>JAPMOR010118527.1:93568-141630 GCA_026543865.1 Argiope aurantia | reverse complement strand
AAGGCAAATGCGTGAATTTTCTACTCCAGTTCGGGTAACGCTATGCAGATTAGAAATTCTTAATTTCCTTTATTCTGTTTTATTTTAATTCAAAAGTACTTCAGAATGAATCTGAAGAGTCGAGTAATTAACAATGTTTAACTTTAAATGCATCAAACCTTAAGAAAATAAACAGAATCCTTTGAAATAATCTGCCGAAAATTTCTTAAACCTATCCTCTTTAGCGTGGGAAAAAAAAAAAAAAAAAAAAAAAAACTGAAACCTTACTCATTTGGCGGTGTTGAAAATGAAAAATTTTTTGGCGGGGAAGTTAGTTTTTAATTAATAATTGAAATTTTAATTAAGAATTAAAAAAAGGGACCCCTAGGTGCACATCCCTGACCTCCGATTTTGCCAAAATTGGTAATTGCGACCGCAAAATTTGGTAGCTGTAGGTCGAACGGTCTGGCCTGTAGAGTGCCAACACACACACGCGCGCGCGCACACAGACACACACATTGAGCTTTATATAAGTATAGATTTAATCGCGTTATTTTTCTTCTAATGTTGAAGGGTAAAGAAATTTTTTTATTATTATCTTGGTAGTTTATTTGAGACAGAAAAAAGTGAGGTTTTACAATACTGTAAACGTCTATGTGCAGTTAGAAAATAGATAACTAAAATTAGATGCAATTAGTTAAAATATTTAATTAATTAGAAAACAGATAGGCATAATGATGGACATCTTTTAGGCATCACTACATTAGGATTGTTCATTTGCATATAAAATAGAACAAATGTAAAGTTATTAAAATAACACGGCTTGAATGCCTATTATTATTGACACTAAAAGTACTTTTTTTTTAGGAAATAATGATCACCAAAATAATGCGTAATTTTTTTTTTTTTAATTAAACACAATTGATATTTTCGACAAACCAGATGGTCACCAAAGGCGGCTAGATTACAGTGACTTTTATTTTGCGAATTATTTCATTCTTGATAAGTTTAACATTCCTTTTAATTGAATTTCTATTATAGAAAGCAGTGTCGTAATATTTTTCACGGCAATGAAAACGCCGTAATTACATGAACAATCAAGTCAAAGCTTTACTAATACAACTATTCCGCTTGCATGCCTGTTTATATGGCTGCACTTAAAGGCATCACTTTTATTTTAGTTTTCAATGTGGCATGAAACAAAGTTCTATTTAGCATCTAGACGAAAAACTATTCACAAAAAGAAACAGAGTAAAAAATTCTTCTAGGAAAAGTGTTAGGAAACAAAATAAGGAATATAAAATTTTTCTCAGATAGTAAATACCATACTTAAAAAAAGAATAAAAAGCAGATTTGAAAACAGAACGTTTATAAGAATTTTCCAGTTTATTACTTAAAGCAATAAATAACTTTTGGTTGATATTTAGATTGAATCTTTGTTTTTATAATCGATATCGAATTTGTTTTTAATATCGATCCACGAAGAAATAAATATCAAACGTTTTAATAATTCAAATATTTATTAAATTTTACTAATACTTATTAAATTTTAGAGGCAATTCTTTACGATAATTATTTGAATTAAAATACAATTCCCATTATTTGAAACATTCATTGCAGTTAATTTTTCAATTTCAATATAGAAGAAAATTTTGATATATATATATATATATATATATATATATTACTTTATCGTATACGTAATGTATTAATCGCCAAAAAATACAAACTTTAGATTTTGACGAATCTCTTCATTTTAGACCTCCCTGGATTTGAAAAACACGTTCTTAGAAAATAACGTCTGTTTGTGACAAAGATAACTATATAACGACTTGAGCTAAACGGTTGAAATTTGGTATACGGTATTTACGTCAAATTTGCAGATTTCTATCAAAGTTAGAGTAAAATCTGATTCAGAGAAAATCCATCTGTCCGGCTGTTCGAATATAAGTTAACGCAATAATTACAAAACGAAGAGAGCTAGATAGATACAATTCGGTACATATATTTAACATCTATACTGTAGACACCTGTCAAATATTGAGCCAAGTCCAACAACTGGTTGACATTCTGTCGGTCTAAACTTTCAGAAATAAATAAACGCGGTAATTCAAAAACACTAAGACTTAAATAAATATGAAATTTGGTATGAGAATTTATGCTTACAACTAAAGTTTTGTGTCCAATTTTTATTTGAATCAGTTGAGAAGAACGCATCTAAAACACAATTCGATCTTTGGATACTATTAATGTATGTCAGGTTTTAATCGACAAATAACTCGTCAAGAAGGACATGATGGATTCAGTAAAAATGCTAAATTCATGCTAAAATTTAATATTTCCTAACTATTATACGTACATCAATGCCATGTAAGCTTTCTCTGGCATGAGAAGTTTATTAAAGAGAATGCAAGAAAGTGTTGGGGTGACCTCTTTCGTTAGTTCTGGAGTAAGTGTGAACTTTTGGTTTTAAAACATGATGGTTAACAAAATTTTTTGTGAAATTTGTAATAAAATTTTTTTATGATAATATGTATCTTCTTTTTAGGTTTGCTGCCATGGGCGCACTAGTAACCGCTGGCCTAGCTTGTTTTTCTATCTTCATCAGCTTGATTTTGCAAGCTCCTGACATGGACAAAGTAGACTATGGAGGAGCCAATTTTTCTTCAGCATCACTAGCATTTGGGACAATTTTGTTTGCGTACAGTGGAGTATACATGTTCCCTACTATACAGAACGATATGGAAAACAAACAGCAATTCAAAAAGGCTACAATCTTAAGTTTTATAGGTGAGGATATTTTGAAAATGTCTTTTAATTCTAGTGTCATACGAGAAATCTTGTTTGTTTCATATTAAACCAGCGATGTTTGGCCACCAGTTGTTCGCCACCAATGTAGTCATGTCAACCAATTTTAATAATCTAACCAGAACAAACAAAGTTTTATTATTATGTGTGAACATTATGTTGTTTTGGTTTAAGGTTTTTGAAGCACAAAAAGCACAGCAAAAAATTGAAGATTTATCTTTTTTGAAGCATCAATTTTTCGCCTTCAGGAAAAGAAATGATATTAAAAAAAATTGATAAAGAAATGATAAAGATTTATCGCCAACAAAAAGTTACAACTTGGTGCGAATGACCGCATATATCCATTTCTTTTATTTAAACATATGTCCATGTGCTCCTTTTCTAGAAGTCGACGATTGCGCAATACAATAGTCACATGATCATTTGATCATTCCAAGCCATCAACCCCCCCCCCCTTTTTTTAAAGTCTTGACGCATGCGTAATCTTGTAGTCACGTGATTGTTTCAAACCAGTTTAAATTGGTTAATGACAATTTAATTAAAACAAACAATGACTTAAAAAATAATAATGTTTTTTTTGTTGTTGTTGTGACGTATGACACTTTAATTTCCGCTGACAATTATCTGCGAGCGATTTAAGCCGAGTGAGTGTCTCTTGTTTTTTCAGTAGCGCCAACTAGGGCCAAGAGTATGACCTAGCTACCTCATGCGTCACATTCGCTTGCACAACCCCTTTTTACGGGGGGGGGGGGCATTCACACACCTCACAGATAGAACAAAAAAGAAGAAGAACAACCATGCCTACGTAACTTTTCAGCAATACAGCTATTGACATAAACACTAGACATATTAACGTTTAATGTTATTTATAGCATTTCTACATCTAGTATATGCTTATCCCTAATATATCGAAAGTACACACCTTTTCCGTTTTTAAAAATGTTAAAGGTTACACCTTAAACGTGTTTAGAAATTAAATATTGGGCCATGATTAGAAAGACCATCCTGTTAATAAGATATTTGCAATAATATATTATTAACTACATCACTGCAACTTGTTAATAGAGATCAGAATCAGATTTTGATAAATTTTGCACTGCGTATTAATGACAAAATTGCAAAACTCATGACAGCAATCATATCATTACACGTTCATGTCGCGTGATGGAAGAGCAAATATTCAGCCTAGTGGCGTCCTACAAATGATCAAATAACGGAACATCAAGAAATTGGATTAGCTAAGTAAATTGAATACAAATATAATGAATGAATAATTCACAGTTTTTGTGATGCATTCAGGATGGACAGAGCATTGTTTGGCAGGGTAATATATAGCATTCGAAACTGCAATATTTTAGAAGCATGGCAGTGAGTTATAAAAGTTTCCAAAATGAGATCTGAAAATAAATGATTATCAGCATTAAAGCCGCTTAAGATTTTACGTTGAAGAGATCACGGATCTTCAAGATCTGTCAAAGATATCCCAATGGTTATAATTTGCCTCTTCATATGCCTACCTATATTCCATCAATCGTCGTGAAGATATCTTTTTCAATAACTGGAGGAATGAAACATTTTTTGAAGCAAAACGTCTTTTGCTGTGAACCCTGATCAGATAGATTTATGTGCAGCAATTAATAAACTTTGTTGCTTCTATCTGCGCTCTGAAAGCCCTAAGAACACCATTTCAAATTTCGGCAAAACGTCTTTTGCTGTGAGCCCTGATCAGATAGAATTATGTGCAGCGATTAATAAACTCTGTTGCTTGTATCTGCGCTCTGAAAGCCCAAAGAACACCATTTCAAATTTCGTTCAGGTGCCAATATGACCAATAGATATGGTATAAAAATGGGTTTCCTATTTAATGCAGCGCGTGTAGCAATCAGCGCTAACATAAAGTTTTCAATGAATTCACTCGTTTATTGTTCAGAACACAATGCAGAGATATTATTATTATTTTTTTTCCGATTATGAAATGTAAAAAGAGGATGTAAACTTATGTTATAGTCGTGATATCGAAACAGATGACTCACGATGACGATACACGATGTCTTGGATAAATATGCCAAGTTATCAAATTGACTTACAAATATTTGAAATTATATAGTTTGAAAGAGGTATTTTCAGCGTAATATACCTGACTATGCATTTGATTTTTCATGATATGAATTTTTATTTTTCATTCAGTGTATATCTTTAATAGTTATAAGAATCAGATACTCAATCCTCTGAATTTCTATGAATTTTAACCGAAATAATGTTATTTATACATGAGATAAATTTTTCAAAAGGAAGTTCTTAAAAATATAATTCCGTTTCAAGAAGTTGAATTTTTTTTTCAAATCTACTCTGTTTTGTGACTTTAATGATAAAAATAATTTTGATTGTTTCTTCGGGGCTCAAGTATTTTTAGGATTTTTATAAAAAGCTATTGATATTCCATAAATCAGTTAATGACTCTATGAAATCTGATGGTATACATGAATGTTTTCTGAGACTTATACAAGATGTCAACACATTTTTTACAATAAAAAAATGGACCCGCAGGAGAATATCATTTTGTATAGAATTTAATATTGGAATTCATTCATATTACAAGAACTTATCTTAAAAAATAAGTCAGCGGGTGAGACAGCATTGAAGGTTATTCTTCCGAAACCGAAAACTTGGGCATTTAATCCATTTCGCTAAGTAAAGGCACGAATCCGAAGTTTGTTATTCTGATGTCATTGCATAGCAACTCATGATATAAACATATCAACATATGAAGTAATTTAGTGAACAAAGAACTGTACATGTAGTTGGACAATCTGAGCTTGGAGGATAGATCTGATCATTTTCGTTACGTTCCCCAAAACTGATCTCCCTAAAATTTTAGGGGCTGCAGTGGCCTGGTGGTAAGATTTCGGCTCGTGAGCCCTAGGGTTTCAGGTTCGAGACCCGATTCCACCGAAGAACCGTCGTGTAAGGGGTCTGTTGCACGTTAAATCCGTCAGGGCAAAACGTCTACTCGCTGGTATGGAGGGGGAGGGGCATCTTATTTTTGTCAGTACGAGTGGATTTTGATCTCCAGTACCGTCATAAATAAAGTTAGTACAAAATGTATTGCATTGTCGAGTTAGCTTGTTCACATGCACAGGAACAGACAGACTTATCATCGGCGGATTGCGTTTGAAATTCGACAGAAATCTATGCTACTTCGACTGGCCTATTGCATTTTAATGTTATTAGATTCACAACTCAACATATAAACACAACTTCACAGTAGTGTAACAGCATGGGAGTAACTGGGCATAGATGCCATAGGTTCCAATGTTAACTGGCGTCATGGTGAAATCATAAGTGAATTGATGTTCCTTTTAAAGGTATATATAATATGAGGAGATGGGGAAAAATAATACTATATCCTGACAATTATTTATACTTGCCAGGCTAGTAATAACGATTGTGAATAAAATAATCACACTATACATCAGGCGGCACAGAAATTTGCTATGTTACTATGTACTTTCGGCGATAGAAATAACGAGATCAACCTAAATCTTCGGTTCAGATCTGGTAATAATTCATTTTTAGTAGTTTTTTTTTCACTAGAAAGTTAAAAAAATTAACTGTGAAATATTCAACCATGATCACTATCTATCCAATAAAATTTAGTTTAAAGAAAAATTCATATATTCTTCAAAAGTGATCACACTGCAAATAAAAGTTAATGCTTGAAAAAGTATTATAAAAGTTTACAAGAGACCCATAACATTAAAATAATATTTGGAAGCATAAAAGGAAAATGTTAAGCAGTTTAAAAATAGAGTTCCTATGCCTTCATTTGATACAGCTTTCTTCTATCTTTTCCATAACATTCCAAGCACACAATGTTAATTTACAGCTACGAGATAAAATTTCACTTACAAAATCACCCAACGTCTGCAATAAAATCTTACGTCCGGCATTGAAAAGTGTGCAGATTAAGGGGATGCTGTAATTCTTTCCAGCGATTTTTATTTCGTGCAATCTCTCACTAAAATCATTTCATAACTCGAAATGCGTAAGACGATATAAAAAAAAGAAAAGGGATTTTTACAATATGTCTTAACAATGAAAAATTGGGCAATTTTTTCTAATTACATTAGACTGATTTATAAGCACTTCTTTTAAATTTTCAAAAAATTATCGAGCTTAGAGCCGCTTGTCTGAAACATCGTAGCACGATAAACTTTTAGATTTCATTCGTCTGCTTTTATATTATTTTTATTTTCTCGTATGCATAATATAGAGAAAGTATAGTAATTGTCAAAAAATTCGAACTCCAGAATCTGATGAATCTCCACGATTTAAACTTCCCTGAGTTCGAAAAACGCATTTTTGGAAAATGTACGAATGTCTGTCTGTCTGTGACAAGGATAAAGCAAAAACGCTTGTAGCTATATAGATGAAATTAGGTAAACAGTCCTCCTATCAAATTTGTAGATTTCTATCAAATTTTTTGGATTCCATTCTAGGGCTTAATCGCCAAATAATTCGCCAAGGATGACCCGATAGATTCAGTAAAAATGCTAAATTCACGCCAAAGGTATATTCGTAACTGTGTACGCCGATGTCATGTAAGGAGTTCTCTGGTCTAACACCTTTATTAGAGAGTATGCGCGAAAATTTTAAAGAGACTACTTCGGATAGGTTTTAAAATTTACTCTTAATTTTATAGCGAACGCAATAAGACAAAAATGTATAAATGTAACGAGCATGTGCATAAATTCAGTTATTAAAACAATGAGATATATTGTTGTAAAATATAATTAGTAGTATTTTGAAAAAAATTATTGAAATTTGAGAAGTATTCTTTAAGGAAATAAATCACTGAAAAGCATACTTTTAAAATTTTAAACTTATGCAAAAGTGAATTTGATATTTAATTAATTTTCCGAAGTTGATGGAAGAAAAAGTTAAAGATTTTTATCAATAATCAATTTTAAATATAATGAGAGTTTAGAAAAATATGTCGTAGAAAAACCAGTAGTTAATGCCGAATTTGGTAACTAAATTCAACGATATGTCTTGAAAAGTGGTTTGAAATTTCTTTTTATCATCATAATACATGATGCAATTTACAGGTAGAATGCTAGTATGTAAATATTCTCGTATTAAAATACATAAATATGAATCTGTAACTTTTCTTTTCTTATCATATCTGTAATATTTTTTTTTTCTTATTAGTACTTTAAAGTTAAAATCTCACGTGCCTTAATTAGAATAACTTACATGTATTGGATTGAGTTCCAAATTAAGGAAAACTTTCTTAACATTAACAAACGTTTCAAATCTCCATATTTACAATCATTAGATGCATTTATGCAATTGAGAACAAAATACTGTTTTATGAATTTTGAGTCTAGTTCACAGTAGTAAGTTGTACTTACAGTGGGAACATATCATTTATATTTTTACTATCTCGTATAAAGAAAATATTGCAATCGTAAAAAAAAAAAAAAAAAAAAAAAAAAAAATTAACTGGTGATTTTAACGAACGTCTGCGCTTCAGACCTCCATAAATCCGAAAAATAAATTTTTGACAAATGTCCGTCCGTCTGAGTTTGACAAAGATAACTCAAAAACGCCTTAAGCTAGACAGATGAAATTTGGTATACTGTCTTAACACCAATGTTTTAGATTTCTGTCAAATTTTGAGCAAAATTAGTTCATAAAAAGTCTGTTCGTCCAACTCTTTGTGTATAATTTAATACGATAACTATACAAATCGAAGAGAGTTAGATGAATAAAATTTGGTACATAAATTAAACATCTATAGTGTTGATACTTATTGAATTGTGCGAAATCCATCAAGGGGTTGGCCGTCTATCGATCTGTACTTTCAGAAATATGTCAGAACAACTATTAATGCATACCAGAAATTAATCGGGAAAAAAAAAACTCACCGAGCATGACACGCTAGAATCAGTGAAAATGCCAAATTTACGCTAAAAGTTAATATTTCGTAACTATTGTACGCCAATGCCATGCAATGCATTCTCTGACCTGACAAGTTTATTCGAGTGTATGCTAGAAAGTTTTGGGGAAATTATTCTTGCTGGTTTATTAGTAGAGATAGTTCCTTAAAGAAAATCTTTAAGTTTGAAAGAAAAGATCCTTTTAATGAAAGATGAAGAAAAATAAATGAAAAATAATGATACAATAAAAAAAGTGTGAAATTTTGACACAGCGATTTTGAAAAACCGTCATTCAATTATTAGAATTTTTGAAGGTAATGAATAAGATTGGAAACGATCTAAATTCTTAAAATTTAGCCAGATCGATGAAGCAATCCTGAAACGGCTATGATACGTGATAAGAATATACCGATGGCTTATTTAATCTTAAAAATTAACTACAGGCTCATAGTTGCTTTTTTACACCAAAAGCAGGAATTATTAGCGATATTTATTTCTGTATATCTACATTTCGATGTATAGGTTTCTTTTTCCGAGAAGCTTCATTTGAAAATTGAAATGTTTTTCATAATGATGATGTTTTCTTTTGCAGGCATTATGCTTTTCTACTTACCTGTTATCATCACAGGATATGCTGTCCTGGGATCGGCAGTTCCTGTCAATATTCTAATGGCGATCGATGAAGGCTACTTCAAATCATTCATTGAAGCATGTTTGGCTTTGCATATTTTCTTGGCATTTTTATTGGCCATCAATCCTGTGGCCCAGGAAATTGAAGAGGTTTTTAAAGTCAAATCAAGTAAGATTTTAAACCTTTATTATTAACTGAAATTTAATATTTATTATACAAATACTTTCTACTTAGAATATGAATTCCTTGCTTACTTTAAACTTTTTTTACATTACCGCCATAATCGGCGAGAAAATAAAAAATATGAGAAATTCCATAGAAATTATAAAAATTAATTCGAAAATTAACAGAAAAACTGGGAATTTAGCATATTATCCTTTACAAATACAAGAATATTGCATTGCATATATATATATATATATATATATATATATATATATAAGCACAATATTATTCACCGATAGCACAATATTATCCTATTTAAATACGAATCTAAGAATATTTGTATGTCTCATTTGTGTTCTTAAAAATGTAATTGATTGTAAAAGGTTTCATTTCGAAATGTTTCTCCTCCTCTGTGAGCAAATGCGCATGCACCAGACCAACTTCGAGAAGTCGTGAAATCGGTGTGGGAGGAAGAAGGCAAATATTCTGTAAAAAGCATGAATGAACGTAACTAATATTAAGGAGAAAAGCAAGCGAGATGAAACACGAATCACTTGCTTATTTTAAATGCATATTTTTGTACTGAACCCACGATTGAACGAGAAAGACAGAAACATTAAAGGACGATTAATTTAATGTAAAACGTATTCTGTCACATATCTTTTATCCTATCCCTTACTGTGCATCTACAAATTATGGAATGTTTGATTCTGCAAACAAAAAAGGCTATATAATTCTAGATTTTAATTTTTTGATAATTGAAAGAAATCTAGAGAATAATTTTTGAATGTAAAACTTGAACAGAGTCCCTATATTCAATAGCCAATTTTCGTCGCTATCTAGACAATTTTATTACTTTGCTAACGTAGTTAATCAATCAAAATATTCTATCATTATTATGGAAACATAATTCAAAATAACACTTTTTATTTTGAGTAAATGTAATTCATTAAAATTGAACACCATGACTATACCAATATCTTTAATATGGTCGCAGTGAGTGAATAATCTGAATAAAATTAATTTAATTATATTAGTCAACTTTCATGATCAGTATGATACAAGTATAGTTAGATTAGTATAACTAAAAGTTATGCAATGCTCATAGAGCATTCCGATTGGTTAGTTGCCTCAAAATGTGAAAATTAGCAAGTTGGCTACGAAAAATTGCAAAATCAGTTCAATTGTCGAAGCCATCAGCTGTGTCAAAGTTTTACTTTGAAATATCTTTCGAAATGAAGAGAAAATGGATAGACGAACCACTGGTGATATTTCGTGAAATTTTGAGCACTCATAGGAAATAAAAATTGGCGAAATCAATCCTAAAAGTGAGATTGACAAATTCTATTATAGAATTTCCCATAGAAATATGCAGTGAAGTCCCCCCCCCCTCATTTCTCTCCACAATGGAAAGTGGTGGAGGATTGCAATATGTCTGGGGGGGGGGGGATAAGCTTTAATATGAAATAAAACGTCTTGAAATTTGTGCAGTAGTTGGGTCAGGGCTACTAATTAGTTATTTTTCTGTTTATTTTAAATATATAGATTTCAGAATATACATAAAAAAAGAAATATATAATTAAATGCAGTTTAATTCTGTGCACCAGTAAAAAAATTGATTAATATCCCTTTGAATTGGGTTTTAATTAAAGTAGATTTAGTGCATTCAGATTATTTTAACGAAATACCAAATATTTTTTTTTTTTCCAAAACAGTTTTTTTTTTCCAAATTTAATTTCAAGGTCAGGACATTAGCCAATCTTTTTTATAATATTTTCATTTTTTTAAGTAGTTTAATTTCAAAATCGACAATTAGATTTAGAATTAAAGCTTTATTCTCCAGTGCGAAATTAATTTTATTACAAGTATAAAGTATTAGAAAATATTTCATTCATTAGAGATGTGTTAATACATAATTTCAAGTGCAATCCTGAGTTGATGTTGGATTAGCCAGTGGACAAATTTGGTTGGAAAAATCCTTGAACAGGATTATGATTTTTTTTTTGATCCTTTCAAAAATATGATTCAGCGAAATTATTAGAATATATTCCATTTTAATAAGTTATCCAATCATTATAAAACCCTAGATAAGTGTAAATATCGATCTCTATTGTTGATATTAGTAATAAATTGCTTTGTAAATATATCTTCAGCATTTTATCAGATTTAAATATTAGAGACTGAAGTCTTATGTGGTAAAATACGATATTTATAACAAATTTAAAAAAGATTTCCATAATTTTTCATGGAGAATTTATCTAGTTTGTACACAAAGGGAGCATAGATATATCATTGATGGGTAAAAAAACACCAAACTACAAGATTGCGCCCGAAATTTGTATAACAAACGAATACATCCTATTGATATTCGAAGTGCTTGGTGAGTTCAAATGAAAATCTGAATTTTGTTATATCAAAGTTGTATCTAATCGCAGTGTGTTGTGTGTTTGTGGATAAAGCATTGTATGATTGGCGCCCAGGCTACCCATGCCTATAAAGCTCCCTCAACCATGAAGTCCAGAAAAGTAGATTCTTTTTCAACGAAAAAAACCCTCTGCGATTGGCTGGATGAAGCAATTAAGGCTTATCATTTAGCTGAGTCTAAAATTTCATCAAAAATAAATGCAGAGACAGACAGTTAAAATAGATAATGCTGTTTTAAGATAGAGAAGTACAGCATGTGCCCTAAAAGATCGTCGATAAACTCAAAACTTTTCAATAGGAATTCGCCAAACATCTTCTATTCAGTCTAATATATTCCCAAGGGACTTCCATATCTATAATATTTGGAAAAAAAATCTGATTGATCAGTAGTTCATTTATAAAGAGAAAATGCTGGATTTTATGGTAAACTGGATTTACAAATAATTCAAGGATTTTCTATACTGAAGCTAGCCACGCAAAGAAAGGCTCCCGAAATGGATAATGCTATTTTGAGATAGA
Source organism: Argiope aurantia (assembly GCA_026543865.1). NCBI lineage: Eukaryota > Metazoa > Arthropoda > Arachnida > Araneae > Araneidae > Argiope > Argiope aurantia. Next base: position 129,162 of record JAPMOR010118527.1, on the reverse strand, counting down.
GCAGAACAACATGCGTCCTAGAAGATCGTCGTAAAAACTCACATTTTTTTTAATAGGAATCCGTCAAGCATTATCTCTTCAGTCTAATATCTTCCCATACGACTTCCATATCTACGATCCTTTGAAAAAAATTGCTGATAAATCAGCAGTGCATTTGTATTCTGTATTGGCGAGATGTAGAACATTATGGTAAATTGGATCCATAAATAATTCAACGATTTTCTGTATTTAAGATACTTACTTTTTTCATTTGGGATCAGTATCAAAAGCAATTATATGTAGTAAAAATATTCTTTATATAATCATGGTCTATTTTTAATTTGGATACATCTTAAAGAATTTCGTGTACGATAAATTGCAACTCCGAAACATGATAATTTGAAATCAAACTCTAATCCCCAACTTTTTTCTAATTTTTGAATTTCAAATTTTATTTTTCAGATTTCAACTACAAACGCTGCCTCATTCGAACTGCAATAGTAGCTACCATTTTAATAGTAGCCTACACAATTCCTCATTTTGATAAGATTCTTAACCTTATTGGTGGATCAACAATGACACTTCTCAGCTTTGTTCTTCCTCCGTTATTCTACTTGCTTTTGGTTAAAAAGGGTCTGACAGATACTAAAAGGTATTTATTTAACAGCTCCTTCCTTTTTTCTTTTCTTCCCGGATTGTAACAAAATCCAGAATACAGTTCTAATATCTTAAAATTCATTAAAATATGAGAAATAAAATGCTATTGAAATTGTAGAGTGAACAAGTAAAGCGGAATTACTGAACAGGTTAAAGTATTATCTATTTATTCACATTAAATAGAGGGATGTATTTACAGTTCTAAGGTAAGAGGTCATGTGAAACCATAGCCTTCGCGGACGATCTGCTCATCTGCTTTCAGAGAAAATGTCTTGATGATATTTCTGAACTTTCTCAAAGCACACAGGATGATATTTTAAACTGGGCAAGATATTACAAAATGGAATTCAACCCGAATAAATCGGAGGGTATGGCAATTAAGAAAAAGAACGTGGAATTTTCCAGCAAGCAACTCTTTTTTGACAACATACAACTTGAAATGGTGAATGAAATAAAATACCTAGGAGTAATGCTTGATGACAAATTCTGTTGGAAAATTCATATTTTATATCTCTCCAAAAAATGTTAAAACATTCTGAAAGGACTTAATCGTGTCTTTTGCAACACCTTTGGATTGAAATCCAATGTTATTGGTATGATCTACAAACAGGGAATTGTTCCTTTTGTCTGCTATGCCTCTAGAGTTTGGGGTAATGCTTTGAAAAAAAAATAATAAGATTAGCTGCCGAAATCTTCGTAGAATTCAAAAAAGAATTTTACTTAGAGTTATACGTGGCTACAGAACTGTAAGCTACGAAGCCTGCTTTATCATTGCGGGGTTTCCCCCAATTGACCTTTTCGTCCTGCAAAATAAAGATTTCAAAGTTAACGTTATAAAAATTACCCAAGATTCCAAAGTGTCTATTTCCAATCTTCCACATCCTGCTGAACGTGTTCCTATCGAAATTATCGCTTATAAGTACAATGTTCTTAGCAATTTTCCTGTAGTGTGTTTTACTGATGGCAGTAAACTCAACAACCGTGTTGGACTTGCTTTTGTTGTGTTTAAAGACGCAGCCGAAATGGAACACTTTATGTTTAGAATTCCTGGTGAGTGTAGTGTGTTTCAAGCAGAATTGCTGTGCCTCAGTAACTCGTTCAAATGGATCGAAACCCCTGTACTCTGTCATCCAGGCTCCTTATTTGTACTGATTCCCTTTCATCCTTATTTTTGCTTATTAATATTTCTTCCTGTAACAAAGTTGTAGTGAATTTTCAAATCACTCTTTACGAGCTTAAAGCAAGAGTAATTAGTGCCTGTTTTTCTCATGTCCGAGGTCATTCTGGCATTTTAGGGAATGAAAGAGCCGATTGGCTTGCAAAGCAAGCTACAAAGTTAAACATCATTGATCCTGTGAGCATCCCCAAATCTCACATTCGTAATGAGAATCACAAAAAGACCATTCTCTTACGGAACGAGCTGTACCAAAATTCGTCAATTGCCTCTTTAACTAATTTCCCTACAGTTTCTCAAAGGTTAAATAGCAAGCATTTTTCCAGTGATTTTCACTTAACAAAATTTCTTACTTTACACGGTAATTTCAATTACTATCTCAAGAAATTTGGATTATCGAACACTGATCTGTGCTCTTGCAGCGTGGGTGAAGTTCAAAATGTCGAACACTTGCTTTTTGATTGCTCTAAACTTATTGAATGGAGAAGAGATTTTATTGTGGATCTCGATGCCTGTAATGTTAAGTTCCCACCTCCACTTCATGTTTTGGTCGACCACAAAATGGCTTTTTCTCATTCTGTAAATTTATTGCCTTTGCTGCTTCAATTTTTAATTAGTTTTGTTGTTTATTTTTCCTGTTGTTTTTATCCTTATTTTTATATGTACATATTTTTATCTATGTACGAAGTTGTTTCTACTTACTTCTGTAAGCCTTCTGCTGTACAAGGATTGACTTATTATTATTAATATATATATATATAAGGTAAGAGGTCAGGGATTCGAATTCAAAAACTCTATCGGATAAGCGTTCAGTGGATTGATTCGAATACACGTCAAGTCAGAGCTTCTCTGAAGTATTGATATCCAGTAACTGCGATGATTAAGAATTGGAACAATTCCAGAATTCTTTCAGCATTTCACAGAGCGTCAACCAACAATAATCAGTGATACGACACCAGTCTCCTCTGCCTGTCTTGAACTCTATTAGAAAAGATTTGAAAAACCAATTGACATACATTTCCCGCCTGCAGAAGTCAGCTGAAAGAATATGTTACAAAATTCTGTTACAGTAATATCGTTCATAAACATTTGATCCTTTTTTGTTAATATGTGCCGGATTGGACTTCACAAAAACTTTCCAAGTAATAGAAATTGTTCTGTACAGAAGAGATTTGCGAAAAAGTATTTTTAAAAATATATAATTGTATTTTTAAATATATTTATAAAATGGTCAGAAATCTGCACTTCAAAAGGAGATGCTTTAGGTGAATTATTTGGAGGTTATTATTTACTATTAGGTTATTATTTATATTTTATTTGGAGATAAATCTCGAGTTCATTCTGCAAATTTGTTTGAATAGCTAAGAAATAAAGAAGCGTATTTATTCCACGGTGTCTTATTGTTCCGTTCGTGAACTTTGTTATATAGAAATCAGCAAATGAAGCCATAGAAATTAAATAATAATAACTGAAATTTACCAACCTAATTTATTGACTTTAACAAATATCCTAAATTATAAAAAAAAGACAGATTTCAACTCTATAAATAACACATTTTTCCAAAAAAAAAAAAAAAAAAAAAAAAAAAAAATATTTGTAAAAATAAAAGTATAGATTTTGGTACATTTTCTTGAAACTTTAATCCTCTTTGTACTGCATAAAAGATTATTAACATTCCTTCTTCTAAAGTTTCTTTACATTGTCATCACTGATTCTACTGTCTTCATTAAATTTCGTAACTTATGCTACCTAAGATATTCAGCAATCGCATTATCTTCATCAACATTGGAAAAATTAGTAGTTTTATATTTTTTGTAATAGAGCACAGATGAGTGAAATCATGACAGACGATTTTGTTAGAACATTGATAAATGAAACTCTGAAAAATCCCCCAAACCTTCCAACAAGAAAAATTAATTTGAATAATTTAATAGAAATTAACTTTTATAATTTGGAGAGTAAAGGTTTTTCACAGTTGGTTCTACTGCAAATTTCTTTTAATAGATAAGTTCTTTGAAAGAAGACTGTATTTCATGAAAAATAACAAGAACTTCCCCCTTATATTTGTTAATTTTTCTAATAGATCAATATGCAGTAATCAAAATATGTGTTTAATGCATATTTTATTTCTTTAAATAAATTACATTTTTTTCCAGTGAAATTCCTGTATATGAAAAAATATTCCTGTTTCAAATCATCATAACAGGTTGCATAGGAGCAATAACGTGTACTTATTTTGCTGTGAGAGATATAATTGATGTCTTCGTGAAAACCGAATCAACAGAATTAAAGGGTGATCATGGGATACCCATCTAAGTGCATATTTATTTCAATGATGTATGCGAGAGGAATGAGACGAGTCCCTACTTTTATATTTGCATTGCATTTGAAATGCAAATAATTACTGTGATAGAATGCATATTGCATAAATGTATGTGTAATGAGATGTAATGAATAATATATTTCTAGTTGTAAATTTATTATATTTTTCAGTGTGAAAATAAATCATTTTATCATATTTATCTAGGCAGTGATTTGTATGCAATTTGTTCACATTACAACCATAAAATATATATGATTGACTATGATTTGCTGAGCATGCTTCATTTCTCAAAGAATTTTTAGGGCAGAACAGTTATTTCCAATATTTATTACTTCTCATACAGGATGGATTTCTTACCAGTAGTGTCACTGAGTTAATGAAGGGGCAAATATATCGATTAAAAAATTATCAGTCTAATTACTAAAAAATAATTGTAAAAAATATAAATTCTTTAGAATTGAACGAGTAGAGTAACGATTCCCAAACTTTATTCCTGCCATTTAGTGCAGATTTCTGAGTTGTCGGGGCACAGGCATGTCAATTAGGGGAAAAAGAAAAAGTCATTAGCCCTACTACCAAACAAAATTTTTTTAAAAAAGCAGAAATTCTGACTTATAATAAATTAAATATTAGACTAATATCAACAATTTATCAAATATAATGAATTAGATTCATATCTTTCTCATTACATTCTTCTTGTTATTACAGTATTTTTAAACAATGAATGCATGCTAACAAACAAGTAGTAAGTCTGCTTTTTAGTAAATAGCATTCTGAATAAACACAGATGCCACACAGTCATGAATCATATTCTGTAGTAATAAGGATGAAAATGTGGGCATTCATGCTTTACAGGTGAGACTATCTGACCTAAAGCAGCTAAATTTGGCTATATATATACTTTGAAAGGAGGACAGATGCACCACGAACCTAATTGTTGAAATTTTCATTACATTTTAATTAAAAATTAATCCAAATTTTCATGTGTTTTTACTATTAGTTCCAAAAATAACTTAAACATCAACTTAAAATTTAAAAAAAAAAAATCTTTCCAATGATAGCAAATTTTTTTGGTTTTTAATTAAATTTTTGAAATATTTTAAGTATTTTTTACAATACATTTTATTGTTGATGTGAAATTCAAATTGTTTTTATTGTTATTAATATTTCACTCTGGCTTTTCTCTCATTGTTGATGAGTAAGATATCAAAATTTGTCATATTTTTCCATACTGATCAGATTTTATTATGTATTTTAATAAAAAAATTGAATAAATTTTTGAAATTTTGTTGTTTTTCCAATTAAGGTTTAATTACAAAATCAAGAAATGACGAAAATATCTTATAAAGCACTCATTTCTAAATTATGCTTTTTTCCTGTTTATAATTGGATATGTAAAAATATAGATTGAAAATTAAGAGAAATGCATAGCACTGAGACATAATGAATATTGTAAGGTTTTGAAAATAATATGAAGTATATGTCTATCAAAATTTGAACTTTAAGTTCTTTCAATACAAACATATTTACTATCTGGTATCAGCCATTCATTGAGGAAATGGATTGGAACATAAGACAATGAATTTCTTATGATTGCTTTTAAATATTTGGTTATTTATGAAATAAATAGTAAGAAAATGTGAAAAATAAATTGTCTTTATGCATTGCAGGTTTTTTTAGTGCTCATACATGATGCAATTTTTTGCTTTTAAATTATTTATGAGCATAAAAATATCTTGCCAGCACTTCAAAACATTAAAATCATGATTGCATTTTTAAATTTAAAAAACAAAGATGTAAAATCAGGGAATAATAAATTTTTATCATGCATAGCTCACAAATAAGAAAAATCTAAACAAATATTTTAAAACTATAAGCAAGAAAAGGTATAGCCTGTTAAGAGCAGAACTAAAATACTTTTGATAATAAAATGTTATGAAATATTTTAATGTTATTTTTTGGATATTTAAATTTTTTAAATTATTTTTCAGCTTCATTTTTAAAGAGACAACACAGATATATTTCTTAACTAGAGCAACTAACTAAGCATACTTGATACTTGAAATTAATTCTTTAAAAATATAAGGTAAAATTTTTTCCAAAAAAATTAAGATGATAATTCAATAATCAATCATTTATAATAACATCAATTGCACAAAATAGCACCTTACTCATCATACCAGTATGCTATATGGATTTTGACTAATAGTTTGTCGTACTTTTAAGTGGAATTAAGTAATTCAAAAATGACATGAATTCTTTATTAAAACAGTTAGACAACGTATCTCCCAAAAGGAAGGTAACATCTAATAAAATAGCAACAACTGTTAAAAATTCATAAATTTTATACCATTGGCTCCTTTTTTTTTATATATGATATTAACTGACAACCTTAAGTGCCCATGTATTTGTTAACCTTGTCTATATTTAAAATAATGGCAACCTTGTCTAAATAAAAATGGCAAAAAAATAGTCAGTCAGCTAAAATTACTGTACTAATTTTGTCAATTTTTATTTGATAAAAAAACCCCTTTAATTATACTAGATATATCATCAATAATCCCCTACTTCCCACCAATCTCCATTTTGTGAGTAATTTTTTTAAAAAATACTATTTCACTGTATGCTTTCAATGGGAAATAATTGTTATACTCATTTTGTCAATTTTTATTTCATATGAAAGCTCAAGTTCACCAGGTATCATTAATGGCCATCTATCACTTCCACTCTTGAAAGATATTTTAAGATTAAAATCAGCCTTCAATAAGTAGGTTGATTTTAACATTTTCCAAATATAGCTAATGAATTAGAATGCCTAGTCATAATTTTAAAAAGTTCTTTTAGTAGATTTTATTTTTAATATGATAATCAAATATAATCTCAACAAAATTGATCAACATAACTACATTAATATGATTGCTGAAAGTGGATAATATTAATTTTTTTTTCATTCTGCCAATCAATTTTGATGAACTATATCTTATCAGAACAACAAAAAAAAAGTTTAAATTATAACTATATAAAGAATATACATTCTGATTGGTTACATACATCTCAAAGTGGATTAAATCAATTATGAGCAGCTTTTTTAAAAGTCTTATTTTGAATTGGAAGGAAGGCAGAAACCTGTCAAAAATCTATGCAATAGTCATGAGCTCACATATGAAATAAAAACTGATGAATTGGTACAAAGTTGTGACGCAGGAAATTCGGAACAGGCTTTCCTTATAAAAATTGTACTGTGAAGTAATAATTTTGAATCTATTTTCAAAAATGGGAAGTGGTTGAAGACAGTCAGCAATTGATGGTATATTGAGAGATCATGAACTTTTATATGAAGTAAAAACTATTGATATCAAACTAGTGGTTTGTGTTTCATAATTGGTTTTCTTAATTCTTTAAAACATATAAATAGTGCAAAGATAAAAAAATCAGATGAAACTAAAATATGTTAAAATGAAATAATAAGATCTAATAAAAGAAAGAAACCAAAAATTTGGATTGTATCTGAAATGTAAATATAAATTTCAGGTATAATTTAAATTCATGTCTCTAGTCTTTTACAATGTTATATTGATTGAAACTGTATAACATTAGAAAGAATGTATTGTCAATATTTCTATACACCACATATACTGGGTCTTTTGAATAATTTTTATAAAACTACAAATAATAAAGGAGTCACTGTATCAAAAATAAAGAATTTAATTCAATAGTAAAGCACAAGGAATTTAAAACACAAATGTAAAAGAACTTTCTTCAAGGAGTTTAATAGACATGCTAATTTAACACACACTTCCTACAAAATCAGTTCTTCACAACTTTAACTGTCATTGGAAAACTTTCTAATTCTTAGAAAATGTCAACTCTATTCTGAAATAAAAAGTTTAATTCTATATCACAAAATATAGTTATTATTAGACATAAATATTAGAAAAATTTCATATTGTATAATCAATAAATGTTTAATAAAATAATCAGTATTAAAAATTTTAAAATAATATCCCAGTTTTTGGAATATATAAAACTATACACACTCTATTAATGAAGATGTAAACTGTATGGAAAGGCTTGTGCGTAAACTCTTCTATTAGAAGGTTCAATGCTACCTGGCATGAAAGGACCATTATAATACCTCCACAAAAGGCTAGATCCTCTTTTTAACTGGCCCTAAAAATGAGAAAGATCAATAATAAAAAAAAATATTCAATTGAGATTCATCTTGTGAATTTAGAAACATAAGTAGTGTGTTACATTATTTTAAAGCCATGACAATAGTGCAATTCTCCTCCCCAATGATAAATAGCCATTTTTAATACTATCTGTGACAGTAATTCAAATTGTATTCCAAAGCAGAATTGTAAAAAAATCTCTGAAGAATCTGTCAAGAATCCTCTGTGAGAGCTACAATAGTTCTATTGTAAACTTATCGTAAACAATAGTTCTATCGTTTTCTTTTCTCAATCATACCCTTGTAATCTCTTTGAAGGGACGTAGACATATTAAAAGATAGCACATGATATACATAAGTTTATGAATATAATGAAGCAAGTGATACTGAAATTGTAAAAAATAAGGTAGTTAAAATACAAAATTTCATGTTATTTGAAATAGATGTAAAACTTACTTAAAGATCTTATCTGATAGTTTAAAAGTTATACAAATCATGGTTAATTTTAATGATAAAGCAAACGATGATTCAATCATAAAGCAAATAAAGCAAAAACAGAAAGTTGTACTGCATTCAAAATTTTCTCAAAAAAGGCAAAACTCAAAAAAGGCAATTCTCCTTGTTGGAATATGAAACAAAACAATTACTAGATGAATAATTTTTTTTAATGACCCAATATTTTATTCAGCTCAGCAGATCAATGCCAGATAGTTAAACTTAACAATAATTAAATTTTGAGAAGCATGATGGAAAAAAAAAGCCAATGCAATTTTATCTAGTATTAATATTTAAATACATATAACATTTATTTTTAAGGCACAAATTCATTGAATTCATTACACACTCATATCCACATATATTTAGCAACACAACTGCAAGATGCAATCTATTCATAATAAAGCATTTCAAAATTCCAAAAAGAAATTAAAGAATTATCATCAGGTAAATCATAGCATGTAATAGTTGTGATAAAATTATAATTATTAAATAGTAAGCTATTGAACACATAAAATAAGAAAATATTTGATAAAATTTATGTTTTGTAGAAAAGAAAACTAAGCTGAGCAAAAGCTTCAAATGTTTATGTTAACTTCATATATAATAAATCATATTAAATGTGAGAAATACTTCAATTTTAATTTCAATTACCAATAAGTAATTTTAACAAATGCAAATGGTAAGTATTTTGAAATAATATTGCATTATTTGATAAAAATTCTGAAGCCATTACACTTCCATATGAAAGCCAGAATATTACAAAATATAGCAAGTATTGATTTAAAAAAATGGAACAAGTAAATTACATTTTGCAAATCCTTAAAAAAGTTAAATACTTACTATGGCACTTAGATGAGACCAACAATCTAACCAACTTGCATAAATAGGCATATTACCTGGCAAGCCAGCTTTAAGACTAAAATAAGGCAAATTCTTATTAATTTACTGAAATACATTGCCTTTCAAAATAAATAAACATGAATCAGAATTCAGTATCGAAAATAACTCGCATGGCAATTATAATCATAAAATAATTAATTATATATGAAACAACACATGAAAGGCTTGGCAAAGCTATATTAAAAAAATTCTTTACAGTTAGATTTAAGATTTTAAAAATAATTATTAGTAAATGAAAGAATACGAGATGATTATATTTCACTTTTATCCCCCCCCCCTTTTTTTCAAAATAAGTTTTTACTACAATTCAAAATTTTAAAGTTAACATAACTTCTTTTCAATGTTATACTTATTAGAAATTTTCATTGCAAAAAAAATTATAGGGAAAAGTACTTAAGCATTATAGAAAATGGCTTACACAAATCTTGCTAATAAATATTTACATAATATTAAATGAATATAAAATTTTTAAATTAATGACTAGTTTCCTTCAATTATAAGAATTTTAGATCAAAACTGTTGAATAAAGCAGACAAAGTTTATGTTACAATTTTTTTTCAGTAAGCTGTTACAAACTTTTCATTATACAAATGTTATTAAATTATTTTTGACCCAATCTAACTATTTACTGTAATGAGCAAATGAATACTAATATATAAATACAAATATACTAACAAATGAATACAAATATACTAACCCACAGTTATTGACTATCATAACATGTGTGACTACTTGGAAAGGGTAGAAAAATGCACTTGCAAGGTACTGAAATAATATAAAATTTTTTTATTATAGCAGATTTCATTAGTACATAGTCATACAGATGATAAAAGATTATTCCTGGAAACTGGTATTCATTGAATACAATAGAGCCTTGATTATGTGGGCCTTTAATCAACTAAGATTTTTACAATAAAATGGCAAATCATTTCTCAATATTTTTAATTAAGTGAATGAAGTTTTAAGATAGAGTTAACTTAAACCAAATGGGATATGATTTTCATGACATAAAAAGGCTTTTATAACTCAAAAAAAGTTATTTATATGAGCAAAATCCATGCATTTTCATGGAAAAAATAGCATTGTAAATGTACTAGAAAATTTTACTTTATTGAGAGGAAGGAAACATTTTTAAAAAAACCTTGAAAGTATCTCTAAAAAAAAAATAGCCAAAAATCACATTATTTGTAAATCGTAAGATATTTCTAATTAGGGATGGTTCTATTTACAGTGTTTCTTATTCGTCATATGTATCAAAATGAAAATGCTCCTCCTCACAAAATATCATTTCATACATTATTTTCAATTCTATGAGATAACATCCATTATATTTTACTGAAAACTTTTCAAAGATTCATAAATAGTTTTAAATATATGCAAGAAATTTGAGGACTGAAAAAAATGTGTCATAGGGTATTAATAAATAATATCCTATATAAATATTTTGATGATTTAAAATTTAAAAACTGTAAAACCTTGTTATAAAAAAGTCATGAACTCAAAAATTAGTGTCTATTAATACATTAGAGGTGTTTATAGTCATAATCAGCTCAAAGAATTGAGGTTTGACTATTCATAACTATTATACTTTTTCATGAAGATTTAATAAAAGCAAATAAAAAAATTATATTTTTATATCTACAATGACAAAAGCTTATTTACGGCCAGATTAGTTTTATATTTCTTGCAACATATTTTCCCCACATAGAACCTTTTATAGCAATTATAATAAGTTGAGTCACACCTACTGCAATTCTTTCCATCCTGCATATCATTTAGAAATTTAAATAATACGTACATAATCTTTTTCGGAATTTTTTTACTGTGCAACAATACTTTGCCATTCATTATACCAGACATATAACTCTAGGAATTTATAAAAAAATTTTGAAAAATATATCCAGCATATAAAAATATTTTGGTTTAATCAATACACATTCTTCTGACAATTATACAATTTATAACTACAACTTGGCTAATAATTCAAATAAAAAATAATGATTAATAATAGAAGATTTATCATTTTATAATGCAATTAAACAAGAGCAATAAATGTAAATAATTAATACTTATTATTATTCAACCTACATTCAAACAGAAAGCAAAGCATATTTTCTAAAAGCAGATTTCTCTAAAAAAAATTAGAATGCTTAATTTTTAATATATGTAAATTTAAAAGTTTTTCAAATACCTTAAAGTATATATTTCCTTGATATGGCTGCATAAAGGCATAAATTATTTTATATCCAGAGAAATAATGATCAGCATGGGACAAATATTTAAATTTCAAAGACATTTAAAAGCTTATTTTTCTTTTACATTCAAATAAATAAATGCAAAATTCTTTCCATTTTAACTTTTTTTAATTCTTTAAAAATTTTGCATATGATACGACATCATTTGCTATGGCTGCAATTTTAAAATTTTATAGGAAAAAATTAAATTTTTCAAGATGATTAACACATTCCTAATTCAGAATATATTATTTAAAGAGGTAAAAGTTTAACTGAAATTTATGAAGCATGTAATACATGTATAATATATGCATATAACTATTTATATTATACAGATATATATTTATGTAAATTTAAAGAACATTTTGAAAAGATATGTAAAAGATTATATAATCTGAAATAATAATTTCATGCAAGAATAAAAAAAAATTAACATCTGTCGAAGTTTCAATAGAATAAAATTATAAAGATATTTTTTATAATTTTTTTTAATTTTCTATTCATTGAATTTATTTTATATTAATGCTTGTTTTTAAAGTTGTAAAAAGACCTTTTTTTTCATGGTTTTCTTTATTTTGAACAATAGTTAGAAGGCGAGGAAGATGACTAAGCATTCCTTTTCTTTCCAAGCTTCCATACCAACAGAAGGATATATCATAGATTATTCATAAAATTACTCCTAAAATATGCTCTTTCTCTCATTACAAAAAAAAAAAAAAAAAAAACTTTGCCATGAAGCCATCTGGGCCAGCAATTAACTGAATTAAAAAAAATACCAAATCTTTACAAAATATCTTAGTTTCTCTGATTTATAAATAAAGAAAGATAAAAAAAATTACTTACATTCATAGACGCTTTCACATAGCCCTTCAATGACTATAAAGAGAAGAAAAGAGGATAAACAACCAGAAAAAAAATGACTATAAATATTGCAAGTTAAAAAAAAAACTTTACAAAGGTTTTGAAATTGCCACCTATTATATAGCAATGTGAATTTTGATAAACACTTCATTATAATATATCACAAATAGTTACTTGATAACTTATCTACACCAATGAATTAAGATCAAAATATCATTATACATCTTCCTTTGATCCAATTAATCTATATTTCAAGTATGGAACTGTTTTAAAAAGTTTGCAACCATTAAAAAAAATACCATTAATAAATACACACACACACACACACAAAATCCTCAATACAACATATTAAGACAACATACTAAGAGCACCTATGTTTGACATATGTGAATTAAGATCCTTATAGTCCACTAGTCATTTCTGGTAAGTAATTAGTGTGCCTGGAATATTGTTTTCCCAGGCTGTTGTACTAATGATATGGGAATCCATTTATTTACAATTTAATTTGTTATTTAATAATACTAAAATATTAATTTATTAAAATTAATTTAATACATATTACTGAAGACGGAAAAAAAATACATAGAATATTAAATGAAAGGAGAGAAAATCCTCCTTCATAATTAATGTAAAAGAAAATATTTTATTTTTTTTAAAAATTTCATCACTTGCAGAATTAAAAAGAACAATGAAATTAAATTTCGTCATAGCAATAAAAATATACTTACAAATAAATTATATATATAGTATGGAAATGAAATTAGGATAATATTTCGAATTTTAAATCTGTGTTTAAATCTTTTAATATGTTTGGAAACAACTGTAAATACTATGAAATGTTCCTTATTTTTTACTAATTTTTAGATTTTGAAAAAGTTGGTAGACTTTCCTCTTGACTTAAAGAGTCTGTATCAAAGTTCATTAAGATCAGACAAAAACTGCAGATCTGCATAAAAAACATACAAACAAGCATACAGCTTCATACATATATAGAGATAGATAGAAGCCCAATTTTTTCAATAGGAGTATTGAGTGGCAAATATACATAAGTATCTTGTGATGTGGATGATGCTCTCAAATATTTGTTGTATTATCAAATATTTTATGATAAAAATTAAGGTTACCTTTAAAATTTTCATAGTATACTTATATTTAATTTTTTACCTACTTAAAATTTTTAGTATACTTATTCATTATTTTCTATCCCTTTCTCAAGTCACTATTATATACATATATATAATTATCGATTTCTGTCCACCCAGTATTTCAGATATGAAAACTTTTTGCCTTTGATATAATGCACAACAAAAGATAACAATCTTATATGCAAAAATGTCTTAAAAATAAGAATCATTAAGAGACTTAAATCATGAATAAAGCAAATATTTACCTCTTCTTCAATCAAATATGTATTAATTAGTACCGATGCTGTAGTAGCAGCCCAAGCTGTCAGTAGTTCTCCTATAATTCTAGGAATTACTCCTCTGTACGAAAAAAAAAAATGCTTTTCACATTACTAGAATACTACAGATCACATTTATAAAAATTAGTACAAAATAATCTTTAGAAATATTATTAAAAATTATTCCACTTACCTATAGAAACCTAAAATCCCTTCAGTATTATAAATTTCTCCTAAGGATCCAAATATACCTCTAAAAAAATATAAGTTTTAAAGTCCAACTGCTGAAATTACTTAAATAAATTTCTGGAAATAAAATGATTCAACATTTATCTTAATATGTTGAATATTCAAATACTTTAAATAAGATATCTAAAATATTAATGCTTTTAAGAATTAAAAATTGATGAATTTAAAAAAAATTAATCATAAAATCTATTTTAACAAAAAAGTAAAGACAACATATTTAGTATGACATTTATAGCATATTAGATAATATTTTAAGGTAAAAACAAAGACATTTTTAAATTTAAAAAAATTCTGAAATCCATGTGTATACTAATAATTGTAGAAACTGGACAATACTGGAATAGCTTTTTGGCAATTATATGATTTTCAAAAAGCCATAATATTTTAGCCATTATAAAGCTGTCAGTACACTGCAGTTAATTTCAAATAAAACATGCCTCATATTACACATAGGACAATAGATAAGCAGAACTAAACATTCTGGAAAATCACATATTCAAATTTAAATTGTTTAAAAATTATTACTATTTTTTAAAGTTGGTTTTCTCTTTTTCAATAAGATACTCACACATATTTCTCTTCTTTTCCTACAAACTGAGCAATGGTTCTGATGGTTATTACTGAAAAATAAATCAAATAGATGAAAAATATTGCAATAAGCAAATTCAAAAAATTATTTAAAATAAGTTCCCAATCTTTTACTGGGTAATCTCAATAAGCAATTCCATAAATAAGAATCAAATAAAAAAAAATTACTCAGTTCTGAAATGGAGAAATTACTAATAAAAATCAATAAGATTAATAAACATCCATGTAAATTAATAATTTTGTGTCTTGCTATTTAAAATTTACAAATAAAAAAAAATGGTTTTTAATGTTTCTAAGTTATTTTTTAAACAATTAGATTTCTAATAAAATCGCCAAATTAAATAATAAATTTTAAAATTTAGAAATGTTAAAAATGATTTAATCTCTTAAAAATTCTTTCTGACATTTTCTGTCAGATAGTAGGAATTATTTTAAAAATAACACAAAGAATTAAAATGAATGCTGTTTCAACAATTAAAAAAAAAAGTTTTTATTATTTTTTTTATTGTTTTTCTTTCTTTTTTTCTCTCTCTCTGTCTATATATATATATATATAAAATTTGAAACATTAAAAAATATTAGTAAAATAAAGAATGCTTTAAAATTTCCCAGTTTTGACAAAATGGGAAATATTTATTGACTGCTTGTTTAGGTTTTAATTTTGATTTTTCTATTACTAGATATTGAAAATGAAAGAAATGGCTTTATTTTTATTTTCAAAATTTTAAATTTTTAAAAAACATTTAGACTTATTAGGTAAGTATGTAATAAGAAAAATTTCAATGTCCAAAAGCAATCTGTAAAAATTAAGTGAAATAGAAGACACATTTAAGGTAATGTGACATTTATTATTGTTTTTTTTTTTCCTATGCCACGCATAATACTAATTTTATTTTCAATATAAACACATTCAAGGAATTTTTAAATATATATGAATATACAGAGAAAACAAATAAATAATTTCAATTTTAAAAAGAACTATATTTTCCACTTTTATAGATCTAAAACTGCAATTGTCAACATGCTTGAAAGCTCACCATGGAAAGGATGACTAACAATTATTGCTACAATCCTAGCAGCTGAAGATTTTACTAGTTCATTAGCATGAACGATGAGCTTCTGCTCATCAGTTAGGTCACTCTCTGGTTTTCCTAATAGACTTTCATCAATAATATTTGGCAATTTCTGAAAAGTAATATAAAAAATGTTTATGTATTGAAAACTTATTTTATGAAATGAAAAAATATTTTTTATTACTTTTTAAATAATTAAATTCTTAAGATTTAATTATTTCCAATTTCTAAAATCCTTTAGTTATCAACATTTATATGATACAAATTGAAAATTTACTAAGTACCAGAAAAATGAAATACACTAACAATTTTATTATAAAAATATAAGAAAAATCTAAAATTTGTAAATGTAAGAATATTAAAAGATTCAGTTATAAAGATAAATAATACCACACCATAACAAATACTAAATAAAAATATGAATTGGAAGATTAATGGGGTAAACAAGCTTAAAAAAATTATTCAGAAGATAAACCAGGATACATAGATTAATTTCATTACCCAGCAGATTGAGAAATTAATTTTAAAAATTGAAAAAAAATTAATAAAAATATTTTTTGTTATAATTTAATTCAAAACTGCACTACTCAATTGTTAATAATGCAAAATGGGGCTTTATATGATCTAATTTTCAACAAAAATATAATATTCCACATTATTATATATTATATTATTTATATATAACATCAAAGATCTCCAGTTTTTTTAGTACGGCAAACCTGGAGAGAGGAAGAAAATTAATAGGAGGGAGTTTGAAAATATCAAACATGACCTATAGTTATAAATATTCTAAAATAAAAAAAGATGATAGATTACTGTAAGGAGTTTGATAGGATTTTTTATAAAATGCAAAATCTGAATTACAATGTAAGAAGCTATTCTATTGTTGTACTATTGCATTTCACAGAGTAGAATGCTTAATAAATTAAGCATTTTTAAGTACTTTTTATGCACCTTACACAAAAAAAATTAAGAAACATTTTACATTCATGAATACATGAGCCTGCTTATTTTCTAAGCATAGGATGTTTCTTATCTATACTTATATAAAGCTCAATGTGTGTGTGTTTTGACGCTCTACAGGCCAGACGGTTTGACCTACAGCTACCAAATTTGGTACATGTATACCTTGGAGGTTGGAAATGTACACCTGAGGTTACTTTTTAAAAATTTTTAATTAGAATTTTAACTATTAATTAAAAACTAACTTTCCCGCCAAAAAATCTTTTCATTTTTCCTACCGCCAAATGAGTAAGGCTTCAGTTTTTTCCCCAACAGTAATGAGGCTAGGCTTAACATTTTTCGGCCGATTATTTCAAATGATTTGTTTCTTTTCTTAATTTTTGACGCATTTAAAATTAAAAATTGTTAATTAATTAATCTTTCAGATTTATTTTGAAGTACTTTTGAATTAAAAATAAAACAGAATAAAGGAAATTAAAAAAATGCATAGAGTTACCCCAACTGGCGTAGAAAAATTCATGCATTTGCGTTACCATAACTGACGTTGAAAATTCACACATGCGCATAGTGTTCCGATTGTTGACAATGGATACGGACATTATGAAGGCTTAACCTGTTTTCGACCACTTATTTTAAACGATTCTGTTTATTTTCTTAGAGTTTCATGCATTTAAAACTAAACATTGTTAATAAATTAATCAGTTCATGATGAATCTGAGAAAATTTTGTAGAAAACTTCTTAAGATATTACATAAATTAAGAAAGATATTCTTTAGTGCCCATAAGGTTTAGTTTAAATACTCAGCGACTCTGTTTTCAGTACTCATATTTTTAATTTTTCGTTTCAGTAAAAATTTTACGTATATTTATTGCAATTTAACTATTTACACTTTAATTTAAAGCATAAATTCTATGGGAGCTAACAGAAAATTAGAGAGATACATATTACGTTATGGTTGAAGGCCTTTATAATATTATGAATGAATTATATGACTATCAAAATTTGTAACTTTAAAATATTTTCATGAAGAAGCTATTAAAACAAGAGTTACATAAAACATTTAATTATTAAAATTTTAACGAGCATTAAGATTGGTGAAGCGGCTGGTCGCCAAAGGTGGCTAGTTTTTTAATAAATCTTTGCTTTTATTGAAATTTTTAAAATTAACTTTAAATGTGTATTTTTGAAATTTTAAGTTATTTCTGCAATAACATAATAATTTTAATATTTATTTCTGCAACCCTGTAAAAGTGTCTATTGTAAAACATATTTGGTTTTGACAAAAACAAAAATGATCTTAGTTTTATCAGTATCAAAAAATTAAATCAAGACTTAATCAGTTAAATTTTTTACTCTTTTATAAGATTAAAAATAAAAGTCTGGCTTCCTTTTCAACATTTTTTAAAATTAGCAAATTACCAGTTAAATTGAATGGATACATCATGTATTTGATTGAAATCATGTATCATGTCATCACCAAAAAGTTTGTATTTGATTTTTATATATGCTGCAACAAATGAAATTCGACATGGCTGGGTTGAAAATTAAAATTTCCTCCTACTCTAACTCACCTTATTTAGCAGTTTAGAACATTTTATTTTCCACCTTATAAAGCTAAGAGCTAAAGTATAACAGTATGGTTACCATCATAAGATTGGCAAAACTTCCAGAAATTGATGATAGAATAATGTAATATTCTGAATTTTTTAAATAAATTTTTTTAATATAAATTAATAATAAAATAATAGAAATAATTATAGAAATTTAATAGAAAATAATAAAAATTGTTTTATCACTTCTTATTTCTGATGTTTAATAAAGGACTTTTTTAAATGCTTCACATTTTCAAAATTTAAGAAAGACCTGCTTTTTAACCTCTATGTGAAAATAAATAAAATTTTATTACTTTAACTTTAAATAAGTAAGAAAAAAATGATTATGTGTTTTAGGCAGAAACGAAAATGATTTCACAATTCCTATTTTACATAAATAATGGAAACAAATTCATGAAGAAAAAAAACATTAAAAGTAAAATGAAAATAAAAGAAAATGACAGTTAATGAATTTTTTTTTTAAAACAGTAATTCTTGAAGTTAATGTGAGACTAAATACTGCATTGCTTTAAAATTTTAATCATAACATTAACACATTTAATGTGACAACAATTCAATAAAGAAATTACATTTTGAATTTTATTTTAAAAAATCATTGTTACAAATTGAGTGCAAGATTTTACAAAAATTATTTAAACTAATAAACTTAATAAATAAATAAAGGAAAAGCATTCACTCAAGTGAAATTGGAATTCAAACAACCTTTTTAAACCTTTAAAATGGAGCAAAAATATTTTTTTATTCAATAATATGCTTTGAAGATGTAGCAGAAATAAATCTTGTTTTTATTTTTAAATTAAACTTTTAATTAAATTTTTTAAAAAGAAGAATCAAATTCCTTTCACATTTCTAACTTCAATGGTTTGTCTATCAGGGCAAACCTTTAAGAGTACAGATTTCAATGTGAAACAATATATATACATCTGTATGAGTTACAAAAATAGAAAAAGCAAAAAAAAAAAAAAAATCATTAAATATAATAAAATCTGAACCTTAAAGAATAAAGGTTTTGAAAATCCTTGAAATTTTAAGTACCAGTTCTAACAGATTTTTGTACACATACAAAAACTAAAATTTGCCACGATTGGTTCAACAGATAACAATTTTCAAATGGATCAGGACATTAGAAAAACACCATGAAAAAAATCACGATCATTGAGAATCTATGGCTTCAAGTTAAAATATCATCAATATTCAAATTTTATGCAATGAGTAAGAATTCAATATACAGTGTAAAGTAAATCCCTTTAATAAGTTGTACAAGATATTGCTCCAAAATGAAATATTAATGAGAACAATGATCAAATGTGTAACAAACTAAAGAAGTTTCACAGTAAGCGTCTTTAGATCTCTTTGGGGCACCAAATTCATCTTGCTGTATTCATAATTTCAGTCTGTTGGACAAATATGCAATACTAAAGCAATACTTCACCATCTTTGAATCCTACTAAAGATCGAATGTCTTTTTAAGTCACAACACATACGATATAGTACACATTTTTTAATGCACCTTCGGGATAACATTCCCAATATTTCAATAAACAACAATGCACATTGTTGGAAAAAAAATTGTAGAGAAAAAAAAAAGATATTTAATTTTATTTTAATATATGATGGCACACCTCAAAAAGTTTTCTTTGCACTTCTTGTGAAAATTAAGCACTTTTTAAGGATTTTTATTAAAAATTAAGCCCTTTTAAGATGCTTAAAATGATTTTCAAATTTAAGCCCTTTTCATGATGCTACACCCCCCGATTTCCGTGTTTAAGTTGGCTTAATGATATTAGAGCCATCTTGCTTTAATGAACTGGCCATCTTAAGAGGAAGAGAATCCAAATAGTAGCTTATAACACCACAATACTTGTCAAAAAATGAACTAATGTTAGATATCAAAATTTTAGAAAACACCTATTCTTACCTCTTCAACTATTAAGTAGGTAGATAAATTCAAAAAATTACTAGCAAGTCTAGGTGTTAAACCTGTATATAGTCCACAAAATCCATTAACTCTTTTTATGTATTTCACTAAAAAAAATAAAGATAGATATTAAAATACTAAAAAAAATTATGGCACAATATTTAGAAAAATGAAATATAAACTTCATAACCAGACTTTCAGAAATTTATAAAAAAATTATTTTTACTGTAAGTGAAAGCTCCTGGCAGAGCCAAGGCAGGTCTGCCAAACATGGTCCGACATGGTACTGGAGCAATGGGTTCATGTCCAATCTGAAAAATACACAAATTAAAGTTTATTTCCTATTATATACATTTATGAAAACTTCCTCATTTACAGAGATGTTTGGAACTAACATTTAGATAATATTGATAGTTTATAAATTTTAATATTTGTAAAGCTGAAACAAAAAAAAGCAACATCAAAAAAGAAATATTGAGCTTCAATTTTATGAAAAAGTATTCTTCAACAGAATATTTGATTTAATAATACAAATAACCAAACAAGAATTTACCATTTCTTGTTTTGGATTTTAACAACATATTCTTATTTGTGCACATTTTAAAAAGAAAAATAGTACCAAGATTTCAAAATTTTGATAATGCATCAAAATTCATTTGATTATCTTAAAAAGATAATTTCTCTGAAATGCAAGAATTGAAAAAGAAAATCAATGTAAATGGCTGCTTAACCATCAATAAAAATCTTTATAAATCTAATCTATAAAATCTACAAATAATAATTAATAAAGATTTAATTCATAAGAAGTAAATAAAATTAAACATGTACAGTACTTGCAAATAAAACTTTGAAGTAATATTAGTAATTCTTTACAAAACCTTAAGGGAATATTTAACACTTTTCAAAACCAATCAGTAACAAAAAGATATTGTATTAAAAATTAATTCTTTATTATGCCAATTATGTTTAAACGAATACACATTACAAACCTATATATATATATATATATATCAATTTTGGAGCTTGCCTCCGATGACTGCTTATTTTCCAAAAATAAAATTTAATGAAATTTTTCACATTCTTTTTGATCTTTAAAGGCATAATATAACTTAACAATTTGAGGCCCTCATAATATATTATACTGAAATTGAATGTGTTTTAAGGAAACAAATATCCGACCTTGAAATTTCTTGTCAGATTACCTTGATTAAATTGCATTGGAAATATTCCAAACTTGATTTTAACTTTTAATTCAAAAAAAAAAATTGCATTTAAAATAAAAGCAAATAAATAATTAAATTTTTAAAAAATGAAAGGAAGGGTCAAGGAAAAGATTCTGCAAGATTTCTAAATCTGATGAAATAAACTATAGTTACATCAAATCTAAATTAATTAAAAGAAAACCAAAATTAATATAATTGTTCACAAATATACTCAACTGATAATCATAATATTTCCAAGCAAATCAATAGTATGTTTTTAAGGTAGCATAATGGCCTTTACATCTAATTATTAACAATCAGAGGACTTGATGTTTATTATTATTTGTTAAAATCCACAGCAAAGTTCAGTACAAAATATATGGATGATAAAAAAAAAGACATTTTATTACAAGGAGAGCTTTTTTTATAAGGGGCTGAATAAGATTCGCTATTTGCATTTGAAAAATTGAATGTTAAAAGACTTTAGTTTCAGTAAAATGTTCAATCTTTTGTTACTCTTAAATCAACCAATCAAATCATTCCTGTATCTAACAAATTGACTAGATAAGCTACATGTACTTTCATGAATATGATTTTTTCAATATTTCATTAGAAACCATGCACCAAATTTACTTCTTTAAAACAACTAAACAAATATTTGTTTAACTCAAATGCTACAAATAATCTAAGTCATAACGCAAACAAAAATTATATGTATGATAGAACTTAATGTGTATAGTATTTTCAACTTTTCAATTTTTAGAGGGTAAATATTATTTGTAAAAGATATTTGACATTTCTAACCTGAATCAATACTTTCACATAATCCAAAGGATAGCCGGCAGCAACTACTCCTAATCTCCCCAAAATCTGAAACCATTCAAAATTACTCTCAACTACCTCGGAACGTTCCTTAGATATGGCCATACTACCCCCGTGACTACCAGAAAAATAAATTAAAACCTAGACACAATCATACAATAAACAAATACAATTTTTGATCGAGATAATGATAGGTTATGCAGAGTTGAACGCATCCGAGATAATGATAGGTTAAGCAGAGTTGAACGCATCCGCAAGTGCGAATCGGATAATGAAATGCCGATTGAAATCCTCAGTAATTTCGATAGTGAATCAAATATAGTTAAGGATTGATTTGAAATAATCGAAATTATTTAATTACTTATAAGAGTAAAAAAAAAAATTCGAATGTATCTTTTAAAGGGTCTAACAAATCTTATAAAGAACCTGATCACGCCAGAATTTGTTTTAAGCCCACATTTATAAAATTTTTATTCATACGAAATTTTTAAGATGCTTCAAAATGTTATACAGATTCAGCAAATCAATCAAAGGTTCTGAAGATTCTAATTCTGATAAAGTCCTCAATCTTGATCAGGTTCTCTTTGTTTAGTATTAAAACCTTTCTTTCACAGACGCGGCGGCAGAGGTTTGCTTACGATGCTGGGGATGAAAGACAAATCCAAGTGGTAGGCGAGCACAATTTCCCTAATTTGACTTCAAAATAATTCATTATAATTAATTTTACATTTAATTAAAGAATATTAAATATTAATTATGTAAATAAAGTTCTTCTCCCTCTTAATTTTTGTTTTTATTCGGATACCGACACTCCCTCACATTATTAAAAATTTGCAAGGATATTTGTGGAAAAAGAATTTTTCTGTTACATTTACAGACCACCAAAATATTATCAATATTTGAGTCTGTTTTTTATGAGACTTGCGATTTAATTGCCCTGAAATCTAATTCTAGAAAAAATATGGTCACCTTTTATTTTAGAGTTTACTTAGTTTTTACTTTTTACTTTTAGTTTTATTTTAGAGTACTTAGATCGAAACGTAGACTATAGTAATAAATCATCTAAATTTGTTGCTGCATGATCATGGATATATCCAATAGGACTTTAATGAGGAATACGCTTTTTAAATACTTCAAAATTTGGTTCGAAATCAACAAAATTCTTTATCTTCTAGATCATTTCGAATAATTATAAAATATTTCAATTACAATAAAAATGAATTAATAATACATGATAATAGTTATTTATAAAACCCTAATATTAGATAATGATAACATATGCAAAATAATGCAATAAAAGGAAATAACTAAATCTAAAAATTCATAAAACTTCCCCTTGATCAATTAATTTTTGGAAGTGAATAATAATTCTACAATATACTAGTTATACAAACTTATACTAATGTAATAATTATACAAAAAGAATTTATACATATAAGTCATTGTCGACTCAAGAGAAAACAGGAAAAAATAATTTATTCGTTCATTTATTCTTATAAACCTCTTCCAATTTAGAAAAAAAAAATTAATATTTTTGACAACGGTAGCTTGAAGACTATTAGAGCTTCTATCATCTTCAAACTAGGAACTTTTGATGAAATAATTAGTATATTGAGATTGAACGAAGACCTTTTGGTTAGTTAACGGCGTCTTATATACTAAATTAATAAGACGTTCAGTAGCTAATTAATTGATAATAACTAAAAGTTTATTTTTTCCCATGCATGCCTACCGTTCTCGTGCAAATTAAATTTTATTTTTATGCCTTGCGAAATACACAGTTGAAAAATTTAGTTAAAATATATTTTTTAAAATTTATTAATAATAGAAACTTATTTTATAGGTTAAAGCATTGGTATCATTGAAAAGATAATTTTTTGAACTTTAAGATGATGTAAAAACTATTTTTGTACTGCAATATTTTTTAGACGTTATCGCGGAAAAATGCCAAAATTTTGTTTAGTTTTTAATTAATGAAAATTCAAATTAAAATTTCAAAAAATCGCTGTGAGATTCATATTCACACCCTCCAAAATTTTTATGTGCCAAGTTTCGTAGCTCTAGGTCAAACGGTCTGGCTTGTAGAGCGCCAGAACATAGGTGCTGGCCGGAGCATATTCTCGCACTGAGGCTAACGCTCATCATATGTCACAAAAATGCACGTAATAATTCCTAAAAAGTACACTTTGCATACAAAGAGAACATTTTTTTAAGTATGTGGCAATAGATATATTTTCAGTCATGATAAAAGATGAATTGAAATATTTGATATTTAATACTAGAAAAATATAAAAATATGTTATGTATTTTGTTGTGATCGATTGTACTTAAATTTAAACCACATTCTTGATGCAAAGGATACAAACACGAGAAAAGAAATAAACAGTTATAATAAAAATTTTAAAATACTTCATAAAAGTTGTAACAATTAATGCTTCAAAGCCATATGAAAAATCTCATAACATAGCTCAGTGCAGAGAGGATTTTATTTTGCTTCGAACAAACTATGCATCTTCTAAGTTTTTATCATCTATTTTACCATAAATACTTTAATTTTTTTGTTGCTGTCATCTGAAAAAATCTATAGATCGATCACTCATAAATTTACAACCCCCCTCCCCCCTCCTCCTTTCAGAAACGTGAGCAATCTTGTAGTTATGATCGAGAGAAATAAAACCAGGGGTGGGAAGACTTTTCTAGGGTGCAGGCTACTTCAAATTTTTTCAGAGTGTTGCGGTCAACCCAGTGACGTAGGTGTTGTGAGCTAGAAAAAACGGTCTACAATATTTATTACAACTTAATAATAAATATGGAATATGTACTTACCTATATAACTACAAACATAATAATAATAGCCACAAATATAATAATATCAAATGACGCCTTTAATAACAAATAATTCAAAATGCATTGAAAATAAATAATTTTCCTTTAAAGTTAATTTTCGTAGTTATAGTTAGTAGAAGATTTAGCCTGCAGACTGTCCGCCAATCTTGAATATCTCAATATATAATAACTAACTGCTAATCTTGCACTGGATTCTAAGTGGTCGTCTGTGAGACGGGAACGATATGTTGTCTTAATTATATGCATCGCTGAAAATGCAGAATCACATAGGTAGGTAGAGCCAAAGAAAGATGTTAAATGATATGGAACCTTTTTAAAATTTAGATATTTTGCTTCGTCCATTAGATTCCAAAAGTTATTCGTAGATTCTGAACTAGGTGCTTTTAAAACGATGTCGTTTTGAAGGGGTAAAACTTCATTTCCCTCAACAGATAAAAAGAATATATAATTTATATTTTCAGTTATTTCTTCTACATCAACATTGCCAAATGGGTAGCACATGAATGTAATAGTGGGCTTCTTTTAATATGCGCTTCTGAGGTTTTAGTAAAGATTGTCACCGTAAAATGTCTTGGTGGCCCACCGGTCGATCGCGGTCGACTTAATGCCCGCTCCTGAATAAAACCTTTGCTACCAAATAAGAAATAAATTGTTACAGCCACTTCAAAATGAGCCCGTGTTTCTCTTTACATTAACAAACACTGTGTTTCTTTTCATATTTCGAAAACTTAATGATTCATAGACCGCCAACCCTAATCTGAATTCGAAGAGAAAAATCCTAATGTTATGGGACCAATCTTTTTGGGGAAAAAAAACCATGGATTAGAAATACCATTTAATAGAAATAATTTCGTTCCAAAAACCAGCATTGCCGTGCATTAATACGTTCTTTTGGGCTTTTTCTACCATAGAGCTGAGATACTAATAGAGGGAGTGCAACCCTACTTTGGTGTAGGACAAGATAAAATCACGTGACTTGTGGACAGAATTTATGTTCACTGTAACCGCCTTCTCCGTTCCCCATTATATTTCAATGGCAGATTTTTTTCTCGCTTTTAACTGTTGGATTTTAAAACTTATTTAAGCCATGGTTAACTTTTGCTGTGCAATTGGATGCAAAGAAAAAGCTTTTCTGTATCATTTCGCAGGTATGTATAATAAACATATTCTGTTTATATCCATTTTAAGTCAATTTAAAATTTCGTAACCTCCCTCACTCAGTGATTTTGATGTTAAAACTGAATAATATCTCATAGTTTGGTTTAGTTATTGTATTAAATTTATTTAATTTGTTATTCATCTTCATTTAAACTCATGTAACTGCATTATATTTTGTTACTTGCTTTATTTTAATCTCGAATGTGTTGCAAGTGTTTGGCTGAAAGCTTGACGTGATTTTTTATCGCCAATACAAGTGTTTCCATAAACATTATTGACCGATTAATATTGGTGTATTTATTTTAGTGCAAATAAAGTTCCTTATTATTTCCAATATGTTTTTTTTACCATAAATATTCGAATCGTATTTTACCGTAAAAGATATTAAATCCTGAATGAAATCCTATCCTATTGTGAATGAAATCGTGAAACTAAAACGTTCTATTGAAAATGTTATATAGTAAAATTTCATAAATGTGCTAGCAGTAATTGCATGTTTTTATAAATTTTGATTAAGATCTAATAAGAAACTAGTGGGTATTCTAAAGATAAACTATTAAAGAAGGAAATGCTATCTTTACAGATAAAAATTTTGTCTGAATGTTAACTTTATTAATAACTTGCGATATGCACATACCCTAAACTCACCATTTTAAAAATTTCGAATTTCCTTATTATTCTGTATTAAATCAACACTTTTAAGATTCCAAGAATGATTTAATTTGGTTTCTGCGGTAGTTAGAAGCAAAGTTACCGCCAACACTATAAAACAGAAGCGAAATATTTAAAACTGATATTAACAAGGAGAAGGTACGAGGTTTAAAATTGAGTTCGGAATGAGATTTTGTATAATGATAGTATACATTTAGAATGTTTATTAATGAAAATATTAAGACTCAATAATCAACATTAAAAACTTTCAAATTAGCTTATATACTAATAATGGATCACCCGACTGAGCGCTCGTGTAGTGTAGTGGTTAGTGCACTGGCGTAGCATTCAGGAAACCTGGGATCGATTCTGAGCTAGCGTTGTTTTTTTTCTTTCTAAATTATTTAAAAATAATTTAACAGTTTTAATTATTATCTTTTTCATTTTTTATGCAAAAATAAATATTATTCAGAATATTCATGAAAAAAAAGACCTGGGAAACTTTTATAATCTGCTTTTATTATAAAAGGTTTTTTTTTATCTGCATGAGATAATGATAAAAGTATTTGAACATGTAATGTAAAATTAAAAGATGTTTTAGGGTAACGAAAAGAAATAAAATATTTACTTAAAGAAGAAAAATACTCACTTATAATTAATGCACAATAACAAAATCAAAAAGTAAATATAATTTAAATCAATAAACTAGGCTGCTGATGTAAAAAAGAAAGCATTATTTACGAAACCAGTTTGCTTAGTTTTCAAAGAATGAATATATATATATAAATTATTTAGGAAATGTTAACCGGAAATGAAAACCGACCGGACCCAATGCCGGGAAACAAAACGTTGTACGGCAATTTTTGAGTATGCCAAGATTTGCGATATGGCGCCAAAAAAGGCCAGATTTCTCACACGTGACTTGGCTCATGTTGTGTACACCTGTTTAGACTAGAAACAAGCGACTAGCTTCCTCCATTTATATCAGCTCTATGGTTTCTACAGATAAACATGGATGTTGCTTTCGGCCCTGCGAGAATTTAACGCAAACGCACATACGCGCTTTTCGTCCAGAAGGGGTTACTCACTTTGATCCCTCAAGGCCAATATTTACACGGATTTAAAGTTTGGGTGTCAAGACGACATATTAAATTTCGTTTACTTAAATTGTTGCAGTTTTCAACTTAGTAGAAAGGCAGGCTACTTAGTAAAAAAGGCAGAGAAAAAGAGTTCAGAGCAAATACAAATTTTATCAATACGTCTCTGTTATTAAAAGAAAACAAAGGAGATTTCTTTTAATAATAGAAACTCTCTTATTAAAAGTCCTTGTCAAGGTTTCTCTTATTCAAAACATTGTAGCATGATAATGGTTTATGCACGATTTATCTATTTTTAACATATTAAAAAATATTAATTATACAGCATGCACTCACAAAACATGTCTTTAATATTGTCGCTGCATGCATGTATACAAATAAAAATTAAGAAAAGTACTGCATCATAGTGTAATTAAAATTAAAAAATTGTATAAAAATAAAATCGATATTACCAAAAAGCTTTTTTTTTTAAATTTTAAAGT
This sequence comes from Argiope aurantia, assembly GCA_026543865.1. Lineage (NCBI taxonomy): Eukaryota > Metazoa > Arthropoda > Arachnida > Araneae > Araneidae > Argiope > Argiope aurantia. The sequence goes on along the minus strand of JAPMOR010118527.1, from coordinate 100,299 downwards.
GATACAAAAAAGGCAAAATACAAGAATGTGCTTCAAAATTATTCAGGAAAAGCCTTCTGAAATGCTGACTAATTTTTACTAAAAATATAATAAAATTTTGGAAACCCGTTCCAGTTAGTACTTACTATTCAAATTGTAAGATTTAGATCTACTCTGTCGAGCGTCTTTTTCTAATTTTAATCATGTAAGTCGAAATTTACAGATAGTATCCAACCTTGTCCAAATTGTCTTGATAATAGACAATTTATCCTTTGACAGATTTTGCCTAAAATGCTGTACAGATTTATGAGTTTGGTGTAAAGAATGTTTACTTAAATTCTGGCATTTTTGAATTGTGACGCTCATATAAGAAATACATCATTAAATAATCAACCTTAAAAAATGATGTAAAAATGGCGAAAACGCAATAATATTGTTACAAACCTGCAATTCGGCTTCCCAGCATAGTTTGTTCCATCAACAGAAAGAAAGTTTTACAGTCATCTGAATGGGACAGAGTCCAGGTGGCGCGTCAAAGCTCCCGGAGCTTGGCGACAAACTTGGCGACCATTTGGCGACTTGGCGACGAATTTGGCGACTTTGGCGCCAAAATAGATAATACCCGAAACTTTGAGAATTTTCCCGATCCGTCCAGTAGGAACCGAGATACGCCTCGAACGTTCCTGATTGGTTGAGAGGCTTCTTGCCCCGCCTCCTGAGACCTATAAAAGGGGTGTGCAGCTGCCAGAGAAGTCAAGCCAGTAGTCCGAGTTCGAAGGTAGAAGGCAGTAGGAGTTCGAGAATCGGAGAAATCTGAAGACGGAGCGGAGGAGTCGTAAGCGACGGTGAGCAGCGACGGAGTCAAGCTCGTGCTGAACTGAGCTGTGCGCTACTGTCTGCAGTAGATTCTGGTTGTATGCTGCTGTGTATGCTGTTGTATGCTACACGTCTCGGCTGAAGATAGTCGTCTCTATGCTGTATATAGTTATCTTTTTTGTGCTGTCCTGTGTGTCTTCGTGTAAATAAACGTCGTTGTTTTTATTCTACTTCTGCCTGCTGATTGAGTGTTCTACACACCATATCACTTCCACTATCCAAACGAACCCCGGTAAAGAAAAATTCGCAACAATATGTTCCGAAATTATTCTGGAAAAACATGCTAAAATGTTGACTAATTTTTAGCTAAAAATATAACAACATTTTTAAAACCCATTTTAGTAAGTTCTTATTATTTAAATTAGTAGATTTAGATCTGGAGATCTACTTTGTTGAGTGTTTTATTTGAATTTCAATCATATAAGTCAAAATTTACAGATAAGATCCCACTCTTAAAAATTGTTTTGATAATAGACAATTTATCCTTTGATAGATTTTGTCTAAAATTTTATTTTGATTTATGAGTGTGGTATAAAAAATGTTTGTTAAAATTCTGGTGTTTTTGAAACATAACGCTCAGATAAGAATTATATTGTCAAATAAAAATTATATTGTCAAATAATCGAACCTTATAACATTACACGCACTGGGTCCGAAATTTGATGGTTATCGAAATCATGATGATAATTTCATATACCAAATTTCATTCATCTAGCTCAGAAAAATTTTATGTTAAGCTATACATATGGACGAACTTCCCGCTAATAGATTTCTTTCAAAACTTGATGCGGATCTATAATGTGATGTAAATGCTAAGACAAAGCATCATTTTTAACTCATCTACTTCTATATGTTTTTTTGACACAGGGAGACTTTAAATGTGCAGATACCACAATAAATTTTTGTTGATGATTACAATACATTATCTTATACAAGAAGATTGAAAACCAATAAGCTTAATCATTTTCTTATTCATTGCAAATGCACTTCTTTTTTTTTTAAGCAAATATTTTTTTAAAATTTTCTTTGGTTGTTATATTTATGGAAATGTGAACTTGTTTAAACTATAATAATGGCGAATAATTTTGTAAACATACGTTTGTTTAACAATAGTTATGTTTTCTATTTCTACCTTAACAATGTAGAAATACAGATATGTAGTAAACAATACAGTTTCAGAAGTATTGTTACGGACTGTTTGAAAATCTTATTCAATCTTATTCTTTCAACTTTCATTTCTAACTTCCCCCTAATAGTTCATATTTAATTTTTTCGAATGAATAGCTCCGAAATAGATGTTCCATGTTTTTTAATTGTCCTTTCAAAACTATACAATATTCTGAATCCGAAGAAGTAAGTTATTTATTAATTACAATTACTATTCATATTTCAAAACCATCATATTTCATTAAAGCTATTTCAAATGTTAACACAAAATTTTATAGTAGAACAATCAGAAATAGTGTCTTTTTATTTCTTCACTATTAAAAACGAAAGTTCAACACTTCAAACTAACTTAATAACCTTAATGAAAATCATAATTATCGTTTTTAAATCACAGAATTTCGATTCATTATCCAGTTATATAACCAAAGGAATTATTTCCGTCAGTATTTGGATCTTTTTAAAAATTTTAAAATAAAACGTTTAAGAATTTATTGTGCATCATCTTATATCGATAAAAGAGGAAACTATTATACATATCTTTTTTGTGATTATTTGTTAAAATAATTTTGTCAACTGTGTTCTTTTAAGATATTTTTTAAAAACTAACTTTATTTTATAAATTTCCTGTCATTCAAAACTACATTATCATATGCACTGTAAAATTGCATTAGAAAATTTACATCTGTGTATGATGGAGAAGCTGTTTTTACCGTATAGCATTCACTATGATTGGATATCAGTGAAAAGCAATCAGTCGCGCTGATTATTTCTGAGTGAAAAATGGATTTTTTGTTAACACAGTTCTTGCCTTCAAAGTGGTCTATTTAACTGCTATAAACATTTTCAGATATGCTTTCTACCAGTTGGAATATATGAAGATAATTGATTACATCTGCCATTTTACAATATTTGCTGTACCTCACCGAAACACTATACATTTTTTGAAAGGTTCTAAATGTTTCCAACGCTTAAAGGCAATATTAATTTTCCGTTCTTCTAGGCCATTTTATGAAAATAAATTTTGGCATTATCCTGTTTTTACTGATGCAGTTGAAAAGTGCAATGTCTGATCTGGAAAGAGAACTGCGAATTAGCATCGATAAAGCCATGCAATGTGATCGTCGAGATCCGCCGACGGAACCAGTCATCGCGATGTCTCCCAAAAGATTTGCACAACTCGTGGGTTTGTTGCGGCATGACTTAAAACGTAAGTATTTATTTATATTTTATTTGTGATATTTTGTATGGTTAGCAGAATCATGTCGTAAGCTTGTGGGTGATAGTTGGTGAATAAGTCAGTTTAAGGACGAGGTTCTACTAAAGCATGATTTGGATCGTAAACATTTACCTTTTCGATATGATATTTTGTATGGTTGATAGTTCCATGTTGTAAATTAATAACAAGTACTACGGGTAATTAATTGACGAGATTAATTGATAATAACTATATTCGCCATCCAAACTATTTGTAAGTCAATCATGCATTCCTTACAGATTTTCATGAGGTTTCTTTAACTGGCTTAGATACTCATAAAGGTAAAATAAACATATTATTTTTTTTCATTTAGTTTATTTATATGTAATAACTAGTACATATATTCGTTATTTAGTTTTTGTGTGCCCATTATTGATGCCAATTACTTTGATGAATGATGTGCCAATTATTTTGCCTTTTATTGTTATCAATCTCCATTAAAAGTTTAAAAATTCTAACAACAATTTAGAGAATAAAAATCAAAATGATTCAAATTATTTCGCTCAAAAGGCAGATATGCACAGCTATATATCTTGGACCAAAAATCTTTCACTTAAGTGCAAAATTCGTATTTCTTATATTCGATTTAGTTTTTATTTTAAATATTGTTGAATGAGTGGAAATTTTGTATGCCAGATAATTCACTTACAATTGAAAACCAAAAGGTAAATCCATTTAGAAGAATTTTTGCCTTATTATAAACTGAATATAAGTACCTAGAAAATTGGTGAGAAGTTAGAAGCTAAAAAAAATGGTTTTCCATCTCCGACTTCAATTCTGATTGCTTCTTTGAGTGTAAGATACTAAATATTGCCCACGTCGTTTTTTTTTTTTTTTCTTCTCCACTTTGTTTCATTTTTATGAAATTGGAGAAGGAAAAATTGAAAGCGATAAAGAGTTTCTTATATCTTCAATTTTCTTTAATTCCATTTCTTCCATGGTAGGAGACCTTTTTTTTTTCCATTATGCTTATTCGTTAAAATCTAGCTTATTTATAACCAAAGCAAATTCTTCACACACACACAAAAAAATTATATCTTTTTGAATGTGCCACTTCAGTTTTTCTGTTCTAAATTAACAAATATTTATTCTGAAATTAATGTATGTTCTTCACTGAGGAAATATAATATGAGATGGAGTTTTCCAAAGGTAAAAATAGAGAATCTGGCTTCTAATACTCATTTTAATGATTTAAAATAAAAGTTCTTCACTTCGAGCATAATATTGAGGATTAACAACTAATGTTTTTGTTAGAGTTGTTAAAAAATTTTTTTGTCACCAAAGATTGTGATTATAAAATAATTGATTTGAAATAATATTCATATATTTTCTACTATAGTCGTCTTAGATACACAGTTGGTTCACTGGTGATATTGGTTATACTTAATTTCAGTAAAATCACTCAGATAAAAGTTTATATTCGCGATTCTGCCTTACAAAGGTTCTGATCATTGTATGCATGCATGTTTATTGTATTTCTAACAGAGATCAGCCCCATGACATAAAAGCACTTTTAAAAACAAAAATATGTTTTTTTTTGTATCTTCTAAATTTTATGGTTTTGTAACTTTACTTGTTTTTTTGTCTCGTAAACTACACAGATATTAAATAGAATACTTCTTCCTTTGCTTTCAACAATGAAGGAAAATCCCGCTATTAAATATTTGGCAAATCAATGAAAACGATTTGAATTTTAAGAAACAAAGTAATCCGTTGTTGGAAATTAAGCAAGAAAATATTTTTAAAAAATTGTGGAAATTCCTGAAATAATAACACAATTAAATTGCAAGCATTAAATAGATATTTTTTTTAAGTTTTGAAATGGTGTTAAAAGGATTTTTTTTTGAGAAAGTTGAGTTTCATTAAGAGGATATTAGTTTTTTTCTTTGTAATTAGTTCTTTCATCACAGTACTTTCAGAAACCATTAAAATATATATTTCTAATACTACCTACAATTTTAATAAAATTGTGGTGATTTTTTAATTAAAAAAATATTGTCTACATAATCTGTAAGAGATACATTATAAATTAGAATAATGATAATTTCCTCATTTTCTCTATGTTGTAGCTCCAGTTTGCGATAAGGGAAGACATTATCCACCATTCCGACTGGAAGACCCATCAACGTGGACTTTCTGTGTTTTTGGAAGCTGTAAAAACAATGTAAGTTACACACAGAGTGATTTTTTAAGCATTTTTGTACTATAATGACTTCTGAAATCACCAGTAGAACAGTTTCTGAAAGCGAAATTAGTATTACATATTTACATTTATTACATTTGACTTTATTCAATTTTTTTTACTTGTATAAATAGGAAATAAGACTGACAAATATACATGGGATATACATTGAGTTTATAAATTAATAAACAACTGCAACTCAACATATGATCTTCATTCCTATCTAATTTCATTGATCATTACAGCAGCGGATTATCAAATGAGCAAGTAGGTAATTGCTTTCCTATAATATTTTGAAGCCCTAAAATTTCGATTTAGGGCTTATTCTTTAAAAATATTTTCGTATTAAATCAATTTTATGTTTCCTATCTAATTTAAAGAAAAAAAGATTCACTAAAATTGATTGAAATTCACATCAAGTATCCATTAAAGGCTAAAATATTATTTTAATATTTTTTATAAATTATCTCTTAGTTTAGTATTTTATATGTTTTAAAATTTTTTAAAGAATTTACTGCTGCGTATTTTGAAAAAACAAATATTTGTTTCTATAATACTTAATTAAAAATAATCTTATGGGAATAATTAAAAAATAATTTGATTCTATAATCTAACCGCATTTAGATTGTGTTTAAAAGTTGTTTATTTAGTTTAAATCTGCTATAAATTGGAATTTATATTTTTTAACAGAAAAATACTGAAATCAATTATCTCGAAAGAGTCAGTCTTTTTTTCTTCCATATGATTATCAGGATGTTTTGATAGATTATCAGAATTTTCTGCATAAAACACCTTAAATAAATTATTAAGATTAAAAAAATATTGTGTAAGTAGAGATTCCAAAAAACGGGGGGGGGGGAGGATGACTAGGATGACATTGCCTAAGGGCGTTTAGAGAGCTTAATCCTGTCCTGGCATTATAAGGTCTTATTATGTACTGGTATATGAGAAAACCAAAGATAAACATCTGATTAGAAAGTTGAAAAGGAGAGCATTTAATTCATTCTCCAAGAAAAAGATACCCCGTTTGATAAAATCCAATACAATAATGATTATCTCTTCCTATCATCAACTCAGCAATTCTGCATCATTTCGAAAACAAAAGCAAAATTTTTCTTCCTTCTCCATACTATCCAAGTCCAATGAATAAGGAAGTATTCATCCTTTTTGGATCTGAGAAATGATATTTTCGAATTTCTTATGAAAAAAGAAATCTTCGTCTCTTAAAAAGGGCTTTTTTTGTATTGTTTTCTGGCAAGAAATTTAAATATT
>JAPMOR010118527.1:39360-84487 GCA_026543865.1 Argiope aurantia | reverse complement strand
TCTTCACTTGTTGGGCAGATTCAAGAAAGTGCTAGTAATGGACAAGTAGGACAGTCTTTTCAATCCCAAGAGCGTCATCCACATGGTGGGCAGATTCAAGGAAATGCGAATAACGAACAAGTTGAACTCTCTTTCCAATCCCAACAACATCCCCCACAGGGTGGGCAAATCCAAGAAAGTGCTAAGAACGGACAAGCTGGGCATTCCTTTCAATCCCAACAAAATCCTTCAAATGGTGGAAAAATTCAAGAAAATGTTAATAATGGGCAAATTGCAGATCCCTTTCAATTCCAGCAGCATCACCCGCAAGATGAATCAATTCAAGGGAGTGTTATTCGAGATTCTGAAACTTCTGTAGTGTCAAATATGAATCAAATAATTTCCGATTCGTCTTTAGAAAGTGCTCGGGGAGATTCTGGGCCAAATGTTCAAGATTCAGGAGGGAATAGAAAAGAGGATATAACCGACGAAAATAAAAAAACCACAGAAGAAATGACAGAGGCTCCCTCATCTTCCATATCATTATTTGAAAAAAAATACGTTTTATGCTCAGTTTTATTTATTTTAAACAATAGATATCAATATATTTTGAATATCTGAATGAGTAGTTTTCAATTGTATCTAAAAGTAATTTTTTGAAAATATATACTATAGAGTATACTGAGTGGCTCTAACAATAAGCGAGTTTGAAGTCTCATACAAAAAGCCGAGTTTATAAGTTAGGAGTTAAAAATTATCAAAGATGCAATTCCAATTTCTTTGGTTTTTTTTATAATGTGTGATAAAATATATATAAACAATGAGAAATAATGGAAAATGCACAGATTTTAGTAAATGATTTTTATTAGAATTCTACCATTTCTTCGTGACTTGAGTGAATCTTTCTAAAGGAATCAAGCACCATGATGTCATAGTAACATTAACAACGCAATTGTCTTGGTGATCAATAATCTAATAAAGTTATAAATTTTGTAACTCTAGGTTAACTTTATTAGATTGACGCTTATCCTATAGATAACGTCTATCCTATATATATAGACACATATTTTCTTTTATAATTAGCACCGATTACAACACCTATTACAAATTATATTTAAAATTGGTTTTAAATTGTTCAAACCCCAATATTAAATATATCATAATCTTTGGTATTTAAAAATGAATAAAAAGGAAATTAACGATAATATATCAGAATAATTCAATATAATTTTAAAAAATGTGATCTTTTTGTAAATATTTTCGATATATCTCCTTTTAAAAGTTGATAATTATGAAATTTAAAAAGATATATACAAAATTAGAACAAAAAATAACTTTCACCAAGCAGGAGGTGAAATTTAAAGAATAAAAACAAACGTATTAAGAAAGCAAGATAAATGAAACAAAACGCATTTAAAAAGAAATAATAATTCACAAATATCCACACATACTTATTAAACAAGTATTTCGTCCATTGAAATGAGCAACCACTCTACATTAAAAGCATTACTACTAATTACAAGATTTAAAATGCGATTTTCAACATATGTAGCTAACTATTCTTTGAGACAAAACTTTTCATTAATCACGTTTTATCGATGATATTGTACGAGAAAATTAGTCAATCTCTCTATAAAAAAATCGAAATATCAACAATACTAATGAAATCTCTGGGTCTTTTTTGTCATCAGATATTTTTGAAGGTGAGCGAAATTTCAAATGCGCCCAAAATTTCGATATCGTAAAATGCTTGACAATCTTCAATCAAATGTAAAATTTCATTTCGTCCTTGCCATTAGGGTTTAATACAGTTATATAATTATTGAGGATGCAAAATTAAAACTGTACATGCTAAGAAATAAAAGTGGAAGTAAAAAGTCTGTACCAGCTTAGTTTAGTTTAGTTTAGTTATATTAATGTCCCGTTTTACAGCAACACTAGGGTTATTTTGGAACGGACTCGTAATTTTGAGCCGAGGTCAGATGGCGAGGGCGATACCTCGGCTGGCACTCCCTCTCCAAACGTCCACACCATACCAGCGGGAGGACGTTTGGCCCCGACGGATTTAACGTGCACCAGAACCGATTACACGACACTTCTTTGGTGGAATCGGGTCTCGAACTCGAAATCCTACGGTTTCGAAACCGAGACCTTACCACCAGGCCTCCGTTGCCCTTGTTGTTCATAGAGAAATATAATTTAATCAAAGATTTAAAGTGCAATGGCATATAATTAACATGAAATAATAAGTTCCGTTTCAGATATTAGTGATTGAGGCTATACATTCCTCTCGGATCACATCAAACACTAATGACTCGTATCATAATTTTCCTTCAGGCCACATTGGTAACTTCTGATTCAAATTATAGTTTTCTTTCTGATCGCATCAGTCAGCAATAACTGACTATATACCGGCGTCCTGGCATAAAGGAAGAGCTCCTTTCCCGTGATCTGGGCGTGATTGTCCTTCTGTGTTCTATCTGTGAGGAGTGTAAATGTGCACCCCTGTGAAAACGGGTTGTGCAAGCGAATGTGACGCATGAAGTAGCTAAGTCGTACTCTTGGTCCTAGTTGGCGCTACTGAAAAAACAAGAGACGCTCACTCGGCTTAAATCGCTGACAGATAACTGTCAACGGGCTTGTAAAGTGCCATAAGTCACAACATGACTGACTATATTCTTTTTTTATAGATTCTGTTATTTACTATTAACCGGAGATATTTAATGAAAATGAATTTTTCTTTTAATAAAATTTAAATAATTTGGGGACCATAAAAGAATCTATTTAAATACTACTATTATTATTGAACTGTACTGGAATAAAGGTCACAGATGACTGATTGATGAAAGACAAATTTCTAAAGGAATACAGAGTGTAGATTTGAATAAATATATACGCAAGAAATATATCGTTAGTACTACATGCAGTCTTATCGTAACCTTGCACATATCCACAGCTACCGATATATGGATGAAATCGAATATCTCTAAGTTAGCAGAAAACTTATAAAACCAAGCCTGACGCTTAAAGTGTTAAATAATTTAGAAAGACAATATTTCTTCTCACTCAAAATATTTTAAAAATAATAGTCCGGATAAGTACAAAAATATATTTTTAACTAAATGGAAAACTGGGTTAAAACATCGTTTTGTAATTGAAAAGTTGAGAAGATGAGTACTAGTCACAAATTCTTAATTTGAGATAACAAAGTTTTGATTGGCATTATTCTTTCATACAGGGTGGCCATAAAATAACTTTCCTAGTTTGGCGACTTCTACAGCTAAAACGAACGAAATGAAATCACATTTCATATACAGACTATGGAAGGCACGGGAAGATGAATTCCTCAAAAACAAAAATTAGTACTAATAGATGCCGATAGGAGAAATATTGGCGCTGCGATCACGAACAAGGAAATTTGCACATCGAGATGGATTATGCAAAATTCCCAGTGCGTGCGTGACATTGCTAGTAAGCGCCATGAATTCCTATTAAAAAAGGAAGAGCAAGAGTTAACAGTTCATTCCTTTCTATTGATGTTTTCTTGACTGTTCATGATTGACTGTTGATGCGCGCTTCATATGGGCCCTACCTTACGTCAGCATGCTTTACTGGTAATACTGTTCTACAGTGCAATGCCGTAACTGCTCTTAAGCAAACCTGCATGTCTTGAAACAGAATGTAAGACGGGCTGTTATGAACATTGAAACTGACAGTTTACACGCAATACTGGAGAACGTCATACACCGTATGCAATATGTTGTACACGGGGAAGATCAGAATATTGAAAACGTTGCAAGGCGTCCAGAGGACTTTAATATTGATGAATAAAAGATTATTTTCTGTGAATTTCATGAATTCATTCAAAACTGTACTCCAGCATTTCCCTTATCAGCAACTATTGGTACTAATTTCTTTTTCTTCGGAAGTCATCTTCCCATGCCTTTCACAGTCTGTATATGAAATGTGGTTTAATTTCTTTCTTTCGTTTTAGCTGTAGATACCTCCTATCAGGAAAAAATATGGCCACCTTTTACTATTTCAGTTTTCTAATACATCTGGTGCAAATGAAGGGAGGCTGATTTAGTGTTGTTTTAACATTCGACACTTGGATCACTATTTATCAAACTAATTCATAAAAAATAAAGCAATAAGTGGACTCGTACTATTTTTCTCAGCGATTTGACTTCATATCATAGTAAAGAGGATAATGACAACATCGTAAGTAAAATGATGATAAAAATGAAGATTGCACTCTGGTTAGGACTCATAGTTTACAGGTCACACAAAAGATCAGACAGAGAGACGAGAAGAAACATGAAGACATAAAAAAGCATGGCTAAAATAGTCATTGAAATTAAAAAAAAAAAGAATATTTAATCAGTAAAAAGTAAATTGCTAATCATAAAAGAAGATAGATAAATGCTATAAATTATTTCTAATCTAAACGTAGAAGACATGAGCTTTGTTTTTATCTTTTCGTATATGATGTTATGGGTCATTTCTGCGAAATGTGCTGTTTCGTCATAAATCCCAAAATTAATCTATTTTTACGGAAAAAAACAAAGTATTAATCTTTACATTAATTGAAATTTGCTTACGTTTACTCTTTTAAATGATGGTTTCTAAAACAAATAACGAATTTTAACACATATAAAGTATTTCATTACGGAGTATATTAACTTTTGAAAGGAACAGAATGTTTAAATACAAATCGGAATTATTTAACTTTTAAGGGATGGAAATGTCATACTATCGTGAGAGAGGACAAAAGAAATGTTAATAAAATAATAAAGCAAAAAAATTCTAAGAAAATAAAAATAGTATCATAATTTTTCAAATTCTAAATAATTTTATTGCAATAATAATATTGAAAGTTATCACGAAAAAAATCAAATTACCGCATAATTTTTAATTGGTAAAAATTTTAATGAAAATTTTAAAAAAATCTATCCAAGATTACGACATTATCAATTTACAAATAATAATATATCAAATTACGGAGCTCTGATTTTAAAAATTAGATGCAGCTCTAATTAGAAAATCGATGTTTTGTCCAGTAGAGCATTCCTTCCCCGTTCTACACCTGCATTATTAATAAAGATTATGTTGCAACTAAATCTTATTCAATATATTTCTTCTTGGTTCCTCTAATATTAATTAAATAGATAATAATAAATTTTTAAATATGAGGATTATAGACAATATTTAAATATAAGTGATCCAAAATCAAAGTAAATTTGGCATAAGTTGATGAAAAAATTGATAATCTTTATTATAAAAAAATAAATACCATAAGAAAAATATATAAATGCAGAAATGGATTGAAATATAGAATAGATGCTTCATTTTCGGAGAGGAACTTGAATTCATCACCTGAAACAAAAAAGAAGAAAAAACTTAATTAAGAGTAATTAAGAGACATTTGTTCTGAAATATATATTAAAGAATTAATTAAAATATATTAATTCGTAACGACCTTTAGAATTCAAAATATTTGCACCATATTCTTTTTAGCTGTCTCCTTTAATTGCATCGCCGAGATTGGGATTTATCAAACGATATTAATAGCTCATATATTAACACAGGAAATGGCATTCATAAATTCTGTCAAAAGACTTTTATTCAATTATGGAAATCAATAACCATATTTGAGATCCTAGCTTATTCTCCCTTACTATCTATCCCTCTCTTAACTGCTCAGTTAGGAATAATCTGCTACAATCTCAAATTAATTGACTTAATTATGTTGTATTAGATGCAAATTATGTAATTTTAAGTTTTAAAATGCTTTGGTATAATGTTACATTAAGTGAAAATACAAGCAAAGTAATATGAAAAGTATTGAAATCAAAACATACTGTAAAACCTGAAATTGTCCTTTTGTTTCGAAATATTTTGTCCAACTCTGATTTTAATGTCAATGATATTTTAATGATTTTAAGGAAATTTCGTATTACTGATTCGGAATATGGCATTGTTTTTCTATAATTAGCTCTGAATTTCCAGATAAAAATAAAATTTAAATTTTAATAGTAATATGTATGCTGCTTCAAATCTCATTGAATATTATTTCTAATGCAGTGTAAAATAACTGTCTTAAGTTTTATTTGAAATGAATGCAATTAATTAATTTAATTCTAAAGATTAATCAATATATAAATGAAATGATACATCAATACCGAAATCATATTACATTTTTTCCAAAATTTAAAAGATAAAAATTTATAATAATTTTTAAATGAAATGAATAATATAATAATAGCAACAATAATGTAACAATTTTTAAATGAAATAAAAAATAAAATTCAACAAATCTGCTGCATATCCAATTAAATAAAAATATAGTTCAATGAAAAAATATTTTTTCAAACAATACGTGGGAAAAACACTTTTTATATGATTTCCTTCTATGTGCATTCTGTCAAAAAACCGGAAAGTGCTCCTTATCCCGAAACTAAATGTCGCACAATAAAACTATTAATTCCTGTCGCTACAAAAATATATTATCTGCAAGGGCATGACATTTTTTTCATATAAGGGATCATGAAATATTTTTTCATGTTTTGATTATTTCAAATAATATGCTATTTAACTGCTTAGTTTTTTTAAATTTATAATTGAATTTGCAAATGAAATGGATATATTTCGTATTACTATTTAATCATGTTTCCTTATTTCTTTTCAGAAAATACTTAATCTTTTTTAGAGCAATGTACCGAATTAACTGAAACAAAAATTTGAATGAAGCAAAGTATTCACAGAAAGACCCATTTGTTACGTTTGCATGCATTGAAACAGCCCTTAATTTTTTTTCTTGTGTTCCTCTAGTTATTACTGATTTTTTTTATTACGTATTTCATTTAAAAAACTTAAAGATTATACAAATATAAACTATGCAGATGATTCTTTATATTAATGCAATTTCCAAATTATTATAAAGGACTCACTTCCATGTTGTTCTGCATAATTCTTTGGAATATCTTTTTTATTGATTGTACAATAAAAGTTTCGTTTTGATGGTTCTGTAAGTAATCAGCCATCCCAAGTGTGCCCTAACTAACATGATATATCTGTTCATTTATTTTGATATTCTGGTAAAATCTCTTTACTTGCTCTACTCAAAAAAATGATTCAGATTTTTCTCGAAACTTGTTCCAGTAATTATGTAAAAACGTTTAATGATGGGTACAGCGATATTGCTTAACTGACTGACTGATATAACAGGCAAACTGTCATAATTCTAAAATTGTTTTTTTCTTTCGAAAACATGAAGTTCTAAAAGTGGAGATTCATCAACATAGACTTGTTGTCAACGGATATTCTCCAAGGATTAATATAAATATCCAGTTGAGTAGCGATTGAATACTGAAATTTATTTGTATAGTTGGTTGTCTTTTTGAGATATCGCTTTCACAATCAAACTGACATAATTTCAAAATTGCCTTTTTTTTCGAAATTAAAAAAAAAAATAATCTAAAAGTGGACATTCATCAAACTCTCGATATTGAATTTACGATTATTAATGAATTCATTCTATTTCTTATATTTTCCATACGAGAAAGTAAAAAAGAACCAAAATGTCTTTCTTATGACAAGTGTTTTCGCGGAAATTCTTTGAATAAAGATACTTTCATTCGAAATGGAGTAATAATAATATGGTATAACAATGCATGTAAACTAAAGAAGGGGTTATAAAGGCATAGGTGATATAGCCTGGCTCTGACGGGTAAACGGTTGTGTCGCAAAAGAATTGCATGATATCAGATAAGTATGTTTTGGTAAGTTAGGACCTTGACAGGAATGGAAATTTCTCTGGTCTGGCAAACGTTCATTCGCTCATAATTCGCAATTGAGGATCCATTAATAACAAGAAATAGTAGAGTGGTGAATACATCGAATTCAACACAATTATATTAAACAGCCTGTTATTATAGGAAATGCACTCATTTACCTAGGTCGAAGGACAATTGTCATCTCAACAGACCCATGCTATGTTAGTGCTAGAAATCATGTTTGATTGAGATTAATGATACGCAGTCGAATCACATTATTATGACCATATATTTAATATCCTCTTACAGTCAAAATAGTAATTAATGGAGTCAATGTGTGCTTGGAAGGTGGTAGCAAGTATCCTTAAACATGAGAACAACCACAGCATCAGTTAACTCATGAAGAGTTCGAGGTGCAGAATCTTTCTGTTTGATTTGTTGATTGAAATGCTCCCAGAGATTTTCACAGGGATTAAGATTACAGGAATTTGAAGGCCATGTTTTAACTCAAACTCTACCTCATGTTCCTCGAATCATGCTCGGACAATTTTGAAGAAATGGTATGCAGCATTATTCAGTTGAAGCACGCCACCATTCGCAGGCTACATAATTGCTATGCAAGGGTGAACCTGATAAGCAGCGATGGATAAGCACTCACAGATATTGAGAGTATCTTCCTCAAGAATTATGGACCTAATTCATGCTAAGAAAGCATGTCTCAGGCCATCACTGCATCCTCTACCTTGTTGGAGCACAACATTGGATTTGGAAGTTTTTTTTTTATGTCTCTCGGCGAATATGCCGATGCCTATCGATCATGTGCAGTAGAGATCGAGGCTCATCTAAAAAAGCAGCCTTTGCCTACTGTTCTAGGGACCAATGTTTGTACTGTACTGTAAATGCACGGCGTTTCTTATGATTAGTGTTTGCGTTAACCTGCTTAGTGGTCATAATATAGTGACTTGACTGTGTAGTTTCGCTTTAAAAACAACACTGAAGCATACCTTCTTCATCCTCTGAATCCGACCATAGAACTCTCATTGTACTAAAATCCGGCCTGACTCCATCGTTGATTTGTTTTTCTTGAAAACTTCCCGGACGATTCATCGTGTTTCGAGAAAGTCTTGAAAACTTTGGGCGGTTGTACGGATTGGTTTCCTCCCAATCGTCGAATGTATCTGGATATTTGAATGTTTGCAAATAGTTTTCATCATCCATCATATCCAGATTCCTAAAATTTCGTTTGACTCCTTTGGAATATTTCCTGTCATTGAGTGTATCCAAGTTTGTTTTGTAAAATGGACCCACTGGCTTTCTAAAAATGTAATCTGAATTCTCATTTCGCCAATTTCTGTAATCTGGATTTTCATTTTCGTTTTTTTGAGCATTTTTATCAGCCTGATTTATATACCTCAATCTTCCAAATCGTTTTGATTTGGCTTCCATGTTCTCATACAAATTGATTTGATTACTGAAGTCTGCAAAATATAAAGCAAATATGTAAGCATTTTCAACATTGTGGTTATTGGTTTAGAAAATTTATCTACTATTTCTGTTTAAATAGAAAATAGATAAAAAAAATTATCTTTATATTTTGTTATAGATTCCATTATTTGGTGATTTTTTTTGTGTTGGTACTTTATTATTATTACTATGCAGTATTCAGATTTCTGTATAACAGTTATTGTTTAAGAAATTCTTGAGAAAATAGCTTGGTGTGGATTAATATATCATACGGCATAAGCCCATATCTGAAGAGGATATATGGGATTAAAATTTCTAAGCAAAGTTTTTTTTCAAGATTTTGGAAAGGAAATCTTTGTCAACAATTGGAAGATAAGATTTGTCCTCTCCCCTCTATGGATGGAAAACTATTCTTGTATTCTCTTACTGGCATAAAATCTAACCAATATTGGTTCGATTTAATGTTTACATTATTGTACAATATTGCGATTAATGAATTTCATTATTGTTTGGATTGGTTAGAGGAAGAGGAATTAAAAGCAACTGATAGAAGACAATTCCGAAGCACTCTTTAGAGAAGGCAAAATTCTATAGATCTTATTTTTTTATAATGCGATTTTCATTGGATCGCGATACACACTATACTAAGTTTTCTGAGATGATATCTCATAAGCAAGCTAAAGAGTGGCACACTGTTCCATCCCTGAGTTGTATATTACTCTAGAGAGAACCATGAGAAAGTGGAAGACAAGTCATCAGATAAGAAAGAGAGTTTTTGCTTCTCCAGAGAATACAGTAATGATAATGTGATCGTGCTGATTATATTTTCATAATAAGTCTTATCAACTACTTATTTCGGTGCATGGGAAGGTAATGGGAATTTGTTATTGACATTAGTATCATATTATTATTTACACAGTTGGTCATTTAAATGCACCGAACGGCAACTAGTGTATCAAATATATCAAACAAGCCTAATTTCTATTGTCTAAAAAAATTGAGCTCTTTTATACAAACGGTCATAAAAGATCTCAACTCATGTATAAATTTCAAGAGAGAGCAACTACGGAACTCAATTATGCAAAAGAAGAACACCTTCAAAATACACATTTTGGGATGTAATTGTTACTTCCATTCACTGAGAAAAAATCTCCTTATTGCTTTAAAAAAAAATCAAAGAACTAGGTATCAGATACCCACTGATTCAATTTTGAAAATTTCGTATTTCATTTAAGAACTCATGATGTCGAATTATGACATCAATGATTACCTACCCTTTATTTTTCATGTCCAAAATTATCTGAAAAACTCAATTTACTGTATTTCTTCTGTGAGAAACTCTTGATGGAGTGCACGAGTCCAATCACTGTCTTCTTTTCGCCAATTTTTAGTTAATTTTAAAGATTATGGCATTTATATACATTATCAATCGTCACTTGTCACTACCGCCCACCTACTTTAAGAGATATTGCAAAATAAAGTTTTGTGACAGTCCACAGCCTCAGCATTTGGAGCAATTGACCTCAATAATTAATTTCATTAATCTGGGCAAGAATCAGAATAGTCTATGTTTATTGTATAAGCCTGATTAAAAGCAGTAATTTCTTTCAAGGTGATAATACGTAGTTCATCAAAGTTAACCACGTGACTATTCAATGCTACTAATGTGTATATTAACAACTAGTCACCGTAGATGGCTAATTAATTAATTGTTACAAGCAGTATTTCTTACCACATATTGGAGGTGCTTTTGTTTCGTATAGAAAATAGAAGAAATTTATTAGATAACTCAAATTGCACAAATGAAGAACTACCTTTCAATTGTATAATTACATCCAATTTTGAATAACATAAGTAAAAATTATCACCTTTGTCTTCTATATTGTTTTCTGAATCTAGAAAGTTTTCTCTTTTAGATCTTTCATCTTCATATGGATAAATATTTTCAAAATCTCTTGGGTGTGACAGTTTGAAATGATTTCCATAAGCGGTGTTTTTTTGGACGACTTCACTTTGTACAGGAAATTCTGCAAGGCGAAAATTATTCGGAAAGTATTCTTTTCTGTTCCATCTACTTAAGGGAAATTGTTCTTTTGTTGGTTCAAACATCCCATCTCCCTGGGAGTTTTGAAGATATATATCAGAATCCATTGATTTTCGATGATTTCCCCCAACTACTTCGTAACCTTGAAATGAAAGAAAAATTTCAAGTTAAACATTTTAGAACCTAAATATATAAATAATTTTCTTTTACCAGAAGAAAAATTAATTATGAAACAATTTTTCAATACGAAGTTAGAAAGTGATTTTATATAATCGATTTTAATACAATACACTCTCCTAAGCCAAAATATCTACTTGTAATAAATATTACAGCAAAACTTTCTGTTATATAAAGACATTAACTGATAGTATTATTGTAATTTTGAAATGAATTTATAGACAGAAAATAATCTTGTTCATATTTAATTACCGATAACAAAAAAATAACTGGAATTTCTAGATTTACAGAGATTTGTTGCTAACACAAGTTTACAGTAAAAAAGGCATGAATTAAAAAAAATTACGTAATATATAAATTTTAAAAATTCTACTCCTTCACAAATTTATTTGATTATTTTTCATTTGTTTATAATACAATGAGCTATATCATCTCAAATTTTAAAATTTCTAATAGAATTAAAATAAGTTATTTACTAGGAAGAAGTTTTCTGAGGCATTATACAGAACTTTTTTAATGATAGAAAAGTAGAAATGAATGATTCACTTATAAAAATTTTTTATTACTTTTTATTACTTTAAAGGCTTTAGAAAATGCAGATTGGTTGATATCTAAAATTCTGTGTTCCTAATTTGCCAAGGCGTACCAAAAATGCTAAATTATTATATTGGAATCTATCATATTTATTGGAATTAATTTAGGACAACTTGAAATAATTTGGCATAAATGCTGTACAGAATTGTAGAAAGCATCGCAAAAACATATTGGAAATTAAAAAAATATGGTAATTATGTATGCTACGCTTTAGATATCTCAGAAGACAATATTATCAAACGACATTTAAATTAAAATTTTATATTAACAACATCTAAAAACATGATACTTTAACCTTAAAAATGCTTGAATACCTCCAAAATCTGTTTCTCGTATGACTGGAACTTCAATGACATCTATGGTGACAAAACCAATAGGTGGTGGTCGATAAGTTTGTTCAATACCATGATCGTAGAAGTAAATACCGCCTAAAAGTATTAATTTAAGTTAAACATAATTGGAACAAAACATTATAGGAATATAACATAGGGCTAAACAATATAATAGTTTCATGATACTATGTAATTCATGTACTTATATAGTTCGTATATTTTATATGTCTCTCAAAAATTTCATAATAATAAAGTTCGTCTCCACATTTTACTTGAGTGAGAACGGGTTATATATTATGGAATTCAATTCAATATGAAGTTTTATGGATCTTTACATTCAGTTTTGAAGAGTCTTTTTAATTAAATTATTAAAAAAAATATTCGAGTTAAGAATACTACTTAGAGTCAAAGAGAGAAAAAATTACACTCGTAACTACGCTTTTCTTTTGGAATAATTTGGTTTAAAAGGTATTTAATAGTTGCGTTATAAATAATTCACTTAAAAGTTGTATTTAAAAGTTGTGTTATAAATAATTTGGCTTAAAAGTTGTATTAAAAAGTTGTTGTGTTATAAATAATTTGGCTTAAAAGTTGTTGTGTTACAAATAATTTGGTTTGAAAGTTGGTTGCTTTTAAAAATACAAATTATTAAATTAGCTATAATTTTTTTAAAAAAAACTTCTGCAATTCTTTGTTTTGACTGAATTTGTGAACATTAAAATTTCAGCTTTTCTTTAAATAGTGAAGTAGAGTTCTAGTTAAATCATGAATTGTTCATCGTATTTTTGATAATTTATATAAGCCAATTAATTTTAGGAAGTTAAAGGTCAAAATTCCTCATCAGATGTGCCAATATTACGGCAACATTTAACAATCAGAAAATTTTTAGATTTTATTTTGTATGCTTTTATATAGCTTGAGACTATTGGATCGTAGGATGGTAATTGCAAAGATAAGTTGAGTATCAGTTTCTCTTGGGAAAAATAAAAAATTGTTCTAGAAAATAGTTTCTATTCAATCGCATCTACTGTAGTAAAACACATGCATTCAGTTTGTGTTCGCAGTATCTTTAATTTATGAATTTGGGAGAGTGATTGTTTTATATACGAATTTTACTAAGAATATATTTTAGAAGCTAAATTATTGATGGAAGTTTAGTAAAAAAACTTAGAGTAAAACTAATTAGTTAAACTTTTTTTACTTTCCTTAAAACTTTTTCAAAAAATACGAATTTATTTGAATTATTTTTAAATCTATGAGAGCAATTTTTTGAAAGTTTTTTTTCTTATTTATTGATAAAAATATAATTGGAGCCATTATTTGTTATAGCATTACTTAAAAAGTTAACTTTTTTATATAACGTGAGGCCCAAAAGTTATTTTAAGATTCTTATATCTAATACCATTTAAAATAGCAGTATTTAAAATTTCATAATTCTAAAATTTTCATTAGCGGAAAAATGGAAATTTATCGGCGTATTTTATTCGAATATTAAAGTAATAAGAATATTTTATTTCATACTAGTCACCTCAGGTAACCAGGGAGTCCACCGGAAATATTGGTTATATTTCGGTATTTATATTCGGTATTATGGTATTTTAAATGATATTAGATCATTTAAATTTTTATAAAAGCTCTCTCAGTGATTGTTATAACGAGACGACTTGATTGGCTTAAAATAGTGTCCTTCAAAGTTCCATGGCTTGGTGAAAAGAAAAAAGGATTTTTTTTCTCTTTAAGAAAAATGTTAGAGTGATAAAATATTTTACTAAATATTGCTAATATGCCAAACTATACAAATATTTATTTTTTTGTAATTTTTTTCAGTTGTACACTTATTGATTCAAGCAGCACAAAGCATGATTTTTTTACATCATTTAAAGTATTTTTCCAATTTTAAGTATATGTCTTACTGTAACAGCGTGGAAAATATCTATTAGGCCATTATTAGAGTGGATACATTGTGTATTAACCCCTTATTCCCATTCATTTATCAAAATTTTGAAAATATCGAAAGTTCCGAATTAACATTAAAAAAATTGTGAATCATATTTCCATGAACTAATTTCAATAACTTAAACAAAAAGTTTTTGAAGTTATTATAACCTCACAATTAACATTATAACTTCAATATTGGAAAAATCTTGGCTGTTTTTGAGACTTACTTGAGACAGTTTTGCCGTAGAGAGATGCATCGCAAGCGCAGCGGAGGCTGGGAAGTTCAAATTTGCATCCAGTCAGGAAACAATAAAAAAGCCAACACTTTCCTTGAAATTTATTGCATTTCTTTCCATTGAAATCTCTGAAGCAAACACATTCCTGAATGAAATTTCCAGAAATTTATTTTAGAATGTTGAGTATTATAATGAAAGTTAAATCATGTCTATGAAATGTTGTTGATGTTTAGAGTAAATTTGTATATTGTAAATACTGAAATTGTTGTCACATTTTGAAGGAATATATAAGTTGGTGAATTTTTTCTTCCTAACTACTAAAAATGTCATTAAAAACTATAACAATTCAGTATTTGGTTGTTTCAATATATTATAAAGACGTTTATAAAGAACTTTAATAAAATAACTTATGTCAGCAAATTTCAATATGAGCATCTTTGGTAGCATGAGAAGTGCAAGTATTGTTCGACATTTGGGGTGTCATACTAATTACAGCATTATTTATGTTCATAAGTTTGATTGTATTAATATTCTCAGAATAGTATTGCAAAACATTATCTTTTATGTTATTTCAAAATCGACGTTGAGCACAAGTCTACAGTTTTGGTATGAGAACCACTGATCGAATTTAGTAAATTTCATTAACAAATAAACACATAGATATGATTTTATTTTCAGATTTGGAAGATTTTTACATAATTATGGCGATAAATATAATCAATATTCAACAATATCTGGAAGCAAATATTTTTGTCAATTGCAATTCGTTTTCATTGTGAATTTTAAAAAGTGAAAATAGTAATAGCGTTTTAATAATAATAAAAAAAAGATTTCAGTCAAATTATTGTTTTTCAGTTTCAATGAAGATGATAGATTATTTCAGCGGGTCAGAAGACAATAGTATTAGATAAAAGAAAATATTCATTGTCTAAAATAACAGAATAAATGTCAATTTTCCATTATTTTCAATATGCACTGTTCTTGAACTTATCTAATCGTATTATCTGCTCTGCTGTCCCTTCATCGTATTTCGATAAATTATCTAATACAATGAATCGTCGAAAACGCAGATTTCAGTTTTAAATACAACAAAATCTGTCTAGCAAATAATCTATTTTTAATAGAAATGGAGAGGTGATATATTGCGATTGGTAAAAATTATTTTTTGGAAAAACAAACAAAAATCCCAACTGATTCACCCTTTGCTTTAGTTGTTATTTTACTGGAAATGTGGTTTTTAGAATATTTTTAAGCGTAATAACTTTGTAACTTCATATTGATATGACGAAATTAAAAAAGTTTTGACGCATTAAAATTTTCTATAAGTATTTAAAAGGTGTTTGGAATTCTTTTTCAATAATTTTATGCGAACTTTGTTTAATAACAATTGCTTACAATTTTTTAAATATGAAAATGTCGATAGGTTGACCTGTAACTTCTTCACGCAAAATATATGATAAAACTTTCAAAATACTCTAAGAATAGGATTTGCAGCCTGTAGCTAGCGAATTTACCAATTAGCTTCATCTTATGTGGTAAGTATTAATTGAAAGAGTTTTTTTCATAATTTAAACAAGTTTTTAAATTAAAATTTAATTAAAATTTAAAAATTTATCCACAATAAGCCCGAAACATTTTATTGCACAAAAATCATTTTTTCACCACTTTAAAATTAAATGTTTTTAGTTACATTAATTTAATTTTCGTATTTTTTTCTTTAATTTAAGAAACTTTTAAAATTTTATTTTAAATATTCTTTATAACAAAATTTTTTATTGTTTTAGATATTGAACTTACACTCAAGCACGTTGTGATAACTTAAAAAAATATTTTCGCAACGTGCGTACTTTTTTCATGTACTTTATCATTTTATATATTTAAAAGTATATATATTTTTAAAAAAATAATATAAAAATGAATGCATCAAACTAAACATTCTCATGTCTCGATGTTTCGAATTTCCTTTAATTTTTTTTCTACCATATATGCAATTTCTTATTTATTCTTCAGATAAATAATGCTATATTTTTGAAAAATATTTGAAATTTAAATCATTTTATAATTTTTATAATATGCTATTAGAGATGAATTGGACATAGTTTTACATTACAAATCCACTGCAAAACAGAAATTTGAGAACATTTTTTATATACAAAATGTAATGATTCCTTCTTTCTTTTTCTAATTTTTTTTATATTTCTCTAGATAGTTTAGAATTTTTTTCTACCTAATGTATGCTATATCACATTCCCTATGTTCTTATTTAATTTTTTTTCAAAAATGTGACTTTTCAGTATTTTGAAAATTTACCAGCCATAATAAAATATTATTCAATAAGATATTCCGAACGTTTTAGTTAGAATTTTAGATAGTATTTTCACATGATATTTTTTTTAATAATAAATGATCGTTTAATTTTCCCCACAATCATGAAAAAAATTGGTATGTTGTTATATGTATTGCAACTCATTTGATTCTAAACGTCGAATTAGGCGCATTTCCATTTTGATAATCAACCCAAAATTCCAAGATGATTACATTCCTGGATTACTTAGCGATTTTCAAATGATTATGCCAAGAACGCTAAGATAACGTGTTTAGAACGGAATTTTCAGATTACGCCAAGCTTGGCATCGCCAATTACCAATTGGCAAGTTGTGATTTTTTTTCATTGTTTAGTGATTTATCGTGTGAAATGTAAAATACCACATTTATTTTACGTCACAATAATAGTTTCATGACCAAGAAACATTGTTGTATTCTTTTGCAACAAACAGAATGGAAAGTGATAAAAATATTTCACAGATTCCTAAGTTAACACTCTTATACACTGAGGGATAGCGTTAACCTTATTGTATGCAACTATTTTAATTGTAGCACAAGGGATTTTATGATTTCAACTTTATATAGAATTGTTATGTTTCTATTTGTAATTTATTTCTGGATAAAATAACTTTATTATAATTCTAATATTTCTATTATTATTTTTAAGGAAAACGTGTTTGAAAATAAAAACAATCAGTTATGTTGCTAAATTTAGAAAACTTATCAGCATTTGATATTCAGTATTTACAACATATGAATGTTACCATACATGAAAGAAATTACATTAATCATATATTGAGAAAAAGAGAAATTTATGAAAATTCAATTAACATTTTTAACATCAAAAGATAAATATAGAACATTAAACTTGCTCTTTTAAAAACTTAAATGTTTTTAATTTCAAATGGTTTTTGATAATTAGCCTGTTTTCAAATGTTTTTTGAGCCATTTTAATGTATTATATTGTCCATGTTCATAATTTCCCAGAATATTGTAATATTATTACAGTCTAATTAAATGAAAAATATCTTACATCTGATAAACATAATCCTATGGTGCAGAAATTCCATGTTCTTGGATCATTTAGGAGAAATGGCACAGGTTTCGATCTTCCACAGGTGAATTCTTCATTAAATAAATAAAAAAAATGAATAAAAAAAGGAAGTTGAATTTATATACATACAAATACAGAGGGCATATTATAATACATAAACACAAATTGAATTATTTAGAACATTTTTATCAAACTATCATTTGCCAATATGAATGTTGGCAGATATGGACAGCGTTTTTTAAACTAAAACTCATAAACCTCAAAGAACTGCGAAAAGTTTGCGGTAAATATCAATGACTTAAAAATTGGATACTAAGTACTTCCAACTGATGTGCTATACTATCGCTACTTATGATAACTCATATAGAAGCCTGCTTGTACAATATTGTTTGATATTACACTATTTAATATTTGACAATAGAATTGAATATTGCGAGCAATGTTTAATATCATATGATATTATACAATACATGTGTGCTAAAAGACAAAAAAGACTGTGTATTTGTCTATATGTTTACACTCTATAGGTCACTTGGAATATGTATCTCATAAATTGATATCTATTGATATAAATTTACAAGAAAGGTTTTAGGACACTTAAAATGTGAATAAAAAAGTCATTTTAGTCATTTCAAAATTTTTTTAAATAGTATTATTCACATATGTAGTGACGAGTACAAAACTTCTAAATATTAAAGTTAGTTCCTTTGTACTTTAGCAAATGGAAATAAAATTCAAGCGAAATACATTTTTGTCAGAAACAATTACTACTCAAGAGACTCATGGCAAAATACGTTTGTTCAATTTGTGTTTTCTGTGCCGTCAATTTTATATATTTTCTAATACGAATTCCATTCAATGTCAACTGAACGTCAAACTTCCGATCCCTATTATGAAACAAATCATAAACTGAGCATGATTCTTACAAATAGAATGTAAAGAAATTTTCAACAAGAATTCGAGCTCTTTTTCTTCGGCGCAGTATGGCAAAATATGGCTCTTGCGCCAGTAAAACACACAAAACCAAAAAGCTCTTTTTCTTATAACATCCAGGGTGTACGAGGAATAGAGAAATTCGCCGAATACGCAAAGTCTCGTAAAAGGTTATGATTAAGAGGTGATCTTTTATTATTTAGAAAATAATAAAAATAAAATTTATCTTTTATTCTGTAACACTCGAGAAATTATACAAATTTATTCAATACTAGCCGCATTTGGAGACCAGCCGGTTCGCCAATCTTAATGTTCGTTTAAATTTTAATAATTGAATATTTTACGCAATTCCAACTTTAATAGATTCTTCATCAAAATATTTTAAAACTTCAAATTTTGAGTGTCATATAATTCACTCATAATATTATAAAGGCCTTCAGTCATAATGTAATACGTGTCTCTCTAATTTTCTGTTACCTCTCATAGAATTTATGCTTTAAATTAAAGTGGAAAGAATTACTCTGCAATTAATATAATAATACTTTTTACTGAAACAAAGCATTTTTTTAATAATATGATTACTGATAACAGAGTCACTGAGCGTTTAAACTTTATGGGCACTAAAGAATATCTTTCTTAATTTATGTAATATCTCAAGAATTTGTCAACAAAATTTTCTCAGATTCATCATGAACAGATCGATTAATTAACAATGTTTAATTTTAAATGCATCAAACACTAAGAAAATCAAATCAATCGTTTAAAATAATCGGTCGAAAACAGGTTTAAAAAAACTACTTAAAAAACGATTACTTAAAACTATAATCATATACAAAAAATATATATAACTAACATAAATACAATTTAATTACAAAAGCATGCAACTAACCTAAAAATAATTTAAATCACTGAAAACAGGTTAAAAAAAAACTACTTAAAAACGATTACTTAAAACTATAATCATATACAAAAATATATATAACTAACATAAATACAATTTAATTACAAAAGCATGCAACTAACCTAAAAATAATTTAAATAACTGAAAACAGGTTAAAAAAAACGACTTAAAAAACGATGTACTTAAAACTATAAGCATATGCAAAAAATATATAAATAACATAAATACAATTTAATTAGAAAAGTATGCCTAAAAATAATTTAAATCATCCGTTGATAATGGTTGTCATGTCAACAATCAGAACACAATGCGCATGCATGAATTTTCAACGCCAGTTACGGTAACGCAAATGCATGAATTTTTCTACGCCAGTTGGGGTAACGCTATGCATTTTTAATTTCCTTTATTCTGTGTTATTTTAATTCAAAAGTACTTCAGAATGAATCTGAAAGATGGATTAATTAACAATGTTTAATTTTAAATGCATAAAACATTAAGAAAATAAACAGAATCGTTTGAAATAATCGGCCAAAAAATGTTAACCCTAGCCTCATTACTGTTGGGAAAGGGAAAAAAAAAAAAAAAAAAAAAAAAAAACTGAAGCCTTACTTATTTGGCGGTGGGGAAAATGGAAGATTTTTTGGCGGGGAAGTTAGTTTTTAATTAATAATTAAAATTCTAATTAAAAATTCACAAAAGGACCCCATGTGCACATTTTCGACCTCTAAGGTATACATGTACCAAATTTGGTAGCTGTAGGTCAAATGACCTGGCCTGTAGAGGGCCAACACACGCACATTGAGCTTTATTTATAAAGTATAGATATTTTCATCAATTGACTGTACTGTAATCGTAACGGAGAGTTTCAGTTTGTCGACAGAAATGTCAAGGAATGTTATTTTGAGAACATTTTAATGGAAGTATAAGGTTAGAAAAGGGAATACTAAAAGTCAGTTGTATGCGCATATTATCTTATAAAAAGTTTGATAAATAATATAAAAACTTATTAAAATTTTAAAATGTTGTATTACTTATGTCCTTATTGTTATAATTTTTAATAAACAATTGTAGAATTACGGAAAATCTTGTTGAAAGAGAGGAAGGAATGCTTTAAATTTTTTTCTGTTAATTGACTTTTTAAATAACTGGGGTGATTTTAGTCTCTGTAAACTCAGATATTCGAAGCACTATTGTACTAAATAAAAATTATAACATAATCCTCATGGAAAAAAAATTATAACAAACAGTTGTAACTATCCAAGTAAGATTTTCGTTGGGGTATTTTCAAATCAAACGGAACTGGAACTGTGTCACAGCTCATAAATTAAAGTTCATAAATAAAAATAAGCAAAGTTGTACCTTTGGAGTCCTTCTTAACAAGAGCAATCAGTTGCATGTATCTGGCAGGAGAGAACGCAGCAACAGGTCTTTGTGAGATGTATCCATCTTTAGTGACTGGGCAAGTCATTATTTTCTTAAGTATACTTCGCATAAAATCTTCCACTGAATATGTAACTGATGTAGGAATCAATAGCCAAAGTGTAGTCAGGAAGATTATAAATCCAATGCTCATGACATGTTCATTGTTGAACTACTATTAAAGATAATATTCAGAATGAATATTGTTTCTGGACTAAAACGTAAACAAAGAAAAAAAATTATGTATTTAGAATTTGTGAATTCCTTTTTATATTTACAAAGATGCGCATTGAACTCAGAATACGTTTGCATGATGAACTGATGTGATACCTTTTTGAAACCTTTTACCCTTTATCTTTATAAATGAAGATTGGAAGCTTTCGGTATGGTTGTTGGCTCCCGCCACCCGGGAGCCAACAGAAATTGGGAAGGGGGGAGGGGTGTATGTCTTCTCCCATCGATGACGGGACGCACCTGCTCAGGGAAGGGTTGTACCGTGGCCGGTGATGGTCCTTAGGATTCAATCACAATGATGCTGTCGCAGTCATTCAAGTTTTTCCTTGTGCCTTCCGGAGTGTCGGTGTAATTAATTTGTGATTAATTCTTTTTGATCGGAATGAAATAATCTGACAATCATAGCAAATTTATTATATTCAAGCTTCCGATAATACTGCAAAGCAAAATCCTTTTTTTTTTGTCGTTGAAACTAATGTACAGTATAATCAAGACAGCGAAATGAAAAAATTCCAATTATATGAGTATCGTCGAAGTTTTTATAGTTGCTCTGTGTGAAATCTACATTTCTAAGATGGCTGTGGTCAAAGGATTGTACTATACATTTTAGTGCTGTTGAAAGTTTGACTATTTAAGAAAGACCTAAGCATTTTAGTAAACACAATAAATTTTAGTTTATAAAATTTTTAGTAATATATAACGATTGTAATTATATAGTTCTAAAAATATATTATGCGTGTAGTAATGTAAATAGGGGCTAATTAAGCTTTCTTGTCTTGTAAACAGCATATATTATGACTAAAAAAAATAAGATTTTTTGAAATCACGAATGAGCTTATATGAATTTTGATCGATTAATAAAATAAATTAATTGTCAGCGATTTCCGTTTTGATGCTAGCTTTTATGTTTTTGAAATCAAAGCACCCTAGATCTATCAGACGCTGTGCAAAATCAGACCTCTTTTACATGGTTTATCAATAATATAAGAATACTAATATTAATAAAATTTAATGCCGTATTTGAGTATAAATCCTGCATGATATTCAAAAGTATAGACATAATACAATTAAATAATATATACTAAGCTATTAGTCGTATTATACTGGATAATTAATATACTTAGCTATCTACTTACTTAACAAATGCTGGATATTTATTAATTTAATCATATATTTAATTTACTTTGTTAAAATATGTATAGATAGTTATCATAAGCAATAAATTTATGCTTAAAATACGAAATTTAAAGAATCATTAAAGTCCATTAATAATTGAAATATTAAAAAAATATAAGAGTGCAAAAAGACTAAACTTAAAAAATATCTATTCTTTCCGTTTATTATAGGACCAAAAATTAGTCATAGAAATAAAATTACAAAATAAGATTTTCTTTTTATTTATTACTTCCAATTAATACGTTTTTAATAGTATGCACCAGGGTTTTTTAAAAATTTAAATTGGAAAATACATTTTTTTTTCTTGTGAAAGTATAGAAGCTTATACATTGATGTATCAAAATTTATATTTTTGTGATTAATTTAATATGAAAAATTTAGCATTCTAACCCTTTTACCCATAATCTATTTAGGTGAGATATCTTATTGGCAATTTCATATTTGTTTCAAAATACATAAGAATGAAATTTCATCTGAAATAATTATTCTAATGATTTTCATTTTTTAAAATTGATTACTGATTTGACAAACTTATAGATTTCAATATCAAGATTCTTTTATTCTATGCACGAGTTATATATATCATTGTATGTGAAAGGGTAAAATAATGAAAAAACTTTAATAAGAATTTTTAGGATTGTAAAATTTTTTTCAAAATCTTAGATATTAATTATCGTAGCATATATCCAAATCTGAACACAACTCATTTGTAGCATAAATTAATCATTATCTGTGATGACTAAATTACTTTGCATATGAATTTATCTCAGAATGTCACTGTTATACGCAAATTTGTTTATGATTAGTTTTCATTAATTTTTCTGATAAAGAGTAAGCATTTAGTTAAAGTTTCTTTCTAAAATTTGCACTTACTTCATGCAATCGGCTGTCACGTTTCGGAATGACAAACTTCCTCTTCTACTTTGATGGAATTTTAAAAGTTTATAAGAAAAATTAATTCAATAGAGTAAACTCACAAAACAATGTTGTTTTCTCAACAGTAGTGTCCAGTAATTCTTTTCCTTTAGTAAAAAATAAGACACATATTTTTGCGTAATAATATAAATATACAACATAAAGGGTATTAACCAGATTCAATTGTTTATAATATGAATTACTAATAACTATATTTCAACAATGGTTTCAATTAAAAGATTTTACTAACTCTGGTTATTTAAATCTGGTATTTTCAGAGTGCGATAATATGAATAAAAGAATTATGAGTGCTTGTTTATATTTGTTATTTTCATATTAAAATCAAATCGCCAAACTCCATTCTACGTAAGATGCCAAGATTTCGCCAAAATTGTTGGATTCACGGATTTACTTGGCGATCTCCAGATTATATCAAGTCACAAAAAATACAAATAATCCCCAGCTAGAAGGTTAACAGCTTGGCGTTTTCAATCTTAGCGTAATCTAAAAATTGAGATGTAAGCCAATTACCTTGGGGTTCTTGGTGTAATTTGAAAGTTTCCAAATAAATTCGGGTCCGTATAAATGAACGAATACCAATGATTTTTACACTAAATTTATATATATGGCGTCGAGTTTCGAATAGAATTTGTAGAAGAGTTGACTATCAATCTATTCGCTTGCATGAGAACTTGATAATTCAAAAACTTAATAACCTAGTATGCATTTTTGATGGCAAAATCGTAGCCAGGCATAAAAATTTGGAAACAATTAGATTGTGAGAAGTTGTCAAAAAAAAAAAAAAAAAAACTCAATTTCCTTTATTATATTCCGAAAGTTAAACATAAATCGCCCCATATTGTAATAGATATTAGATTACAATTACAATCTAAATCGAAGAAAGAAAAGCTTTAGATTATTTCCGTTGTCTCGAATAATAATAAAGCATCGATAAGGAATAATCATTATCTACGTGTGTTGTGCTATGGAACAGACGGTTTGAAGTTGAATAATTATCAAAATTTACACAAGTATATTCTAAAGTGAGAAGATAAGCACTTCATATCAGTTTTTTTTTGAAATTTTTATTAGAAAATTTAATTAATGGGAAATCAAGTAAAATTCTGCCATTTTTCTGCGATATTCTAAAAAAAATTTGCTTTTCCCCCACCGTTTTAAAATTCAAAAAACTATCTTTTTAACGATCCAATATATCTATAGTGTAATTTTTTTATAAATTTTGATAGTTTTTTAAAATATTTTATTTTATTTTATTATAGCACTAAATTACAAACTGTTTTCAATGTTTCATTTCTATTTAATCGCAGTGTTTTATTCAGCTATTGTAAGCTAAATAAAAATTCCTTTTATTTTCTGAGTAGAGTAATGGGAATTAAGAAAGCGAAGTTACAATATTCTGAAATACAATGCGCAGTTAGTCGATATGTTATCAGGATAGTTGCGTTTGTAACCACACTATGATATCATGAAATTTGATTCCATTAGAAAGATTCGTTTAGACAATAAACAGAGCAAAGCGTGAACATATTAAAATAGCTCGAATGTATTATTTATCACAATGTGATGCTTCAAAACACTTTAGTGTGGGAATCAGGAAGATCAACGTTATGAATAGGAGGTATAAAGAAACCAATTTTCATCGCAAATCATGGCAGCCAAAAACGGCAAGTAGTACATTAAAATCAGTGAAAATTATATTGGCATTATGTTTATTGAGTTTATAACTTTTTATACTTGAAATATCGTATATTTCTTTGGGGAAAATTAAAAGTTTTGGTATTATCAGCGAAAAAATTAAGGATGTTCCAGCTTTTCAGTCTCCAGTTTGTTAATTCCTGACTGAAATCTCCGTACCTAGAGGAGAAGGCGAGATTATGCGACATATTCAAAGCATATGACTTCAGAGTCAAATGATATGCATAATTAAGCAGGTCTTCAAATGTTTTACACTTTCCTCGCGTTTTTTCCCATCCGGCATGATTTACAATAGAATCTAAAACTGAATCGGGTATCAATTTAATGTGGAACCCTGTAGCATTAAGAAACTCCAACGTTGTTTGATATGGGTCTCATGATGATAGTAACAATAAAAAATATTTCTTGTTTATTATCTTATTTCCATAATTGATTACACGTAAAGAGTAGAGTGCTAAAAGGTTGACAGAGCTATTTTGAACGAAATTTTAAATGTCTGCTACTATTAATACTGTTACATTTCCGGTTGTTCCACATAAACAGAAAGTGGACAATATGATCAATCATAGACTGAGAATCTAGACAGGACAAATCATTTTATGCAGTACAGCCGTTCCACAACTGTCCCATTAGCATAATCTGATATCACATGATGCTTGCTTGTGGGGAGTCGGAAAGTTTGTTCAACTGTAAAAATGTGCAAAAAAAAAAAAAAAAGATCCCTTTTGCGCGTGTGTAAAAGAAGTAAATTGATTTATAATACGAGAATTTTCTTTATTCTGGGATTTATTTGAATATCCGCAGAACAGCTTTAATAGTGTTTCCAACCAGGCGGTGTAGATTTATTTTGATATGTGTTGATTTTGAATATTTTGATGCATAATATGCGTGTGATTTTCACCAAAATGTTAACAAAAATATTTAAAATACAAATTACAGCAGTATTTTTTTCTCAATATCAGAATTTCTTAATTAATTCATTCGATTTACTACTACTATTTTTAATTTTTAAAGAAAATTGGGACATTATAGATACTGAAAATATATGAAATTATATTTTATATGAAGGACATTCTTCGCAATGTTAATTCAATTAGAGTCATTAAGATTAAGGTTGTATTTTCTCGCTTGATACAACCGG
This sequence comes from Argiope aurantia, assembly GCA_026543865.1. Classification (NCBI taxonomy): domain Eukaryota; kingdom Metazoa; phylum Arthropoda; class Arachnida; order Araneae; family Araneidae; genus Argiope; species Argiope aurantia. The sequence goes on along the minus strand of JAPMOR010118527.1, from coordinate 58,134 downwards.
GCCGAAATTTTATTTACTATATAAGACATGAAAAAAGAATACTTTCAACTTTATGAAGCACACATCAGTTAATTAGAAATCCACAAAATTTTGGTCTTTTTTTTACTCTTTTAACAACTCTACAACTATTTTTTTATTTTAATGCGTTTTTTGACAATGCTTTTATTTGTTTTAAAGTAGTGACTTAACCAAGCTTAAAACTAAGCTTAAATGAAGTTTAATTCTCAAAAACGGAACTTGAAAAAATCTACTTTGAAAAAATCAGAATACTTGTATATGGATAATTAAGACGACAGATTTCTGTATTATTTCATAATACGTAAAATCATATGATTAGAAATATATAATTTTTACATTCATTAATTTTCATTATGCATTTCTTAATTGATGAAATGTCTCCTATTTTTTGAGCTAAAATTGAAAAATTAGATTCTTTTACCGTACAAACCGTTCCAGATTTCTTAATTTAAAATTCTATCAGTTTCATACACGGGAATGAAATCAAAATCAGTTCTGGGCACGAATATAAAATAAATTTAATAAATACTAACAAACAATTTATTTTTTGAAATTATGAGAACAATGATGTGCACTTTCACAGTTTTTAAACAAAAAAATTATTAAAGTCATTTTAATACAAAAAGACAATTATTTTCATCGCTCTTACAGATATTCTTTCTTGTCAATACACTTATCGCACGCAGCATTATTTTGATGACAAAACAATAAGATTAGAAGAGAAAGAAAATTCATCTATGAAGCCATTTAAGCTATTGATCTACGCCTTACAGTCCAAGGAAAGGAATTTTTTCGCTATTTGCCCAAACCTTTTAGAGCAATCGCCGAGCTGCATTTCTATTATTCATTGTCTCTTACTAGGTACTACAGTACACTACTCGTTTGCTGAAAGAGTAGTTGAGTACTTTTAATGGTTCTTAATGCGTGTCAATCGGAAACCAAAGACTAGTCTGAATAATTGATAACCGAGGAAAATTCTATCCTTTTGTGATCTGTGCACGGAGCTTGTTCTGAGTGACAGTTCTGAAGGGTTGCTCTTACAGGAGTGTGCCTCTGTGGAAGGGTCTCTAGGAGGCCAGCGCTACTGAAAACGGAAGAGTGTTTTTTTCTGTTTTTATATGTCTGGGAAGTATTAAACTTTTTTTGTCTGTATGTGTACCCAGACGCGCAGAAATTTCAAATGGAAATCAAATCATTATCAGTTATTACATAAAATCTATTAATAATAAAGGAGACTTGGCGCATGTATTGGTGAGCTCCTTTGGACAGACTTCTGGATCTTGAACTAAAAAAACGACATAAATATATTTTGAAGGTTTAGAATATACATTTCAGAGAGATTTTGTAATTCTCCAAATAAACAATTACAATTTCACTCAATTTTCAATTAATTAAAAATTAATCGAAATTTTGTGTGTTTTAGCTATTATTTAAAAAAAATATTTTCAGACATTTTTAAACGTACTTTAAAATGCTGAAAATTATCCTTTTAATGATTCCAATTTAATTGTAGTGAAATTATTTTTCAACGTTTCATCAGATTAAAATTTTCGGAACAATCCTGATTTTCGAATCATGGTTACAGACATAAAAAAAATTACCGAATTCAAATTAAATGGCTTAAATTATTTTATTTCTGCTTTAAGTAAAATAATTAATAGACGAGGCGATTAATTAGACTGTTTTAAGAAAAGTTTTTTTTTAAAGAATTCTCGTTTCCGAGTCTTTATACATAAATTATTGTCATCTTAATATGATCAGAGCGAATGAACCAAGTTGAAGAAAAATTAGTAGCAAAATATAATATCTCCCTAACTTTATCTCTTCCTACGTTTTAAAATCATAAATTATTTCATTGCTTTTGAATTTTTGTTTTACTTATTAATTTATTAGATTTTATTTGATATCCTTAGCACCCTGCACTTTACATTGTTTATTGATTGTCATTAAAATTGTATGGGCATTAAACAAGAATATTTTTTGCAAAATTTATTAATATATTTTACTTAGTAATCGCCTACATTAATTTTTGTTATTTTCAATATTTAATAAAAAAAATTCTAAAAATATTAAAAAGATATATATACATATAGTTCTTTTCTCAAAAGCATTCCATTAATTAAAAAATATGTACATTGTATTGTAGATTTATATAGAGATAAATTACACCTATTCTGACTTCTCTAAATTAAAACTATTCCGATTCTACACTCATTGGTTGACTGAATAAGATAAATTTTAAAACTAAAATGTCTTTCACTTTTTCATTGTTTTCAGTTATATTTCATTATTAAAACATTACATTTAATTCATTGTATTTGGTGAAATTAAATAAGCATCAGTTTTGAATGAAAAATACAAATATTGTCTTTATAGACTTCAATTTTATAGCACAAAACAAAAAATAATATTTGTGTTTATATTTGTTATTGTTCTTTGTCAATTTTTATTTTGTAAAGTAATCAATTTTGTTCAGCTTTATAACAATCTATTCATAAAATTATTTAAAAACTTTTAACAATAATTTTGTAGTAACAGCATTTAAAATATAGACACCTTAATATTCATGTTTCCGAGAACAGTGAAGGAATATTTTAAATATTCTAAATTATTTTACATTTTAAATAATTAGAAAAGGAATTGAGTGGGAATCCAAAACTAGCTTACTGATGATTGTGAGTGAGATTATTTCATTGAAATATTTTAATTTATAAATATTCAAAAAAAACATTTTATGATTATTATTGAACTGAAAAAAAATTAGAAAATTCAGATTTCTATTTTCGAATAATTAATGAAACTTTTTGTCCAATTATTATACTGATTTTTCTAGTGTGTTTGTTTCTTATGAAATTGAAGAATGGTATCATATTTATAACACTATTTTACTCAGAGAACATCAGAATAAATAAAAAGAAACAGCAATATAGAATTGAATAATAAAATAAATATTAATAAATGGTGATTTTGGTATTGTTTGAAACCCTTTAATATATTTATTGCTTTTAATGTATTAGTGTAATGGTTACTTTTTAATAAATATAGATGCTTAAATATTTTTGTAATGAGCGGTGTTATTTATATATTGTAACTGAAACACATATTTATTTACCTCAATCGATATTTTTGTGTTTCTTTGTACGTGTATCTTTAGACATATGAATGAAAATGTGAAGCTATTTATTGTATGGAAAATAATAGTAAAACAATAAGTACTTAATGATGCAATGGAAAACGAAATGAAACAATACATTTGTGTTAAAAAATGTACATATATGTAACAAGGACTTACATAAAGTTTCGAGTAAATTTAGCAAATCAGCTAATATTACAGGTTCTTCGACATAAATGAATTTTCATTGTTATCTTCATTTTAAAGTTGTCATTAAATATATAAACTTATTAAATGAATCTTCAAAACTTATAATTTAACAAATAATAAAAAAAGATGCATAAATTTTACTTATATTTTGCTTAGTCTCTTTTAACACAAACTGAAAAGTTTTGCTTAGAAGCAAAAAAGTGAATATCAATTTTTAAAACGAAATCAAAGATATGACAGTGATATTTATTTTCTATTCTCTGTAAGAGTCATAAATTAAATAAGATGAAGTGACAAAATATTAAATAATTTCCAAATTTATAGAAATTCATTCGAAACAAACATAAAAAAACCCAGCAGCAACTACTCCGATTCAGAATGGACACAAACCATATTTTCTTTGCTATCATCCATACCATCATTCTTGAGCATGTCTTGTAAATTCCGAATGTACCTGATGGCCATTCTCAAGATCTCAACTTTGGAAAGTCTTTTGTCTTTGTCCTTTGCATTTAAAGGGATGTGACTTTTTAACCTTTCAAAACCGTCGTTGACATTTCTTACTCTTTGCCTCTCCCTTTCGTTTCTTCTCCGTATGAAAGATGGTTCAAGCCAATACTCGTAAGGTGAAAATGGCGTCGGAAGAGGTATTTTGCATTGTGGTGCGAAAGGGTCTTTATCTGCTTTCATGTCATTCATGTCATGTTCCGCGTCTCCTTGGCTTTGATTGCTACAGCCAGAAATTCCAACTCTATCTTCATCATCGTCATCGTCTTCTTCGTGTTCATCCATTTCAGGACTGGTTAAGTTCCTCGGGGTAACTGGAGGGTCAGACGCTGGTCCACCTCCGCTTGAGCCACTTTCTAGGATCATTGTGGGACCAAGTGGAGGCATCATGTTAACGAATGAGTAGTGAGGAACTAATTCACAGGGAAGAGTGAAACCCATGTTGACGAGCTGCTCAAAATCATGCGGCATGACATCAGGTGTCAAGGGAAGGGGTGTCAACATGGTGTATTCTGGCATCTTACCCGAAGACATCTTCTGTCAAGAATATAAGGAGCTTTAAGCTCAGAAGTTTACTGAAACAGAAAAGTTCTTAAATAAGAAAAAAATACAATATGCATGGCATGAAAAAAATTGATCTTTTGTTAAGAGTTATTTTGAATTCTTCTGTAGTTTACTTTAACCAAAAGAGCTTTCAAAACAAATAATAGTACACAGAATTTTGGTGAATAGATGAATGAGTGAATTTTGACATTAATTAGTAATATGTAATTTCATAGAATTGAAATTAGAATTTAATCATTGAAGAACTTATAGAATTTTAACATTTTATATTCTTAATGTTTTATATTATATTTGTGTTAAAATAAGCCAAGATTCAAATTTCTCGTAAAACATATATATCAATATTCATTCTTGAAGGAAAACAAAGTATTTTATGTTAAAATGGAAGTTACGAAAATTATTGGATTAAACGCTAAAATTTACTTGATTCAAAATTATGGAAAGGAAACTATCGAATAAGATGATGCTGTTAGATATGATTGATAAATAATCGTACAACAGAAATCAACTATAACACATGATAGAACTGAAATCTAAAGTTTTCCATTATATCTTTCAGGCAGCGGATAGTTTCAAAAATATGATTTTAATATTCAAAACATAGAATACATCGAATTTTTCTAAATAATCATATTAATGAATGTAAAAATTATATGTTTCTAATCATATGATTTTACGTATTATGAAATAATACAGAAAAGCTGTCGTCTTAATTATCCATATTCAAGTATTTTGATTTTTTTAAACAAGAAGTGACTTTTTTTCAGACTGTTTATGGTTCTATTTATTCTGATAGATACTAATTACATCTAAGCAAATTAATTGTCTTATTTTTTTTAAAAAAATGTCATTAATACGATGTTAACTACTATTCATAAAAAATATTCACAATATTTGAGGGCAAATTTAATTTGAAAGAGCAAAAATCGGATAAAATCACATTAAAACAGTATAAATTCTTCAAAATATATAGCGAAGATAAACTCATAATCAATGAATTGTGCATAAATGGTTTAGTAAAAATAGCATTATCAGAATAAACTGAAGTACTTAGTTTATATTTAAAAATTTACAATCCATGTTTTAAATATTTACTAACATTTCCTAATTTATCAATTTTGAATTTATACGCAAATATAAGTATTCAATATTTTATGATAAAATCATAAATGAATAAATAAATTTTACTGTTTATTCTTAAATTTTTCCGTAAATATAATTAATTATACTCTCAACAATCTTTTTTATAATGATTCATCAATTATTTATTTATTTCGATGACTCTTTTCTGGCAATGATTTTACTTCTATTGTGCTGATTGATTTATCTAGATCATTTCTGTTTAGTATAATATCAAAATGAATGCTAATGCCATTCCTCTGTTTTATATTGATTTTTTTTACAGCTGAATATTACAGCTGGCTATTCGATGCAATGATTATTTTTTTTTTTGTGTGTGTGTGTACTTAGTGTAAGGATGGTAAAGGAAACTCTGCTTGTGCAAAGAATTCGAAAGAAGCATGCTGGTATAAAACAGCTAGTTTTAGATGCATTTCCTGAGAGAACTTTTCAGATATGATGAAATGTAGCGGAGAAGATGCGGGTTTAACCTGCTACTTACTTAATTCTCATTAACTCTTATCTGGGTAGGAAAATGTGTTTCTTATCTTTTTCCGATCTAATAATATATTATTGTCATTTCTTCAATCGCTGTAACTTAAAAAAATTATATGATTCCAGTAAAAATAAATATTACACTTATAAATTGGTCTTTGAATAGAATAGACATATCAAAAGTTGTGAAAAAGTATTTTGGGCAGAATTAGAAAAATAGGCCTTTTACCATTGCAACTTCACTATCGCTGTAAGTATGTGGCAGTATTTTGAAACAGATTTATTTCATTCGTTTTAAAGGAGTTGTGATTTCATTTATATTTAAGAATTATATTTAATTTTTTGAAATTTCGTTGATTGCTAGAATTAAAAAAAAAGGAAAAAAATCATAAAAATTTATTAGAAATTTATTATTTAGCCAATTTTATTCTTTTATAAGCTATTGTTGCGTCTGTTAAATGATATTTAGTTTTGCAGTAAAACGTTTTCAAAGCTTATGATGTTATAAGAAAATAAAAAAAAAAGAAAGAGAAAAAGAAGAAAAAATAAATATACAAAACTGAAGAAAAATTGAAATGAAATCTACTATCGCAAATTTCAAGTTATCACGAAATAACATTATTATTTTTTAAGTCATTATTTGCCTTAATTAATTGAAGTCATTAACCAGTTTAAACTGGTTTGAGACAATCACGAGACTTCTCTATTGGTCTCTATCCATTATATATATATGTAATGATATTTTAAACTCTTTATTTAAACCACAGTAAAATATTCTCTTATTTCGGGATCCAATTCCACTTTCGGTGTAATTAATCCCTTTGTAAAAATAATGCGCCATCAGTACTACGTATCAAATGAAAGTGATACTTTGGTACCCTTGAAAAAGTGTTAAAGGTCACCACAATTGGCGCGTGGCCAGAAATCCTATGTTATATAAGACTAGTGATCATCTGTTCGTCTCTTTTTGCCTTCTGCTTTTGTGCCGCTCTGCGCCTTGTAAATAATTACGTTTGTCTCTCGAGAGAGAATAAAGCGAAATTAAAACTACAACACCTCATCTATGTCTTCACGCCTGCACTCTGCATCAGCCAAAATAATGTTACATATATATATGATGTCTAACATCTATGATGTCATAGTTCTACGTCGACCTTTTAAAAACGCATCTGCTGTCAAGAAGCATACGTATTAATCAAGCAATACTGGTAAAAGCAAGTCAACCTTTTAAAAACACATCTGCTTTCGAAGAAGTATACATAATAATAATGCAATACTGGTAAAAACAGGTAAAAAATATGTACGATTAAAAGATGATAATAAAAATTGCCATTTATGCTTTATTCATTGCCTACGCGACCGGGAAAACAACGAAATTTACTCCGAAATTCAAAGGATAACTCAAAACCACTTTGAGCTAGACGGTTGAAATTTGGTATATGGATTAATGATATTCTTTACAGAATTTTATCAAATTTTGAATGTAATCCATTAAAAGGCGTCTGTCTGCTTGGCTGTTCCATTGCAAGTGAACTCGATAACTGCACATCTCAAAGAGTTAAGTAGTTGGAAACTAGCATATAGTTAGACATCTAAAACATAAATTCTTATCTAAATCTGTGAAAAGGTAGTGGCCGTCCATCAACCTGCTCTTTCTCATGCATGTAAACACAATAACTTAAATCAATAACATTCGGTTTGTCGTCTTGTGACTATAAATGTTGTTCCGTGTCAATTTTTTTTTATTCGGTCGGTAAAAAGGCGTACAAAATATATTTTCGCAAGATAGATTCACTGAGCGTTAGATTCCAGCCAAATATTTATATTTCGTAACTATTATTTGATAATGCCATGAAAGGTATTTGCAGCCTTACCCAAAGTCTATAATTTTACTCAGGGGGCGGGGAGAATAAAACCTTATTTGGAGAAAGTGCGAGAAAGTTTCGGGGACAACACACCCCACGATTTGTTTTAACATACTGCTCGTATTTGAACTAGCAAGTACCTAGTGATTAGTTGCAGTTTGTTAGTAATACACGGCAAATAAAACTGAGTAAAAGTATAAAAGTCAGGGACTGATTTTGTACATAAATAAATTCGAATTTTAATTAATTAGTGTCAGCACTTTGAAAAGGGCAACTGGAAAAATAAGAGAATAAGTTAGATAGAGTGTCGCTTCTTTTTAAAAGTATCAAAACAAAATAAAACATGTTACAAAAATATTTTGCAAAGAAAAGAATATTTTTTTTTGAAAAGAAACGATGGCATCATAAAATAAAAGCTGTATAACGACATTTTACGATTACTTTCTTAAACAAGCTAATATTTATTTTTTATTCCTTGCTCTGTAGCTAAAATATATTCCGTATAAAAATCTATTACTTCCATAACTTGTAATCCTTTTTTTCAAGTGAGTACAGACTTCCTGCCAAGTTTCCAATTGTCACAAGATTTTCCAATAGATATGGGATGACGGTTTCCAAACCGCCCATTTGCTTACGCAACTGTATTAGTTCATCAACCGTCAACTCTTTTCTCAGTGAATTAAATAACTCATTAACATCCATATTATCAATTTCCATATCAAATAGACTGAGATATGGAAACTGAGATAGACTATGGAAACTGAAATAGGCTGAGATTTCCGTATCAGCAGAGGAGAGAGTAGTTCGGTTAGTTTCTGATATAGCGTTTGATAATTTTTGGAAAAAAAGAGCAAAGTTTCCTTTTTTATCTCTTAATTTTTATATTCGGATTTTGCGTTTTTGTTGCAATTTAAATAGGAAAATTTGATGTGTAGGGAAAGTTAGAAACAGCATATTACTGTATTCTTATGTAAATACTATAGTGATTTAAACAGTACATTTATAAAATTTCTGAAATCGTGGTGGTTTTATTGTAGTGTTTCGGCTCAATACAGGAGGATAACGGGCTCAAAACCTGGTGCCATTAAAGAATGAGATTTAATGAGGGAGGGTGGTTGAGGAATCATTTTTGAAAGTTATCAGTCGAATTGTTTTGAAACTCAAAAATTTGGCTAAACTTTCAGTATAAATGTTGGAAGACTGAGAAAAAGGACGTAGTAGATATCAGGATAATTTTTTTTTAAATTTTAATTTTTATGATTATAGTACTGGTTTATATATATTTTTGGAACGTTTCTTAAATTATTTTTCTAAATATTTAGAGGCTAAGAACTTGAAGATCTTTTACGAATATTATAGTTTATAACAGGAGCTTAACGGACTTGATAACTACGTTCTATAATATTAAATACTGTGTTGTCATCAAGAACACAGATGTGTAGGAGATTTCAAAGCTCCACTCCACAGATAAATGAGTATAAAATATATTCTAAGTTTCTCTGTTTCAAACATGAAATAGGTAAATTTAAATAAATGTGTTAAAAATTTAATTTTATTAATAGAAATATTACGTAGATTCTAATATCATTTACATTAGCTGCCAATTTTAAGAGGTGAGAAGAATTCTCTTTTTCTTCTAAAAGCCAATGTATGTTCTTGTTAATTTCTTTTAATAATTTTACTAGTATTACTAATTTTAATTTGTAACAACATTTACTCACAAAATTATTATCAATTTAGTAGTACCTTTTTATTGTAAGTGAAGTTTATAATTAAATTTGGTAATAAATTTTTTCTTAAATTTGCGTAATTGTGATTGTGATAAATACTCCAGAATTTTGTGTTCTTCTCACCATCTTGGGAAATAATTTTTATTTCTACAAAAACAAAAAGCCGTCATTTAAATGCTGTTGATTCGATTTCCGAATTATATTTCCAATAATTAAGATAATTAAAAATTGATGCTAGATTAAGCAATTAAGTGCTTAAAGGGATGTTGTAAAACTTATATATGCTTTTTTTAATTCTCAGATGCTCTTTTCTGACTTTATTACCAGAAATAAAAGCATTCCATTAATTTAATTTTTGAAAATTTAAGTTTAATATCCAGAATGAAATCAATGACGGTATGTTTTTTTTTTGAAAAAAAAAAAAAAAAAGGTAATATGTTTTAAAAGTTAAACTTCTGAATCTTGGCAAACTAAGTTGAATAAGTCTTCTGTATTTAATTATATTATTTCTCATACTAGGTCATATTTCTATACCTGTGCATTTAATAAATATAAATAAATCGCTCCCTTACCAGTTTAATGCTGATGAGAATAATTGCAGTTTTTAATGGACAGTTTTTAAGAAAGATTCAAACTCAAATTAATAACGTTGGAATTTTTTTTCTAATATCTGAAAAAAAATACCCTCACATAAAAATTGCGAAATCAAAGAAAATAATACTGAAAACCGAACACATTTGGTTGCATATTAAACGCAAAATTCTTTTAATATGATATTATTCTAATAAATTCTTTTAATATCTATATTAATAGCAAAATTCTTTTTGAATAGATATCAGAAATATGGTGCTGAAATGTGAATTCTTTAAATATATCAGAAATCGAGTCAGCTTTCTATTTTTATTTTTTATAATTCGGTTGTTTTGGTTTTCAAATCAATCAATAAATTCAATAATTCATGAGTAATCAATTGCAACAAGTTAGGTACCAAAAGGAATAAAAATAAATAAATTTTAATTATTTGAATACTTGAATGAAAGTTTTATAAGGACTCTAATCGTTCTTCGCAAATAATCTAAAATACTAGGAAAACAGTGGTAGAAATAAATACATTTTCGTTTACCTTTCTTTAGAATTTAAAAAAATAAAGTAATCTGGATATAAGTTTTAAATTTATTTATATTTATTATATAATAATAGTATTAAGGAAGAGTCCCTGAAGTTTTAAGTGAATAAGGGGCAATTTTTTAAGACAAGATTGATACAATAAAATATCATTTACATAAAACATATTTAAAAATAAAACGTCTTTACTAATTTGATTGTTTTTTGAGGGGGGTGGGAGATATAAAAGCACAAAATGTGAGTGAATTCATTACATGACTGCCTCATATGTGAACGAATTGCATCTTATCCATCCCATTCCTGGGAAAAATCACGATTATATTTCCAGACTACACGTCTCCTAAGCATCATCATATCATATCACATTAGATATTAATTTATTCCTTAATTTCTTTTAAATATTGCAATTCTTTTATAATAATTTCGCTGTCTTGAAATATATTTAAAATACTTCTCAAAAATCGTTTGAAATATTCTTTAATAACGCTTTCAAATTAATTGAAATACAATATAACATTTTAATTATCACCGTTTGTAATAAATGAATATTTAATGCATTCAAGATTATTTTCTCAATTCGATTAGTATCTATATTCCTAATAAAATATCGCAAGTGTGAACACTGTAGATATTTCTTTATCTAGATTTTTTAAAACTATTTTTACTATCATAAACGTAAAATAGCTCTTATCATTGCAATGTAGAATGACATTAAGAAAATTAGATATTATTGTACAATGTACAGAAAGAATTTGGAAACATTAACCTTATCAGTAAATGTTTTGTGTAATTTTAAGAATTATTTTGTTTTATTTTTCTAAAACTAATAATCATACTGCTCCAGAGCATCGATATAGGAGAGTCAAATTAAATAAAAATTAATACAATGAGCTATATTATATATTAAAAACATTATTCTTATTTATTTAATTAAATTAAATATTCCCAATTCAATTTAATAAAAAAATCTATTAAATAAACTGGACAAAATTGATTATATAAAAATCGACAATAATGTTTGGACAGTAATATTTGAAATCAAGTACATGAATTTTCTTCAGTGTGAGATTTTAGAGTATAGATAAATTAAACTTACAAATTATTAAATCCATTGGAAGGTAATATAATTCATGACATATGTTTGATGGGATTATTTGCATATTAGTCAAATTTGGAAAATTCTATAATATATTATTTTATTATAATGTTATCTCCAAATAAAAGAGAAAAAGAATTTTAGTAGATAAATAAAAGTTTTCAATTTTTTAAATGTTTAAATGGTTATAAAAAATAAAATGAATTTAAACAGGCCGTAAATTGTAATAAAACAATCTTTAATTCATTCTAAATATCTCATATGCAATATGAAGTCATGTAAAGCAGTATAAGGCATAAAAATATCATTTATACAGTACAACTTATATATTGTATTGTATAAATATTTAATTTTTTATCATTTATATATTACAATTTATTTTCACATATTTTTTAATTTATAAATTTTAAAGCACTTTATAATTACTCTGCTTGTGATGCAGTAAATATTCTTCAAGTTAATACTAAAATAGAGGTAGAAGTTTTTATGCTATTTTATATGTTTTTTTTAATTTTTTATTATTCTGGATGAATTTTTCGGTTTCGCATTGCTTCAAAACGGGATACTTATCTAACAGAACAACTAATCAAACAATCAAGAATATAAATCTCTAGCTAGATTATGTTTATATTATAAGTAATAAAAAAAATTTAATAAAAACAGTTTTTTAAAATTCATTTTTATTAGAATGCTAAAACATTAATTTTTTTTATTGTAATTATTTTTTGCTTTTACTTCTTTAATTTGCAATTCATTACTATAAATATTATTGAAATTGGGTTTTCTCCATTTCACTATCAGACGGCGCTACTGTATGAAAACAAAATTTAATTAATCAAATCTTTTAACTAGTGATTAAGATTTGAAAATATTTTTGAAAGACTGTATTATCATCCATAATACAAAAGTATTTAAAATTTCAGAACTTTAAATCTGAACAGGAAGTGAATGAAAGATCAATTACAAAATTTCATTTTTATAAACATACAAAAAATGTCATAAGTAAAAACAAAACTAAAAAAACATGGATTTGCATGCTTTTATTAGTTAAAAAATAGCTTTAGTGTAGCTATTTTCGCTCTTGTATGTCAATTTTTTCCGAAATATTAAGATTTCCAGAAATATGTGAACATTTACTATCAGATGTTCTTTAAGTTTTGATCACATTGAAGTTGTGGAAAAACTATATTCTTTTTATTTCCTTACCATGTTTCAAGAAAAAAATTCAGAAAATTTCCCTAACTTAGCAAAATATTATTGATATTTGCCAAATAATTATTCTTAATTTAACTTTTGTTTATCCATTCTTAATTTGATACTTGATATTGCTATTCTGGAATCATGACAAATTTTTTCTTGTACAAATAAGGTCATGACATTTTTTTTTCCGAACAAAAAAGTGCTGAAAAAAAAAAGTCCTTTTGTATGAATGTTTTGGTATCCTCTTGTCACTTTTTGTAAAAGAAGTCGGTATTTTCAATGAAGGCATAAAACGGTGTATCCTTGTCATGGAGGTATCTTTCTAACACTAAAAAAATATTAATATTTAAATACTTTTTTAATCTAATGAATGGAAGCAATTTAATTAATTTTAAAAAATTATTAGTACTTGTTTCTAATAAGTACAAGTACGATGGAATCTCCCTGAAGTAAAAACAATCTGTAATTAAAATAATCAAAGAATAAGCAGAAAAAATAATCACAAATTTCCGATACAGCTTCAAATGGATGTACGATTGTCATGGTTACTTTTCCTAATATAAAACAATAAATATATTAAAATAAGAAAGGATAAAACACAAAGAAGTCTCTGATTCGTGTTAAATTAACAATAAAATAACACAGAATAATGGCTTTATTCAGTTTTATGATTATTGATATCTATTTCAAATAAAGCTTCAAACTCATTACAACAAAATTTTAAAGTAACAGAAAATTAATTTAAAATTAGCATGAGATTAGTTTAAAATTATTGTTATATGTTTCAAATAAAGCTTGCAATTAATGTTCAAGACGTTTGGGACTCTTTCCTTAGACTAAAACAATAGCTACAACTGAAAAATTAATAAATAAAAGTTGCCAATTAAAAGTTGGTCAATATCTAAAGACAAAAATCACTTACTTAACAGAGGATTATCCTTCGAAGAGTTCAAGAACCGTAGCTTCTGTGAATTAACATTCAGATGCATTAATGAACGTCTTCTGTAATCTCCCCAAGTTACGTACCCTTTTTGCGAAACTTAAAAGTGAAACGCTCATCAATTCCTGTGTCCTCTCATTGCATTTCTATGGGATTGTTCCCATGGCAAGTCAGTTGTACTCTTTTACACATACACTTCTCCACCTGTTGAAGAACAAACATAACATTTTGTTTCGATCACGACAATGCATATACCACCAGCAGAAGGATCTAGTTGGGACATTTAAATTCGAACAGACATGACAGTAGTGTAGATTCAGGTGTCCATTGCGTCACGTGAACTGAAGAGGCGGAGTGCGGTGAATTAAAACTCCGCCCCTAGGGCACCCTAATCCGGAAGAACTGAGATAGTGATGACCGGATAGGTTCTGTAGTTAGTACAGAATGGGTATGGAGATTACGTTTGAATTTAAAATACGAGAATAACGCCATTTTTTAGAAGCCATTTTCAGTTTTTTTTTTATTGGCGACGGATTGTAAAGAACATTAGAATTGTATTAAAAGAATTAACTTATAATAATTCAATTATTATAAAATAATTAATGTGAAGTAGGCGATATTTTAATGACTTAGTAGCTTGACCAAGTTCACAAATACTGTCAGAAAAAGATTTTTTTTTTAAAAGGTTTGTAGTTTATATTCCATTTAAGATACTTAACTGAAAATATTGTTTATGATCACATGAACATATCGATCGTTAAAATGATTGCTTGAATGACTATCATAACATTATTCGAATTAAAATGATACATACGTTGGAGTAATACGCATTACATCACATAAGCATTTTACTTGCTCGTGCCATATAACTATGAAGTCACATTCACTAATGTGACTTCGTAGTTATATTCCATAAGCTTACATTATATGACATTTTCAATGAGCAATGAATTACAAAATTGAATTCATTCTGTTGATTTAATATATACATGCGATCATTACACTGATTCTTAAAGCAATCTTCACTTTGCAAGAATAAGTGTTTTTCCCAAAGACATAATAATAATGTCATAATGTGATGTTTTGAAATAAGGTTTAAAAAAAAAACTTGCTTCTTTCTTTGGAGAATTGGTTTATTTGAATTAGGACATTTTAGGTAACATAGAAAATGAATCAATCTTTCTCTATAATATACTGTTTATGGTAACTTTTGGGCAATTTTTTAAAAAAATTCAGAATAAAATTTTTACAAATTGTTTCTAAATAATATTCTTTTTTCCTCGTTTCTTACTACAGTGAGATTTCTATTTTGACATAAACGGTATTTTATATAAATTAAGTTTACGGCTTTCTTAAAAAAACGTGCCTGCATAATAATGTTTGCATTCCAAATTTTTGTATTCTGATAGGTGCAATAAATTATTTAAATTCATATTAGTGTTTACATTCCCTATTTTACTTTCTCGTAGTATAAGGAAAATATAGCAATTATCAAAAAACTCGAATCTCCACGTTTTAGAGCTCTTTGAGTTCAAAAAACACATCTTTGGAAAATATCCGTCTGCCCGACAAAGATAATTTAAAAAAACGATTTGAGCTAGACGATTGAAATTTGGCATACGGTATTTGCAGATTTCTATCAAATTTTGAATAAAATCTATTCTGTGGAAGTCCATCTATCCGGCCGCTCGAATATAAGATAATATGATAATACAAAACAGAGAGAGCTAGATAGATAAAATTCGGCACACTGATTTGACATCTATCAAGATACCTATGAATACCTATGCAGATACCTATGAAATTCTGAGCCAAATCCAACAACAGGTGGACTGTTTGCCTGTCTGTACTTTAAGAAATAAGGAAACGCGATAATTCAAAACGCAATGATTCAACGCAATGATCGCAATGATGATCAAATTTGGTAAGAGAATAATTTATGACTTTAAGTCATTTTATATCAAATCTAAATTGGCGAAAGGCACTTGATATGAATAACATAAACGTGTATTGACTTCCTTAATTTCATTTTATTTATAAGGGTTTTCCAAATGAAAAGTGGTCAAGTTGAATAAAAAGAATATCTTTATTGGAAATCAAGAGAAATCGCCATTGACGTTGTAACACAGGTCCCATCGTTTAGGTAGCAGGTCTATGCCTTTGCTGTAGAAAGTTAGTGGTTGATTCTTATGAAATTCCTGCTCAGCTTCCTTCGCTTAGTCGTCCGAATGGAAACGTGTCTCCTGTAATGCTTTCTTAAGTGGCCTAAAGATGTGGAAGTCACAGGTTAAAAAATATGGACTGTATGGCGGGTGTTCCAACATTTCCCAAAATAATTGTTTTAAGGTCTTCTGAGTTTCATGGGAGACATGTGGGCGAACGTTGTATTGAAGAAGGATCACTTGTGAGAGAAGGCCTGGCAGTTTGCTTTTGATTACTTTCAGTAGTTTCGTCAGAGTACTGCAGTATTGTGTTGGATAGATAGTGCTCTCTGGCTACAGAAAATCTATCAAGATTGATCATGGCAATCGAAGAATCAGCTACCGTACTACCGCGCATTGTTACGATCTGGACGTATCCATGTATAGCACGATTAATTTCCTCTACCACGAACAGCTTTCCCATCTCCAAACATCCTTTATATCCCTGTTCGGTGACGCTGCTATAGCTACAGTCATTCTGACGCATTGCAAGAATCCACTTTTTATTTGGGCAACCCTTATAACAACGAACAATTTAAGAACGAAAACAAATTTAAAATTTAAACTGACGAGACACACTTAATACATGTCACGTGATCATGAATCGCATTTAATTTTATTGAACTTAACATAAAACACTTTAAAATCCAAAATACATTCAAAATTTAAATTAACAAGACACTTTTATATGTGTTACATGTTCATTGATTGACTCAATTGATTTTATTTTGTCTAACAGCTAACAATTCAAAATTTAAAACAAATTAAGACGCATGTCATGCGGGGCACATGGGCATGGATCGACTCCATTTATTTAATAGCAACAGCTTATAATTTAAAATTTTATGACGATCATCGGCACTAACGTTATGTTGAATAAATCATGGTGGCCTGGTGTTAAGATCCCGGCTTTGGAGCCGGAGGGTTTGATATTCGAGCCCAATTCCACCGACGAACCGTCAAGTAAGTGGACCTGATGAGCGCAAAATCAGTCGGGGCCAAATACTCTCGCACCGGTGTGGCATGGAAGCTTGGAGAGGGGTTCCGTTCCAGAATAGATCTAGTGTTATTTTAAACTGGAACGCTAATATAACTAAGTTAAACTGAATAAATCATATAAACATGAAAACACACACGTCATTTACTGCCACGTGATATAAACTTTGCGGATTTAAATGCGGAATCCATTGTGAATAATTCAGAATTAAAAAAATATATATAGTGACCTTTTTTATTTTTGAAAGGCAATGTACAGATAAATGATGACATAGGTATTTGCATATATGGGTATATTGGTATTTTAGATGACATAGGTATTTGCTTTGATCGTGACTATGATGACGCTTTAATTAATTCCATTATTAATTTTCTTTGATTAATAAACTCCATTATTATATCGAAAACATAATTGTTTAAGATACCTCGAAGTCAAAAGTGGTCACATTATTTAACTAATGAAGATGCATTTTTGAATAAAATACTCAGTTGTGTTTAATAATTTATTTAGCTATAGAAAAGATTACATTTTAAAGATTCCTGTATTTTACGCAATAAATCAAAATAATTAAAAGAATCAAAGCCTTCTGAATCATCCTTTCACGTAACAAATTTCTTATCAAATCTTTTTTGAAAAAAACGTACGATAGATCCTTGTTACAATATTGATAGTGAGGATTTGGCTAGACGCGTGTGATGACATCTAAATTCGAAATTATTTTTGTTTCTAACCAGGAGAAACTGATCTCAATCCTAAATGAACACTGACAAGTGGAGTAAGAGGAATAGAGATATTCTATAGTATAAATATTTAAATGTGTAGAGAGCTGCTCTTTTGTATAAATATTTCTTTTTTATTGATAACATGCCGAAGCTATTTCTAGATCTAATAAAACTTTCCCGAATTTCTCAGAATGAAGGTAAGAATTTTAATATTTCGTTTCATTTTCCCGAGGAAAAATAATTCCATAGTAGAAATAAATCAGAATAACTGGGATTTATTACATTTATTTAATCTAATTTAAGAAAATTGATGATTTATCATTTTTTGTTTGTTTAAGATCTATTTTTTGGGAAAGTCGCATAATTTCATTGATTTCTTTAGACTATTAAGTTTTCCGATCTTATCTAAATGACGTGCGCGATATTGATTCTACGTAAAGTTTGAAAGAAATCAAAGAAAAATTTAAAATCTTAGATAATTTCGAATGATTTCATATTCGATAAAAGTAAAGAAAAAGTTGAAAATATAAGCAATGTTGATGAATTATAGTCGATGATATCTAGATAAATTTAATGAAAAACTTTAAAACATTATTCGGTAAATTCTTAGACACTTTTTATTTTTATTTTTAATAACTTTCAGTTTCTATTTACAATAAAAATCGAATAAATGTTTATGGCATAATATGCTCTCTAATAAGGTGGATCGAAAAATTAAAGTATCATATCACATAGCACTAGGTGAAAAAAATTGTCTACTGACTAGCATATCACTGCTACATTTTTTCAGGATGTTTGCACTTCACCTTTATTTTCCATAATGGTTTCAAAAATTTACTTCTTACTATATATATATATATATATATATATATA
>JAPMOR010118527.1:20294-39260 GCA_026543865.1 Argiope aurantia | reverse complement strand
AATTATAAACTATCAATTATAAACTATTAATTATGCCAAAATAAGCTTTCTTTTAACTATTCTTCAGTGTAGAATTTTTTAATTTTTGGTACTTCAATTTACGGACTCAGCTCTGTTAAGTCAAGCTAAGGTCAAACTGTAGAGCACCAAGAAGCATATGCATACATTATCCTGTATTATTCGTAAATATGCTATTTACAAGTAATTTTCCATCAACACGGTGTTTATATAAATTTCGATTTCATTCAAAAAAGATTCAGAATAAGGGAGAATCTTATCATAATATTGTATTTAAGGACAAGTTTGAAAAATTGAGAAGAATCTTCGAACAACAAGTAATAATTATTTATAAATAAATAAATAAGAGGAAAGAATTGAAATTATATAGAAATATTATTTAAAATTATACTCATCGATAACGTAGGTAAAAACAAAGATATTTACTTTAAAAAATATAATTATAAACTCTGAATACATGAAGGGTAAAAATAGGAAAAAGGATACATTTATACACACTATCTTTTTTTCAAACAAGTGACACATAAAAAAAGTCTAGTTAATTAAAACTATTTATTGATATATTTTTTTAAATTTCTGAATAACAAATATAACATTTGATAATATCATACCAGGTACAAGTAACAATCGGTATTAAATATAAAATTAAAAAATAAAAATAAAGACATTTATAAAATGGAATAACAAACAGAAAAAAATAATATAATTCATAATTTTATGAATGTATGCATATATACAAGAAAAACTGAAATATATATTAAATGCACATGACTTAATAAATAAAATCTTCGGAAAGTATCACAATGACTAGTTTTTTTTTAATCATGTAAAAATATAATAAGTGATAATAATGAAATATAATAAATAAAAGTTAATTCGTACACATATAAAAGTGGAACATTGCATTTAAATATATAAACATAACAAAATATTGCATGGTTTAATCACATTTATAATTTAATAAAAATATCAATTAGAATTTAAAATTATAGTAAATATTTTGAAAGCAATCTATTTTGTTTACAAAAAAACTATAATAGAAGAAAATATCATTTTGAAGCTTATAAAATGTGTTGCTTTAAAAAAAAATAATAAAAAAAACAGTATCAAAATCTAATTATATATTGTAACGATTTAAAAAATTCGAAATATAATAATTTAATTAGAAAATGCGTCAATATAATAACAATACTAATATTAAAGTATTATAGAACTACAATATGAAGAAAAAATCATTTAAAAAATACTTTCTCTATCTTTTTAGTAAGGCATTTCACGCAGATATATTCCATTATTCAACTTTATATATACCATATTAAAAAGTACTTCATACAATAGTCTGAGGAAATCGATATTATTTAATTACAATTATCATATGAAATGAAGGCATTTCATTATTCATAGCAAATTGTTGTTATACATTCCCACTGTCCGAAAATATGGTAGACATTTCCAAATTTATAGTGCAAGAAAAAAGGCAACTGAAAAATGTGGAATTAAATTATCCGCATTAAAATGGATCAAGCTCAATTGGTTACATAAGAATTTAAATGAATAGGTATTCAGAAAAAAAAACTTAAATTAAAACTTATAAAATTACATTTGAGGTATGAAGTAATTAATAATTAATTCAAGAATTTTGGGTTTCTATAAAATTACAGGATGCTTTAAGTACAACAAATGAAAAAAATATTTATGTAAAAAAGAAACTTTAGATAAAATAATGCATAGTGACTCATTATATATTTCTATAGATTTACATGAAAATATTAAAATTATATATGAGCATTATAATATATATATGCATCTTATTTTAATTGCTAAAAATTATTTTTTCGGTCGAAACAAGATCATTGAATACAGATCCATTATTATTTTTCTGTCTTTACCATTACATCAATTTGGATAATTCAAATGGTTGGAAATCTATTATAATTACAATTTCAATTGAATAAAATATGTTCACATATATACATAATGGAATACATAGTTTGAGGTATAAAATAATGTTATCTGAATTAGAATATAGTCTTGTTTCTAAATCATTGAGAAGATACTGAATTCGCCTGTAACTCTTTCTTTCTCTCTTAAGTCCAAGTTTTAACTTATTGAATCAAAGAATCTTATAGGAAAATTAAAAAAATGATTTGATTCATTAGTCTTTCTTTGCAATACTACTTTCTCACAAATTGCTCATTTTGTAAATAATTTATGTCATTTTAATAATCTATATAATTTTATTCTATACAAAATAAAATCTTATTAATCCAAAATTTCATTCTTTTTTTTTTCTTTTTTCCTGCTTTTGTAACATACATATTTGGAATTGCCATCCTTAATACCCAAAAGTCACAATCAATATATGTCAAAAAACTTCATAATTTGAAGAAACAATTAGCAGACGGTGCTTATTGAAAACAATTTTTTAGAACAAAATTTTGAAATGCGAAATTGATTAATGATTAAGATTAAACTTGCCCCATATGTTTATTCTATATCTTGAATATTTTAAGCAATGGAAGTGAATATATTCAATGTTATTTTTTTGGCAACAGAAGTGATAATAAGGGTTATCAATAAGACCAATTTTATTCAGTAGAGATGGAATAAAAACCATCCGGATAGTAAAGGTTTTAGATATGTGTGTTGTCATTATGTTCTCTCTCTTATTTATAAGCCATGCAGTAACAGATAAAATGTAAGAGTTATCTTTTGGCACTTCTTGGTACTGGTTTTTGTAAATTTGACATGTATAAACTTTTAATAGCAACCCACTCGAAGTTTGGGTTTGATTCCTTGACCGTTTTGAAAATTTTGAATGTCCTCGAATCCAAACCAATATGCTCTTTCAGTTTGGTTTTGCTCTAATTAATATTTTTTTAAAGTAACTCTAAGAATAATCATCGTTGATTTGAAAGATAAACCTTTCAAGGTTTGAAAGATACAGGATCTGTCTGTCAGCAGCACTGAATTTTTTTCCTTCTAGAATTGAGAGGTCATCTAAATTTTTGATTTAATAGGACCCAAATGTTTATTTACTGCTTTTTTTTTATTGGTGACAACTAAATATAAAGACGGATATTTAATTACTAGATTATTTATTTTATTCTCAATTTTTTTAAGGTTTTCAGAATGAGCACCATATTTTCACACAGAAGGAATATTACACTTAAAAAAAGTTTAGCAAACAATAATTGTTATGCATGTTCATAAAGCTATATTACAAATAACATAGAGAAAGAGAATAAATATCCTCTAAAAGATCATTTAACAAGTAATAAAGAACTTGATAACATGGCAGTTACTAAATAACAATTCAGTAATAAAAAACTTGAAACATTGCTGTTAATAAATAAATAATTATCCAATATCATAAAAATGAATAATTTCATAAAAAAATTCGTTACTAATTAAAATTTGTTATTGGCACTTTTGTAAGCTAGTAACAAGTCCATCAGTATTTTACTGCTATATAAATAAATCATTTTTCCAACAATTATTTGAATATTTCAAATGTTCTCTGTTCTACTAAATAATTTCTAAATCTACATAAGAAAATTAATAAAATAATTTCTTTATTGGTTTGATATATTTATACTGCTATATCTATTGGACATCTTGCAACAAATTACATCTAATCAAAACATTTTCATATATAATGGCACTCCACTGGTATTACTTACAAGTACAAATTTTTTGCAGAACAACTAGTACTTGAAAACACTCGACTATAATCAGTAAGGATGTGAGAGACAATTCTATTATCAGTAAAAATTTTCTATTTAAAGTATATTCGACAGAAGTTAATAATTTGGTACACGACGTTTCTTAGCATAAAAACGTTTCTTAGCATAAAAAAAATCTATCCTTTTCAACGAGATTTTCTACGTTTAGGAATTTACAACTAAGCAATCAAAAGAGAAATAAATTTATATATTTTCGATTTAATTTATGCTAAGTAGATTCTATTGTAAAGAATCACGAATAAAATAGGAAGTCAAAATTAAAATGAGGAAAACATATGGAAGTGAAATTTACTGTTTTGAAGTTACAGAGTTATTCTTCAATAGCTTACATAAATAAAATGAAATTTAAAAATTGCAGAAGAAAAAACTTTAAACAAAAAACCTATATCATAGCATAAAACAAAATGGATTTATAAACTGAATCCACTAAACCATTATGAAATCTTAATTCACCTTAACTTTAAACATATAAATATTTATTACTAAGATACTTAAAGATCTGTACATAGTTTTAAATTTGTACTCTTCTTCATAACTTACTGGACTTCCAGTACTAGCATCATTCACTGGCATTTGATTTCATAAAAACTTGGAATGCTGGTGAAAAATGTTTGTTATTACATTTAATAGTAAGTATTTCAAAACATTTTCTTTTTATTATTATTATTAACAAAATCTAAAATACATTGAATGAAACATATCATATCCTGCATTCACCTAATTACTTCATCTAATTAAAATTTTACTTTAAATCTTCACCCCTCCATTTCTTTAAAAAATATAAAAAAGTAGGGAATGTAATTCCCGAAACAAAATTTGAATATAAAGGAAAACTGCCCCCCCCCCCAAAATGATGCTTATACTAAAGCTAAGTTAAAGAAAGAGAAGTTAATACTCAGTTTTCAATAAGACATCCTCGTCATCCTTTAAATGCATTTTTTAATTTAAAAGATTTCATGAAAAAGTTTCTTATCATTATTTTATAAATATCATAAGTCCAATAATTGTCATTAATTACAGATAGTTTTAAAATATATTTCATGCACTATCACTTTTAGGTCCAGTTAAATAATATAATCATACAGAACATAATTTATTATAATCATTATTCAGTACAAATGTCAAACCATAAGCAAATACATCATTCAATACATTTCCATTCCATTTATTCAGTAAATTCCCAACAGGTATTCAAGAGGATTGCTACAATATACAAGAAATATCAATACATATATTTGACGAGGTTCAAGACTACTTTGTTAAATTGACACCAACTCTAAACATATGTTTTCTTTGAACTTGGGACAGACCAAATACGAGTAAAGGCGTCAAATACAATAAACTATCATTCAAAATCGTCGAAAAATCGCATGTTTCACGATTTTTTAGCTTGTTAAGTTTTGCATATTTGGAATGCAAACTATCGATCAATAAGATAAGTGTCCCCCCAAAATATGCTATTAATAATAAAATCAACTATGAGGTATGGGATCGGAAAACATTTAAATCCTTTAGCTTAAAGTACACTTTTAAACAGGCAATGAGGAACTGTTAATGCCATTTTGAAGTAATAACGAGGAATATTGATTATTCTAATTTGTAACAGAAATTAATTTATTTTATTTCACAAGATAAACCATTTAATTTAATAAATCTCAAAATATTATATCATATTTATCAGCAACATTATTTATATATATTCAGCATCTTTATACACACTGATTATCTTGCAAATTTTGAACAAGATAAAACAGACATAAAGAAATACACATAAATATCATGAAGAATAAATATAAATGAAATAATAAAAGGGTAGTAATACACTATTCATTTTATTTCATTAGTAATCGGTTAATTTCTATGCTAAATTAATAAAGAGCATTAATTCAACATTTATTAATAAAATAATTTATTTCTACCTAAGAAAAATACAACAAACTTCAAAAACGATAAACATACATAAAAATAAAATTAAAAAAAAAACAAATTCGTAAATTTTCCCATACGGTTTTGTTAAAAATGACTAGATTCAATATTTAAATACATCAATAAAAAGCAACAAATCAAGTTAAATAACTCGAGAAAAAGAAACAGTTCATAAAATATAAACAACACAGACTTGCCAGCTCTTAGAAAAAAAAATTCAATATACAAAGCTGGAAATAACTGATTAATTCGAATTAAGGAATCAAATCAGCAATAAAATTTTCCCTCTCTTTAAATCGTCTTCCTAAAATGCTGGTTAAGAGAGAAAATCCATTTCATGATTCTTAGTCAATGAAGTTGAATGAAATCGATTAATTACACACGACATGATTTTGAAATTTATTATGCACTTTGCAGGATTTAAAAAAAAAAAAAAAAGTGGCATCACAAAATGGCGCAAAGCAAAATCAAGTTCAATGTTCGATTGTACACGTAATTAAGTTTGTCATTTGCTTATGACTTCAAGATAATTTACTCTATTTTCAAGATTAGAATGAGCTATTATATATTATTTCAGATCTTATAATGAACCACAAAAGAGACCAAAATATCACTAAATATAATTTTTTATTAAATTTTGACTTTCATCTTTTTATACCTTCGCTGATATGATGAATTCGCAGTTATTTAGCAACAAATTTGTTAACGGGTTATCGAGGGTTAAATTACACCAATATAGGCTGTGTGTTATTGTTAGTAAACATATCAAGCAAAATCTGATTTGGACGAATTACTGAATTTCTGTTCTAATTTGGCAGAATTTTCCAGGAATTTGGAAAAAAAAAAAAAAAAAAACTTATTTGACATAAGTGGCGGAGATTTATAGTCTGTGAAAGAGAATTTAAGTTTTATCGCAACATTTATATTTAATTCTTAGAAAGCTGTGCCACACAAAAACTTTTTTTGGAAAATTTTTGAATTTGGGTAGTATTAGCATCAAGAGTAATACATAATAGGAAATTTTAATAAAGATAATAAACAATAGGAAATTTTCGAAATCTAGCAAAAATTATTTAATCTAAAGAACCGGAAATTCCATGCTTTCCGCATAAAAAGTAATTTCAATTTAATTCAAAATTATAACACATAATTGAAATTTAAAATTAATATTATTCCTTGCAAAGAAACTTTATTAAGTTACCAAACAGTGAATAACGATAAGTGAAATCGCTATATTGTTTTAAATTAAAGAAAAATTCTTTTCTTCGTGAATGTGATTTGTTTTAAGAAAATACAGAAATAATCATATTGAAAGTAATAAGAGAAAAATAGTTAATTAGACACTTATAATAGCAAAATTTAGTTTCAGTAATTAAAGAAAATTTTAGCTGAATTTTAATGCCTTAGTTTTAACCATTAATACTTAGAAAAAAAAAACCGATTCGGAAAATGCGGTTCAATTTTATAAAAGTAAATATTTTAAAATTGAAGTTGCACTAATCTGTTCCCATATTATTAGTTATTTTAATTTGTTATTAATAGCCAGCAACCTATAAATGATATAAAGTGTGGTCTAAACTCTCTTTTTTAGAAAAAAAAATGTAAATTTTTAAAATTATGAATACTTTTATCCGTGTTATCCTTCAATGAACA
Source organism: Argiope aurantia (assembly GCA_026543865.1). Lineage (NCBI taxonomy): Eukaryota > Metazoa > Arthropoda > Arachnida > Araneae > Araneidae > Argiope > Argiope aurantia. Next base: position 31,917 of record JAPMOR010118527.1, on the reverse strand, counting down.
ATTTTTTAATTTGAGCTTTTTAAATTTTCATAGATTTTTTTATCATTTAAAAACTGTCTGTTTTCAAGTACATAAAATTTTTTTTAATTAAAGGAAAAACTGAATTATATAGTTTTTTTAAATTCTTCCAGTCGATTAGACATCATTTGCAACCTGCATACAAAATAGCTTTAAAAACAAACATGTCAGGTATAAAAGGGTTAATTACAGCTTCGAGTCAAGACTTACACTTTTCTATATATTTTCTCTCCAGCATATTTGAACAGTTATTATTAAATTATCCACAAATCTGGTATTTTAAAGTAAATAAATGCAATTTCGAACTATAATGTTAAAAAAAAATATGGATTAGTCACAAAAGCTGGCAAGTCTGAATAATATAAAATACATTTCTTAACAAAACTATGTACATTTCTTATTGTATCTATAACAAATTAACCTGAGTAAGTCTGAGTGGCTGCTGAAGCCATTTGCAACCCATGCAATTGACTCGCCTCTTCATGATTCGTTTGGTTTTCGGCCATCTGTAAAGCTTCCGTCTTCTCGAAAGAAATCTTGGCATACATGTTAGGATCACTTCCCTTTGAAGAATTGGACAAAGAGGACAGAACAGCTAAACTTTCATCAGAATCGTGCTTCTCGCTTAAGTCCTGTTTCAGATCAGATTCCATAATGGACTTGCCTATAATGCCAGGATACTTTTCCTTCAGAGCATCGGTATTTGCATAAAAATGCGACGTGGATCTCTTGGGTACTAATCTGTTCAATGAGGACGTGGCCCCAAAGTGTGGAAGTGAACGCCAAGACATGCTCTTTGTTTTGGGCCATTTAGGAACAGGAGTAGGTATATGGGTGTACACGTGAGAATACGGCTGAAAAAAATGGAAGCATTAAATATTAAAAAAATATAACAACGGACAACTTAAATAATAGCATGTTAACATTGCTTTAAATGTTACAAACAGTTTTTGGAATTTTGAAATGAGAAAAATTCTTCTTACTATTAAGTTTTCATATTCTATTTATTACTTCATTGCCGAAAAAAATATGTTATAACATAATTAATCTGAGATAATACGCATAATTGTAAGCTAGAAAAATGTCCATACTTGAATTTTTTTGATACAGAAACTGCTAACAGCAGACATACATATGTTATTTATGTAACTAAGAAGAAGAAGATAGAATTATAAAATAAAAATAATAAATAAAAAATAAACAGTAGATAGCTGCCTAAGAGTGCCTCAATTGCTCTTGGCTTCGAGGTTCTTCCTCGAAGCTTCGAGTTTATTTACTTTTTGTATTTTCTGGGCGATCCCTTTCTTTTCTTTTTTCATTTGATCAACATTCATCGGAAGCATTCAGGTTAAAATTAATAATAATTTTTATTTTAAAGCATTATTGCAAGGAATCTTTTACATGTTTCCAAATTAGCTTGCAGATCAGTGTGGTCCCATTTTTTTTTTTTTTTTTTTTTTTTTTGCAATAGGTTGACTTACTCATAAATTAACAGCTCTACCAAACGTAATGTTCGAATATTAAAAATGCGTTCAAAATCTTTGTTAAGTTTTTCGTACCAGTTTGCATAAAATTACTTTTAAATTAAATTTTTTTATGCAAGATATTGAAATCACTTCCGTTGAAGGTCACCAACAATGAAATATTTGGTTATTTCAGTTAACTTTTCTATTTGGGACGTAAATATTGTTTTAAACAATATTTAGCATAACTAATTAGCAATCTGATATCTAATTGCTAATTAAGATATCAGATTAAATCAATAAAAATATCTTGCTTTGGAAGGGAAAATGGTCGAGATCTCCATTGCGTAAAGAATCCAGTAGAGTGCTGCTGTATAATTTTTTTAAAAAGACGCGACCAGATTTGCTTTGTACAAGATATCTAAAGCAAATGAAAATAAATTTAAAACCAGCGGGAGTGGTTTCCCCAAAACTTTCTCGCATACTCTTTAATAAACTTGCCATGTCAGAGAACGCCTTGCATGGCATTGGCGTACAACAGTTACAAAATATCAGCATTTGGCATGAATTTAGCCTTTTTTCTTAATCTTCTGAGTCATCCTTGGCGATTTATTAGGCGATCAATCCCTGGCATATGTTAATAACTTCCAAAAATCAAATTTGTGTTTTAAACATGTTTTCTCAACCTATCGAAACAAAAATTTGACACAAAACTGCACTTCTAGTCACAAAATCCCGTAACAGATTTGAAATATTTAAATCATTGCATTTTTTAATTATTTCATTTTCCTGAACGTACAGATCGACAGACCTGTATTAGGATTTGGCTAAAAATTTGACCAGTGTCTACACAACAGATTTTAAATCTGCGTACCGAATTTTATCTATCCAGCTCTTTTTATTTTGTAATTATCGCGTTAATCTATATTCGAACAGCAGGTCTTCATGAGAACAGATTTTACTCTAAATTTGATAGAAATCGGCACATTTTGTACGAAGACCATATACCAATTTTGAACCGTTTAGCTTAAAGCGCTTTTGAGTTATTTTTGTCACAGACAAACACACTTTTCGTAAAATTATATTTTCCGAGCTCAAGGAGATCTAAAAATGTGGGGATTCGGCAAAATTTTTTTGTCCGAATTTTTTGACAATTACTATACTTTTTCTATACAAAATATATAAGGAAGTAAAAATGTGTTTATGTAATTTTATAAACTGCGTTTAATGTAACATAATACAAAATTGATGTCATAAGTGTTTAAGTATGATTTTGTTTCAAAATTTAAAATAACATGAAAGTGTTTAGATACTTCAAAATACAAATAAAGAAAAATATTACTAATAAATTTTATTAGCTAATGGACCCTACTTAATATAAAACGTGATTTTAACCTATAAACTAAAAAACCGAAATAAGAATAAAGCGTAATTTTACCTTATTGAAATATTATTTCAACACATTGCAAAATAGTAGAGAAAAATTACTTGTTACTTATATTTATATTAGTTAATCTGTAGATTACAAGCATGATATTTTTATCTCATATAAAATTAACAAATTAAAAGACGGTGCAGATAATGTGTTTTGCCTTCAAATTTCTTTTGAATTATTTTGGAAAACGAAATGCATAAATATGGAAGAATTAACCAACCGATAGATACCCTATTCAAATTTTTTAAAGAATATTCCTATGGAAAACTGAAAAAGAAAATCCTTTACTACAGAAATCAAACATAGAAAGCAAAAATTGAACTTATATCAGATATCATGAATTCATAAGGAAACTTTTTGAAGAGTAATATTTTGATTTTAGTAAAGATGACAAAGCTTCCCAAAATATTTAAAGTCTGAAATAACTTGTAAAAATGTTCGACTGTCTGACTAATTACCTGTAAAAAAATACATTCTCAACCTACAGTATGTGGCAAACTCAATCCATATTAGAAAACAACAAACAAAATATTGCAGAGAGAATATCAAGCCGGTCATTTACAACAGATATTCAATATGGAAAACGGTACGAATTGGCATGGACATGGAGTTAGAAGGTTGGATATCACCCAGTCTCAAATTTCATTACTCCATGCCATTTGGTATGGCGCTGGATCCACTGGATAAAAACGGCGAGAGTTAGTCAGGGTGGAGTAAAAGGGAGCTTGGAGTAGGGAATACTTTCATGAATGCAAAACGGAGAAAACCGAACTTTCACAGACAATTCTTCACCGAGTAACTAAAACAAGGTGGAGGTGTGAGTGTGAAGTAAGCAGAGTATGAGATTGACATTATGGAAAGTGAAAGGGTTTGCATGGAATATTAGATGGGCTTAAGAGGAAATGGCATGAAGTGCCATTTACTGTTCCCTTGGCGTTGAGTGACTGTGAGTAACTGGCATTAGACATATAGGATTAGTACCAATAGCTGAACATATGGTATTTTAAAAGAATCCCATCTTAGAATTTTACAATTATTTTATGAATAGTATTGCCAAACTGACATAACGTTACTGTGCCTATAGTAAACTTGCAGAGCTTTTGAAGTTCTTTTCTCATCCATTTTGTGGGTAATACCTTCAAATATTTAAAGAGAAATTAATTTACTCTCTCATCCAGAAAGAATGTCAAAGAATCATCTGTCATCGATTTCTTCTTTTGTAATTCGTCTGCATTTACTAGCTATCGGTGAAATTTTTTTCTAAATTACAAATTTTCGGCATTTTAATGGATTTTCATTTCGGTAAAGTAGTTTCGCCAAGAAAGTGCTGCGTAACGAACTTAATGAGATTTTTATTTTCTTGTATACGAAATACACAAAGAGAAAGTATTGTAATCATCAAAAAGTACGAACTACAGATTCTGAAGAAACTCCATGCGTTAGACCTCTTGGCATCCGGAAAGAACATTTTTGGAATTATGCTTGTTTGTGAACACGATAACCGCTTTGAGATGGTAGAAATTTGGAAGACAGATTTCACAATAAATGATTTCTATCAGAGGAAGTCTATCTATCTGTCCGGCTATCCTAGTAAAAGTGAACACGATAGCTACAAATCAAAAAGAGCTAGGTAGATGAAATTTGATAAATTTATTTTCATCTAAAGTATAGATATGTATCAAATTTCAAACCATATTCGTCAATTTGTAGGTCTATGCTAAAATGCGAAACTAAATTGACCATCTACTTAAAATAGGGGCCATATAGAGTTTATTGTCTGGAGACCAATATACTTTAAGTCCACAGTATTAACTAAAACAAGAACAATTTCTTTTGGTTTCCAAAGAATGTTGATATTATCAGTTTTTGACAATATTTTAAGCTAAACCAGCAAATTTAAAATAAAAAGTATATCTTCTAATGCATCGGTTAGGGGAGCGAGTGTAGGGCAATACCTACTTTATGATGAGTTTTTAAAAGGTTAATTAGAATTTTTACTAAATATGATTCTAATGTCAGGCCCTATTGCATTAGCATAGTTAGAGTCCAACAATAAAGGCCGGTTGGGATTTACCTTCTCTCTTCCCTTAGGGGTCTTTTAAAATATTCATTTATTTTCTCCCTTGTTGAACAACAGTTATAGAATAGGATGTATCACATTTGAAGTACTTATCCCCCACTGTGTAAGAAGTATCTAAAGTAAAGTCGTCTGATTAATTGCGTGGTTCTCAATTCAATGATAGACACAGTAATGATGTAGGGTCAAGTATCTTGTATTCTAAAGATAGGAGGTAATCCCGACAAGAGCGATTGTAATATGGCCAATGAGGGCATATAAGCCGTTCAGTCTCCTGCTAATCACAACAGACAGTTACTTAATTATACAGGATGTTTTGATAAGACAGATTTAATTCTGATGTGGTTTTGATGCACCTGTACAGAATATAAAAGACAGATTAAAAGGATAAAAATAAGAATATCATAGATTTTGAGGCAGAAACTCAATAATATTTTTATAAACCCTTTCATGACGGAAGGCCTCTATCCTAGACGCACGCACGGGCCGGATCATACGCGAAAGGAATCATCCCGCAGAACGGGGGTTTTGCGTCGCTGAGCCTAACTTTGGAAAAAAATCACAAAAAATAAAGTTTAAATCTTAACGTCGTCATTTTTTCTACCTTTTTAGATTATTAGTTCATTTATAATTTGAACACATTTTTCCTGCACAAATCGCGTTTTCTTGCCATAATAAAACGAAACCAAGGCTTTCCGTAATAAAAAGGGAAGTACGCGATATGTATCCGAACTCTACCCAAAATAAATCGAACTGACGGCAAAATCCAAAAAGACTAGTTACGGTTACATAGCAATAACAACAAAAACAACAAAAAATAGAAGTAATGAATTCGGAGAGAGATCAGAAACGCAAATAATTATATTAAGTGGAACGTTACACAACCCATCTCTGTTTATTTACATTAATCTTACTTCACTCCCAAGCAATAGCTTATGAGTAAAATACCAAAAGCTGAATATGAGCAACTGAAGGTCAGGATACTAAAATTATATTTATTTCAAAAAGTAATAGACACAGGAAGCCATCTATTCCAGTTTGGAATGCATATATGCATCAACGCCCCATAAGTTCGATTTCCAGAAATTCAAAGGTGGGACGCCCGGCTGTGAGAGACGTTCGCTGGTGATGCATATATGACCCGCCCGTCACGAAAGGGTCAAAGTAATTAAAAAAAGCATTTTAAAGAAATAAGAACATACTTGCTGCATTTGATAAAGCTTCTCCTTTCTCAGAGTGGCTTTCTCAGCTAGTTGATGTCTATTATTTCTATCAAGTCGAGCATAGTTAGTAATCTGTTCTACACCATTATTAAAATGAAGAGGGCAATCATCAGCAGAACAACCTACTTTTTGGGTGGGTTTAAAATCACAGCAACAATGAACACAATTTCTAGGATGACCTCCATGATCCAACACATTGCCATAATCTGCTTGCTTGGCACGATCAGAATAAGTCACAGTTCGAGCATTATTCTGAACAACACACATATTCAAGGAACATGTTCGGCAAGAACCACACGTTGTCTTCCGTAATACTTTATTATTCATGTAGTGCTGTTTAGAAGCATTGATACAAGTTCCAATCATACAACAACGAGGCAAGAACTTTTTACTACTATGAAATGTTCCTAATGGTGGAAGTCCTATGATGCTTTTATCTGTCAAATAGTCCATTAAAGGCGAATACTTTCTTCTCTTCTTAGGTGTGGGAGGTAAGCTTGGAGTTGCTAAAGGTGCTGTCGGGACAGTAGTTTGTACTAATGCTAATGCAGGATGGCCATTAATAATGGTGGATGGTCCTGGTTGAGGTTCAAATGAAGGATCTCGTTTCTCATCAGAATTTTTTAAAAGAAAAACATTACCAGGATCACTTCCATCCACTTCTCCGAGAAGTGAAGAATGTGGATCTGTGTCATCACCATTTCCATTACTAATAACCTCACTGTCAGAACGAGGAACTAAAAGGCATTCTTGTAAAGCATTGAATAAAGATTCAGCCTCTTTGCATTTAAATGCATAAATGCCAGGCCCTGTAGAGCAGTGTCGACCACACTCAAAAGAAAATAATTCAGTATCAAATCCATAGCGTCTAAGGCTTTGAAGTGGCCATATAATTGGTGGTTCTCCTCTTTGATGGAGAACTAGGTCAGTGTCAGTTACTTGTATATGGCATGATTTGATATAATGACCGTCTTCATCAATGTTCCATACCTAAAAGTAAATGAATAAAACATATAAATAAATAAATTAAACTTTAATCAAGAGAAAATAATTAAAAATATCAAGTAAAAATTACTTTAAAAAAAAGCTCCATAATCTTTTCAAATTAACAATTCCTATTTAATTTTTTATAGAAATAATGTCTTGAATATTAATATACAGGGTGTACATAAATGAATATCCAAACTTTGCAGGGCCCTTAAAAGAAAACAAAACAGAGCAACCTTGTTGTTTAATGGCATAAAAAATAAAAGCTGAAAATTTATATTCAACACAAGTGCTGAAACAGTGCTCAATAAAATTATAAATCCTCAAAGAGTGCTTACACAATTATAAATGCTCAAAGTGAGTTCCTCAAGGAACACAAAGGGTAACTCATCCATATAAGTTGTCTGGGTTATTCTTTGAAAGGTTGCAGATATGTGTGTCTTAAGCTCATAGATGTCAGTTGGTAGAGGTGGAATAACACCTGCTCGCAATGAACATTTATAACTGAGTTAATTTTCAGCTTTCAACTGTTATTTCTGATTTTAATGAACCACTTGTGCTTTTAATAGCTCTGTAAGGATGGGATATTCAATTATGCATACTTGTATAATAAAGATTAAAAGGAAAGTCAAAAGCAGGAATTTCAGAAAAATCATATTTTCTGAACTATTTCATATCAAACAAACTTTTTATTTTTTTATTTTTTACACATCTTTTGTTTGCAAACAACAGAATTAAAAAAAGAATGCATTTCAAAATATGTTCAATTGTCTTAAGAGAAGTTAACATAAAAGTTATGCTACAAATAAATTTTGCCTAAATTTAAAAAATAAATATATATATATATATATATATATATGATACATACAAGAAAAAAATTATTAAAGCAGATCATGAGAATTTGTGACATAATTATAATCAGATTAATGCTAAATAATTTTAAAAAATTATGCCTACTTACATGGAATACAGGTCTTGAAGTATCTTCTACTAAAATTCTTGAGGAAATACATCCCATAATTTTAAGGGAAACAAAATTGAAAATCTACAATAAAGGTGAAAATATCAAGTAATTACGATAAAATGTATAATAGATGCAAAATTTAAGAAAGCAAATAAATTTATAATATAATAATTATTATTGCATAATTTTTAACTTTTGGGTATTCATACTATACTGTTTATTATTTTTTCAGAAATATTAATTTGCATCTATTAAAATAAATTAAAAAATAAGAATTGACATTTAATGAAAAAACTAGAATAAGGTTTATAATTTTAATTAAAAAACATAGAAATATAGAAAGAGAATAACTTTTTCTTCAAATATACCAGTCTTTAAAGAACAAATTAAAAAAAATATCAAGACTTAACTAACATAGCTTTGAGGTTACAAGCATAAATGCATATATCTAAAAAAACGCTTGTCATTTACATTAACAAAAATAAATGAATCATCATTTAAAAACAATTAAATGAATTTTTTGAAAATTATTTTTCTACAGCACCTATAAAATTTTCTAGTTATTCAATATAATTAAACAAAATATGTGATTAAAAGGCATCATGATAGATTTTTTTTATATAACTTGGATAAATAGTAACAGGCAAATTAGATATTTAAATATGTGTATTTGATTAATAATAAATCATGCATTTAGAAAAAGAAACTGCAAAATAGTATTATTTTTACAAAATATTATGAATAATCTTACAAGGAAAAGAAGGTTGAAAGTTGATCAGTTAAAAGAAATATTATAAAGAATAAAATTAAATAATTATTTAATAAATCAAGTTCGGTAAAGATCTGAGTTTAAAATTTAATTACCGTTCGAAGCGCGTTTGTTAGTAAATACAACTGTCGGCGCATAGCAGACATCTATGCATCTAATGCCAGTGACATTCTTGAACGTGTTTCTAAGTATTTTATGACTTGTCATAATTTCTGCTAGAATTTATATTAAATTGTGTATTCATTTGTGTATCTAAAATAAATAATTTGATACAAGAATGTAAAGGAAAGTTAATTTAATAAATAGATAGATGTCCAAGAATTTAAAACAGAAGTTTTCAGCATGGTTTTAACTCAACACATGCATCAAGAATTTCTGCTAGCAGCAACATCTTCGATTGTCAGTTTCTGTATAGAAATGTCATGTAAACAGTACTTTCCGTTCGCTAGTGGGTTTATTGACCTTTCTTAGTTAACAACAGCAATAATTTTATCATATTAGCTCTGCTTTTTTGCAAAGCCTCGAATAGTAATTTATGAAGTGCCACTTTATGACTGTAAGTTATAAATATAAGTTTCTTGCACATCGTGCAATTATTATACTTCTTATATGAAACATATGTTTTTATAATATACGTTTGAAAGAAATTATTTGCTTTTAAATATATTTTTACAGATAATCCCAGTACTTAATCATCTTTTTTTTATATTAACATTTTTGTGTACTTTTTTTTAAATGGCTGTATTCCATGTTGTATCCATCCATATGACAGTGTGTACTGTCACTTTCACTTTAGATTTAATAAAACTTGTTAATATGCTTTTATTCACCGGAAGTTAATAATAAGCATTAATAATAAAATAAAGAATCATAAATATATTTCATGTTGTATTTTATATTTTTAATATCTTTCCGCGTGCTTTACATTAATATTATAGCAATAACAAAAAATCTACAGTATGTTTAATTGATTATCTATTGTTAAACGTTTAAAGTTTTTTTTTTATTTTAAAATAATTTATGTGCTTTTTTATTATATCTGACCTTTTCTTTCGTTTTCATTAACATATTTTTGGCTTAATTATCAATATAAAATTGATGGATAGAAATGGAATAAATACTACAGGTGCAAGAATAACATTTTCCCTAACATATTGTTAAATAATATGTTTTAAATTGAATTTGTCTATTGGTAAAAATAATTTTTTTACACTAATGTTAAATTTAGAATTGATTTATTGAATAAATGAATCTACATAATACAATTTGTATATTTTTTTATTTATCTATGTGACAATTTGGTCACTATTGTATTGCACTGTGCTTACATATATCTAATTCATAGCATCAATTTTGCGAAAAGTAGGAAGAAAAATATTTATATTTTTTTGTATAACAAGAATTATATGAAAAAATCTTTTACATCTATTTTTTATTTGTAATTTTTCACAATTTTAAATCTTAATTAAATTAGTCTCAATTAATCAAAATTAAATATGTCTTCCGCAGGTAAAATCACCCATCTGAGGCAAGCATTACCTGAAATATATATTTTAACAAAATCTTCTAATTAGGATGCCATCTAATGAATAACTGTTAAACTACAATGGAGTCTTATATTTTGCAAATATTATAAATTGAAGAAAAAAAAATGAAGTTAAAAATGAAACATTTTGTATGAGAATGTTTTTTCTTTTAATTAATGTTAATTTATTTTAATTTAATTTAAATTCCTCTTGATGTAAATATATTTTATAATATAAGATGTAATATATTTGAGAGATTTAAATATATTTTGGTGTTTGATGATTATTGAAAAAGTTAAGCAATATTCTCTTACAAGATTGTTTTAAAAACTACCTTTAATACTGTTATTGGTAAAAGTAAAATTATGAACAAAAAAAAAATGTATAAGAAAAGAAAGAGGGGAAAAAAAAGTGCTGTTTTGAAATTTTATTCAATAACTTAATGTGGCTTGGAAATGTTAATTTCATTTTATTAATATAGTGTCTATGATGTTATTTTGTTCATATTACTGATAACTTTTTAAAAATTTTGTTTGTAATATCTTTTTCAGTGAAGAAATTTCTATACTAAAATATCTAATCGTGTTTTTACAAAAAAAAAAAAAAAAAAAAAACGAATAAGTTTATAGAATAGTTGTCTCCTGGTATTGTAAATATGTGATTTAAATTTTTTTTTTGTTGCTACTTAGTTATCAGAATACTATGGTTGAAAAAAATGTCACTTAATTTTTAATAGTTTTTGACGATTAATAATACTTTTTTTTTATTGCAGGTGAAACTATGACTACCTTTAATACTTTATTAAGAAAAGCTTCCAGCTTATTGAAAATAGGTGGATTGGATGCTTCACCACAAAAAGTTCCTACTGATGGTGAGATTATATTTTGCAAGAATAATGTGTGTGTGCATCCTCCAACTTCATTTAGAACAGATGTTTCTCATCATCCTGGTTACCTTTCTATTCGTGAGCAAGTAGATGAGGTAGATTAAAATCTACAAGAATTTTTCTCTGGTTTTTGTAGTTTTTGATATTAATAAATCTGCAACATTTTATTAAATTTTTATTATTCTAATGTTGTGAAATTTGATTATTGACTATGTTGTGAATATATAAACATTGATTTTGAGATCTTCATTTATTCTCAGTTGAAAACTATTCCT
>JAPMOR010118527.1:9287-19894 GCA_026543865.1 Argiope aurantia | reverse complement strand
TTAAACATTAATCAAGCTATATAAATACTATTTTAAATTTCCAACTCAATATGAATGAATTACACCAGCTTTAATGTTATTCAATCTGTAATAAAGAAAATTATTTCATTACATTTCTCTGTAACCTATAATTGTAATGTTGTAATAAATAGAAGGACAGCTCTCTAGCAACTATAGAGAGAAGTACTAAGTCAATCTCTAGCTCTCAGAAGTGTAGAGTCATTAGAATTTGTCTAAATTATTTAATGTGTTAATTGTGTTGTATCTAATTGTTTGTGACTATAGCTCATTAGATCTGAAATATAATTTTATTTGAGCTTGTTGGTGTCTGGCATTCTTAAATCACTCAATCCCAATATGTCTTTTTCTTTCATTTTTCAGGTATTAGGTTCAACCCTTATTTTAACTTGGATTCCTAATGCAACACTTAAGAAAAATCCACATAGTCTAGAAAACAAGACTCCTGAAAGTTCACCTTGTCGAAGTTCTTTTAGTAGCAAGTGTCCTAGCCCTACACCTAGTGGAAAATCCCCATTTCATCATTCTCTTTCCTATAGCAACTCATTGTATTGTGGAAATGAAAGGTCAAGTGATAATTTAAATGAATCTCTTTTTAAGGTATTGGAAAGGTGAGATAAATTATTTTCTATTATATTCTAATATTTTATAAAATTGAGTATATTTAAAAAATCTATTATTACTAGCTTTAGTTAAAAAAAAATTCTTCTTTGCTTTCCTCAGACCTTTTTCATTTTTACTTTATGTAATTACCATTATTCTTCCAATATTAAACAGATGTTCAACCAACAAAATGTTTTTTTTATTTGATTATAATTCTGTAAAATATGTCAAATGTGTCTTGTGTGACCATTTTTAAATAAAATCAATTTTAGTTTCATTAAAAAAATATTTTTTTTCTAAAAATACTTTGGATTTTTAACTATTCCAAGATCTCCATCCAATAAGCTAGTTATTCTAAATTCAAAAAAAAAAAAAAAAATGTTCTTTAAGAATTGTACAATTGATAGTTTCCATCAGTTGACAGAAGACATGTTGACTCTCAACTGTTATTCTGTTTCTGAACTGCATGAAATTTATTAAAATTTCTCCTTATTTTTTATGAAACATGCTAAGGGCATTTCTAACTTCTGCACAAAAATTAAACTGGTATCAATCTTTTTACTTTATATTATACCTTTCTCTCTTTAACATTGCAGCATAGAGTCTTTTGTTTTCTTGAATTAGTTCAAGTTTTCCTTTTCTACTTTTCGATTTACATCCTTAAAGATTTTGTATTTCTTGATTTCTTCTTTATCAAATCTTCTTTGGAAAAATCAAATTCATTTCCTGCCCATATTCCCGTGAAGAACTAATTTAAATTCTCTGTAATTTTAATGACGAGATGCAAGGTTCTTGAGAATTAGTACTATTATGTTACTTTAACTCCATTGTATTTAATATTCATGTTAATGGGTATTACATTTGTTTAAAAGGGCCAATTTTTGTATAATTTATTCATTTAGCATTACAGTAAGATGACACATTGATTCACCACTTTTAATATATTAGGACATAAAACATCTTTGTTATGTCATCCTATGTTTTATGTGCTGACTTATTTAAAATTTATTTATTTACTTACTTTTATAAATTTCCAGCATTCAGCATCTGTTAAAATTATAAATGCATTCTTCATTCTATCTTTACTTCCATGTTAAACTTTTGATAAATTTGCAGTTATTGATGTACATAGTAGATTGATATAATATTTAATTTTTTTTAATGTTTAAAATTGGATTTATAAACATTTTTCATTTAAGAAGGAAGCCAATTTAAATAGATAAATTACTTGCATTACAATTATAATGTATTATCACATGTCTATTATATAATTTACATATTTCAGTCTGATGTGACACATATTTTTTAAATAATGTATTATTATAAAAGTTTATTAATATCAGCAGAATTTCATTTATATCTTTAATTTTTTTTCTGCTTTTTAATCAATACATGATTAATTTACACATAGTTTGTAAATTGGTTTTCACATGATATGCTGCATTTTTGGACAAAGGAATTGAATTACTAAACAGTGACATTTTTTGAGTTTGTGGTTACCTCTTTTTCAAAGTTGATTGCAATTTGTTTTGTTTAGCATTATTTGAGACTATTTGGCTCATTATTTTTTATATGAATTTGAACTAATTAAATATACAATATTACCTCTTCTTTGCACTTTTCAAAGCATTGCTAGAATAAAGTTTCAAATTGTAGGAAACCAATCCCTTAGATAAGAACCATACATAAAAAAAAATTCTCTGAAAATATCAAAAGATCAGAAGTTATACTAGAAAGTTTTAAATGGTAGGAAAATGTTGTAGACAATCACATTCACATGATTTTTTGCGATATAAGAGAATTATTAAATCATTTTGGCTCAAAATTGTTGTGGATGTCATTGAGTATGACCGTAATTAGTTATAATTTACTTTATTTTATCAAAATCCCACAGTCCTGTGCCAATGCATTATAATATATCTAAAAATATTCATTTAATGTGATTATTATGTTGTTTAATGTTATCAGTTTTCAAGCAGAGAATTCATTGATCCATGTGTTTAGACCAGTATTAATAATTGGCACCCATGCAGTTTTTTTGCTGCACTGCTAACTACACACCTAGGAATAATTTTTCCATTGAACAAAATTTGCATTCTTATAGATTAGAACAGTCTAGATTGGATTGAAAATGACAGCTATACTACCAGCGTTACATGGCTTGAAATTTCTTGAATGGCTATAAGCTTCTGTTACCTATGATTGAATTATAAAAGTAAAATGAAATAGAGAAATTTTTTTTTTAAAAAAAAGTCTGATTTGAATGTTAAAGACAACGTTGGAAATCTTCACAAGTATGAAGGTTTTCTTAAAATGAGTCTGTGTTGCAGTGCAATTAAGAATTTTGCAGCCTCTTCTTTGTAAAATTAAAAAGGTAATAATAATAATAATAATTAGCCTTCTCTGAGCAGGACCAAACAATGATCGCTGATACTTTAAATAGAAACAAATGCATTCAAGATAATCTCCTTGTGTCTGCTGAAATGATATTTTGAAATGCAGTATGTAGCATCATTAAAATAAATTTGGAAAACAGTACAAACATTATATAACTAAATTTTAAGGAATAATTGTGTATAAGTAAATTAATGAATTTTTTTACTTGTCATTTTTTAAATAAATAATACATAATCTTAATGAAAAACAGATGTTTTTTTTCTTTATTCATTTGATAAAAGCATGGGTGGTTTTATTCAATTCAGCTATTGTTATCATTTGATTAATATTATCAAAATTCGTAATTTCAAAAGTAATCACATTTTCAGCTATTATATAACAAATTGAATTTTTTCAAATTATTCCTATATTATTGACTACTTAAAAATAATTTAATTTTAATGAAATGTCTTAATTTATTATATGTTACTTCCAGCCCTGTATTTGAAGATAGCATGGAACGAAAAAGCATTAGTTCTACTATTTCTGACATGGGGAGTCCCAGAGAAGACTATGGCAGTTTAGAAAGTTTTTCAAATAGTGATCAAACAGAAATGACAGCATCAACTAGCTCTCAGTTGATGTCAACCGATTTTAATGACTTGGAGAATTTTGAGCCACCTTCTGAGGAAAATAAACTAGATACACAATCAGAAGAACCCAAGAAAGTTTCTGCAGATAGCAATAATGGTGATTTACAAAGCCAGACAGATTCTGGCATTGGACCAGAAGAAGTTGTGGCAGCTCTTGAGAAAATGATTTGTGGCCTTAATGATATTAATGATTCTAAAGAAGGTAATTTTTATTTATCATATGTCTTCCTGAAATGTTACATGAATATAAAGTCTTTTCCTGATTAGGAAAATATATTTTTCAGAAGCTATTTTTCTTAAATATTGTAATGAAATTTGTCATAATGTCATTTGTCTTAGTAAATTTCAATATATTCCCTCATTATAAATCAAAAAAATTTCAAGACAGTATTCTTCTTTTCATTATGATTTAGAACTCGACACAACTTATATTATTCTTGCTTCCAAATGTTTCAATAATAAAAATGTTCTTTCCTTGATATAATTCTTGCAGTGGGGTGGTGGGAGGAATGAGAGAAAAAAAATGGTGACTATGGCATTATTAACCAGCTAACCAGTTTAAATTTATTTGTCAAAAATTATTCTTTAGGAATTGAGAAACTACAGAACTCCCAATGAGAAGATATTTTATTGTTTTTATTGCTAAGTAAGCTAATTTAGCATCGTAGATTTTTGAAATTTATTTTGCCCTTTCCCTCACTGATGCTTTTTTATTAAAAATTAATCTTTGATTCACTACTTATATTAAATGTTTAGTTTCTCTATATGTTGGATGATAAAAAATATGTTTAAAAATAGAATATGCAATGCTTTAAATTTCACATTACTAATTCCAATGGAGTTAGTCATGTAGTATGTAACAGTGTAGTTAGTAATGTTAGAAGAAGACTGTTTTTCTCATCTTGTAGTTAATTAGCTTAAAATATATACCATATTCATATTTGATTATTTGTCTCTTTCTGTAATTTTAAAATTTTTGGATATTAGTAAATTTTTGATATGTGTGAATAAAATTCTAGAAACATGGGAACTACATTTTTATTATTGAATGCAATTCTTTATATACGGCTTCTAAATTGCCTTTTTAAGATACCATTGAATTTAAACAATTCTTTCAGGATGTTTTAAAAAATTGTATCTAATTTTGCAGTAGCTGTGCTTGTTAAATTTGATATATGTATGATTGAAAGAAATAATCCTATTGTTTTCTTTTTTAATCTTGCTACTCAATAAAATTCAGTTTTACGATCTTTTCTTATATATAAGCCAAAACATCATAAAAAAAAATATTTACAGCAAATGTGCAGGATAAATAAGTTTTATTTTGTAATTGATTTAAATTATTTTATCATTTGTAAGAGTATTTATTTTTATTTTACCTGGAGAAAAGTAATGTATTTCTTAAAAAAAAAATTTAAAAAAATTGGGTATTACAAGTAAAATGATATCTTTCACATAAAAGTTTCTGTGTTTCTCCAATATTACTAAAATTTCTCAAAACTTATATTCACCAAATTTTTTTAATGGAAATTAAACATAATAGATTTTAAAATCCATTTAATTTTGCAATTTACATTTAACATTAGAATATAAGAATTTTGATAGCTTATGTAGGCCCACTTGTAATATTTTATGAAATTTTCTGTTTTAATTAAAAAAAATATTTAAGTTAGCTAGAAATATTTATTAAAACTGAGATGAATGAACTGTAGAAGGACTTAGATTTTAGTAAAACTTTGAAGAATTGATTTTATAATTGCATTTCAAATAATATGAATATTTCGTTGAGAATAAGGATGAAGTACCTGATTCGATGTACGTGAAATCATGATAAAGGAAATATACATGCATATCTTTATCTTTACTTATAATAAATTCTGCTTATATATTCAGATAATTTTTTTATTCTCTTTGTCTTTTTTATAGAGGAGACTTTTCTCATTTTGGATATTGGTTAATATCTATATTTATTTATGTTCACAACAACTACTTCATAGTGTATACGTGCACACACTGAATGTTTCTTTTTTACATTGTTCATGTGCTGAATGTTTTGCTATGAATGAGGATGTGTTTGTACCTGTAACCAACTTAAAGAAAATTTTATTTTTAAATAACAATACATAATAATAATATTTTTGTTTGTTGACTTTTATCATTAAGTTGTATTAAAATATTTTTTTATGCATTCATAGTAACAATTCAAAAAAGTATTATATTAAATAAAATTTGCTTTGGAAATTTTATTAAACTATTGTATTTATAAATTGCAGTATTTGCTTTTAATTGCAGTATTTGATGAAAAATTTAAAATTGCATTAAAGAAATTTGTTTCATTTGAAAAATAAATGAATACTGGAAAATTTGCATACCTCAAGTCCTCTCTTTTGCTATATGTATCTTCTACTTATTAATTAGATTAATAATAGACTATTGCTGCTGTATATATATTTTATTTATTACCTCTGTAAAGAGTACTAATTGTTGTGATTTTGATGGTATTTTTCATTTCTGTAGATTCCAAATCAAATGACTGCAACGTTTATGAAACTGTTGAAAAAAAAGATGACAATACTAATTCTCAACCTGTTAGCAATAATGGTTTTACTTCAGATGAACATTGTTCTAATAATGAAAATGAAAAGAGATCAGAAATGCATTTAGATCTCTCACAAAACCTTAATGAAGGTAAGATTTTTTAGCATGACTTTTTCAAAATACTTTTGGGAATGCAAGACAAAAATGCTTTAGACCTTGAACATTTTTTCAATTTTTCTTAATTAATTGATTTTTTTATATTATAAATGAATTGAAATTTTCTTCATTAGAAATAATCAAAGAAACTGGAATGTCATAACAAATCTAATTCATGAGTGGTAATAATTTTGAGTTGAATTAATTTTTATGTGCTTTTATTTTTTTAAACTTTTTTCATGGGTTAAATTTGATTTACTTTCTGTTATGCTATTGATTGAACATGTTAGACACTTTTGTGTTCTCAATGGTGATTAAGATTTTTGGAACTATTTTTTTTAATCTTATCATTAATTAAAATACATTTTGACTCCATGCAACTATGAGTAATAAATTAGCAAATTCCATGATATTTATAATAATGGATTAAAAAATAAAAACTGATATAAATCAATAATTTCAGAAAATTTTCTTTTATTGTATATGAATAAAAAGGCTTTAAAAATTATGAAGTTAATCTATTACTACTTATAATTCTGTTATGGCTTATAGATTTTTAAAGAGATTATTTATTTCTATGTTTCTACTATCAAGCATTAGCATTGGTAAAATAATAATATTACAATTGTATCCTATCTCTAAAAGTTTTATATTTCTAATTATTTTTTCAAATGAAAGGAAATATGACGTAGCCATAATACTTATTGAAACAGAATAGACATCACTGAATACATATGTAAATTTAATAATGATTTTTCCTTGAATAAATGATTTCAAAATCTTCAAACTTGCCAAAATAATTATATTTCAAATTATAAAGTTGAATAAAAATGTTGCAAAGTGTGTCTGGAATTTTAATAAATTTTAAAATAGTTTTTCTGCAGTTATTTAAATAATCAATAATAAAACACAACAATAAAGCATTAAATGAATGAGAACTTTTGTATTTGGATTAATTTTATTTGTACTCAGAGTTAATATGCTATAAAATTATTGGTCAAATTTTACATTCCCTCTTATATTTTTTTATTATTGTTTTCAATGGTTATAATTGCTTGATACATATACTTTTTTTAATTTAATTTTCTGTTTTTTTCTTTATATTATGTGAATATTTGTTCATGTATACTAGCTGCAATTTTTTTGAATGATTTTATTATACTGCATTATTTACCTCAATTTTTCAAATTATCTTTTCAGTTATTATTATTTGTTTTCTTATTAAATGTTATTTTATTTTTAATCAAGAATTTGAGTATAGAAGAGTGTATATTGGTTGTCAAATGTAGAACTTTTGCATCTGGGTTTGGTTAATTTTAGTATGTATTTTATATAGCAACATACTTGGTATTTAGTTATGTTGACATTCTTTAGGAATCTAGTGGACAAAATTTATATAGGTCAAACTACCTATAACTTGTAAAATAGTTTGCTCTTTATTTATTACTAAACTAAAATATATAAAATTAATTCTTACATATATAGATTTTACTTCTGTTTTAGGTATGGAAAAATCTCCTGTCCTTCCAGATGCTCCTGATATAAATATCAGTTCTTACAGTCCTGGTGGAAGTAGTTCAACAACACCTACTACTTCCAACAGAGATCCTGAAAGTTTTCCTTCTACTCCTGGGGATTCCTCTCCTCCATCACCTAGGGATAAAATTACAAATCTATTCTTTGTTGAAGGAACACCTGAATCGCTTGCTCATGCTCATAATTTGAGCTTTCCAGATGACAGCTCGCAAACTGCCAGTAAAATTTCCAGGAGAGAGAGAAGTTGTGGAGTTTATTCCGTTGATCTAAGTATGACTGTGTTTTATGGATGAGATCTATATACTTATTTATTTTTTGCTAAAAAGATAAATAAATATTCTAGTTAAAATTCTGTTATCCAAGAAATTAGTTAATTTATTATACTATAGTTTGTTTATCATATATGTTGAAATAATACATGCAATAAATGTAATTCCGGTTATGCATACAAATCCTAATGCACTATCCTTTGATTAATATTATTTTTTATAATTTAGAATTTTTAAAATAATTTAAGAATAACAGCAAATTTTGATACCAAATTGTGGAAAATTACAAGTACATATTTAGTATTATTTTGAATTAAGTCTTAAATGTTTTATGTTTATTACTCTGCATTTAATAATCGATGATCAACGCATCTGATATATAGTGTTTCTTGTTTAAAAGCTTCAGCTTGCTTTTTTTTAAATGATTATCTGATTATTATGTTGTACAAGCTTTTTAAAGTATAATTTTTGGGAAAATAAAATTGGGATATGATTTCTGTTAAATATTAAGCTATTTAATCTATGCTTTTTCAGGATTATGAAAATATAACTGTTAGGAAAAAATAGCTCATTATGAAAGTAAAAAAGACATTCTGACTTCTTTTAAAAAAATCTTAGTAAAAATATATGTAATATAAGCTGCCAAAACTGAATGTTGTTGGATTTGAATTTATAGTTAATGCATTATTTACAGGAACCTTTAATATGTTATAAACTATTAAGTATTGTCAAATTTTTCAATAGTTTAAGATAATTCCAGAAAGTTATATTTAAATTAGAAAATATGTGTGTTTATTTAAAGTGCTTATACAATAAATTATTATAAAGAACCTGAATTTAATTTGCAGGTCAAATGCGATCCTTGCGCCTTTTTTATAGCAATAAAGAATGTACTTGTGGTCAACTAGTCATAGCTAGTCGGGAAAGTCAGTACAAAATTCTTCATTTTCATCATGGTGGACTTGACAAATTGGCAAATGTTTTTGAAGAATATGATTTTCTTGCAAAATCAAAAAATAAAGTAAGAGTGCTTGTTCAACATTTCTGATATCAACTTTAGAAATTAATATTTCACTTTCATGGCTAAATAAATTGCATTTTCTTCTTTCATTTGGCTTTTTCTAATAAATCAATATGTATTTTGAAACTTTTAACAGTTTTCAACTGACATGTATTTTCCTTTTAAATGAATTTTGAAGTCTAAGTGTCACAATCTCGAATTAAAAAAAAATTTCCCATTGATTATTTTTTAGATAAAATAAAAATTAAAGAGTCAAAACAATCTTCATTTTTTGATATTTTACTATATTTTAAAAATAGTTTAATATTTATATATGCATTTTTTTATTAAATCATTTTTTACAACTTTTTTAATAATGTTTAAAAAAATATTTTAGCAAAAAAAATTTTTTTTTAGTTATCTTAATCTCATTATTTTTAACATAATTTAAAAGAACTTAACTGAAATTAGTTTTAAATTAATTTGTGTATTAATCACTCAGTGATAAAAACAATAATAAACCGTTATTTGCAGTTGTTTCTGACAAGATTTGAAAAACAATGAACAAAACTGTTTTTCTTTAATAAATGATTTTTTTTTTCGAGCCTACATTAATTTTAATTCCTGCTTGTTGTATTTTTTTTGTAGAAGAGTTATTATTATTTTAAAATTCTAATATTAATATATATCTTCATATATTACTATTTTTTATTTTTTAATTTAAACTAAGAGTGATAAATAGCATCAATAGGAGGATGCTTTAGAAAAAAATGCTTGTTAAAAGACACATTAATGTAATTATTTTTATTATTTCCAATTTAAGTCATAATTGAAGCAAGTGGTAGAAAGTAGTGGTAAATTAGATGGTACATAGTCCCCTTGAAATAATTTAATTCTAAATATTTTTGTTGGAATCCATTTTTTTTATTCCTGGAATTTAGGTCATGATTAGTGCCACTCTATTATTTCATTAACTGGTTTTAAAGTACAAGTTATATTATTAATTCCTCATATTAACTCATGAAAAGAACGTGACTTGTTTTTATTTTATAAATGCGCAATTTTTGCCAAATTTAAATGCCTTTATCTTTTAGGTTAATGACAGCTGTCCTTATAGACAGTTTTCTATTTGTCGTCCTGAAGTTTCTGCTGCTGAATGTCATCCTGAAGAAGGTATATATAGCATAGTTGATGAGCAGAGGTGGCGAAGTTTCATGAGTGAGGATGGTGTTGTTGAAGATGAGCTGCAATTAAGAAAAGTATGCTATACTTTAAAATTGAATTTTATCACCATTCATAATTTTTATCTCTAATGTAGTGAAATTGAGGTTTAAAAAATGCTAATAAAGTAGAATTATTGTGAATTAATTATAAAAATAAATGATTTGATTATTATAAATTCAATAAAATTCTATTAATTTTCTTTTCCAACTTTTATATTTAAATATTTTATTTTTA
>JAPMOR010118522.1:0-18750 GCA_026543865.1 Argiope aurantia | reverse complement strand
ATATATATATATATACATTCATTTTTACTATTAGTATGGACTTTTTCTGCATGACATAATAATATATAATATAAAAGTTTAAAATATTCTAAATTAGGAATTTTGAAAATTTCTACATCCCAAAATTGAGATTATAACAATTTATAAAAAAATTTTGTTCCGAAAAATTCAATCTGAGGAGAAAATGATGTGAAAAACAATCTTGACATCCTATTCAGATCTAAAATCCAATGTCTTACATGAATAATGCTTTTCATCCAGGGAAATGAATCGAATCCTAGAGGGATTTGAAAAGAAATTACTCTGAAGAATTCAAACTCGTAAATTTTATTTTACTAGAAAAAAGTGTAAGAAACAAAGTGAATTGTAAAATAAAAGTTCAGGAAATAAGATTGCAATACAAGTCAAAGATTTTTGTAAGTTACAAAGCTTTCAGTTTTTTTTAACACGTTCTCTATTTATTGCAATCATTTCTTTTTAATAAATAAATTGCTAAACAAAACTTCATAATATAGATATTTGTATTTTTTTTAATTGCAAATATTGATGATGATTGTGAAATGGAAAATTTACTTTTTCAGAATATATTTTATTCTGATAGGCTTGCATTAATTTTAGAGAACATGAATTGAATGAACGAGAAATTTTTTTTTTAGAATAAGTATTGTATATACATTTATCATTATATAAAAAGAGATTATTAAGTATCGTATGTACTAATAGTATTTTTTAACTTGGATAATATTTACTTTTTCATCTAAGAATATTTATTAATAGTTGTATATATTTTATTGTAAAATTGAATGTAATTTTTCCTCCGTTTTTATTAAAAAATCTTTATTCCTTTAAAAAATATATTTTTTGCTGTGTTTGTCACCCTTATTTTTTTCAGAAATTCTACAGTATACAGCATATACTAGAAATAATATATTTCTGATGAAACGTATTTTTCAAATTTTTTTCTGAATATTATATTGATATAGTTTATTTATTATCGAAAGATATTAGAAATTATTTTCTCATTATTTATTTTTATTATATTTAAGAAAATATATTATATTTTTCCATTTTTTTGATAATTACTGAAATAGATGTGTTAAAATATTGATAAATTTTCCAGTTTGAAATACATTATTAGTGCTTCCCTTATTGAAGTGCAGTTAAAAAGTTTTCTAATTTGAGATGTCATTATTGAAGAATTTTGAAAATTAAATATAAAATTAATTCTATATTTTAAATGAAGGAGTTAAAAGTACTATGCAATACAATGTATTTTCGTATTAAAAAAGAGGTGTCATTGCTAATAGACTAAATTTAAATAAGACAATATATTTATTATCATATTAAATAAGACAATAGAAGGGCTTAAAGCTTTCAGATATAACATCACTTTAGAATATCTCACCTAAATCTTTAGATTTTGAAGGCAAGTCTTCAGCATTGCTTCTAGTTTAATTGAAACAGCGATTTAAGTAACAGACTTTATTTGAAATGGACTAACCACTGAAAGAGGCCGTGATAGTAGTTGATTAAAGGCTAAATCCAATGACTTGAGTGATAAAGTTTTTAATGAAATGAGATATTTCAAAAGCATTGTCTATTTTAACTTATGAAGTTATGTATTTTTCTAAACAATATAGCATTTCTAACACCGATGATTTCAAATTTATATTTAAATTTGAAATTTAGATACATTTTACTTAAAATATTTTTTAAGAATGAAATCATCAAATATGGAAATCACTTCTGACTTTAGTGGTCTATTTATATTTTATTTAGCGGTCTTAGTTTTATTTTTGAAATTGGAAATACGAGCTACACAGACACAAAAATGTATTTATTATTTTTGAAATGCATGTGAATATAGCACAATTACTAAAATTAGAAAAATAAAATTGCGAAATATAATTAAAAATTTATTAAAATTAAAGAAATAATTTTTCGAACATAAGATTAATGTTAACCTGATATTTTATCTGAGTAAAAGGAATTTCTGCGATAATTATATTACGAAATAGTTGAAAAAAGTATAAAGCCTTTGATTCTTTTAAAATTAAAAATGTAATTAAAATGTGGAAATATTCAAATTCAAATTATGTACCAAAATATCCAAAGATCTATCTCACTTTCGAAAATATTTTGAATGATTGTTTTCCTTATACTTTGAATTTGGATTGGAAAAATAAAAGCCCATGCAATTCATAGTCCAATATTCTTCATTATACTAATTTTATTTACTACTAGATACTTTCTATATATATATATATATATAAACCATGCTATCTTATAAATTTTTGTCCTTTATCTGTGGATCAATATTCTTGATTTGAGATGCCCCTTTCAATCCACATATGAATACTAAATTAACTAATAAACTATATTAGATATTTCAATTAACTGACAAAAAACAGCTTTAAAAATGTAAACCTAGGCATTTAATGAATTCATATTATTATTGTTTATCAAATTATTTTTTTTCTATTGCCACTTAAAGATTTAACTTAATGATAGTTTTAACTGTAATTTCTGAATTTCAAGGGCTTTTATTTTTCCAATCCAAATTCAATGTCTACTAACTGTGCCTTTAGCTGTGTTAAATTGCTGTGCATCTGATTCTTTAGAAACGAGGATTTCTGAATCATGTAATGTCTTTTCTATGCTGTTAAAGTTATTAACTGCCTCTTTTGTTTTGATTTCCAGTTTCCTTGATGACACTATGACTTCCTGTTTCTTTCATATCGCCATGACTAGAATCCAGCAAAAATTATTCTCTCATTAAACGGATAAGAATGACTGAAACTTGTATTATGTTTCAGATTTGAAATAACAGATTTATTTTTCATCAATGACTGCAATTTCATCACGATGAATCTATATCATAATATATATATTTTATTGCATAAATTATAGTGAAAGACCGATATGTGATAATGTTGACATTCTCCAATGAACGTCAGAATTCACAAAATCTTCATGCGACATTCACTGGAGAATGTTGATATTCTCTAATTTTGGTCATTTATGATAATATTCATATAAATTAAGAGAAACATATTCAATATTGATAAATACGGAAGAAACTGGAAAAAATTGAGAAAAGCTCATATCATAACATTAACATTTTTCATCTACTATATTTTAAAAATATCTGTCAAACTATAGTACTTCGATATTTTTAATGGAAAATGTATATAAAATTTAACAAATTAGAAGCTTAACATTTTATTTATACGATAAATGTTTTTAAAAAGTGCTTTAAGGATATAATATATGATAATTAAAAATCAAGTGATTTGTTGATGCAACATTATGCGAATATATCGGAAAAAGAAGAAATGTGGTTACAACTACACCGTCTCATTCGTGCGATTCGATTGATTAATCGTTCGAATTGATATCTTAAATTAAGCCTTTAATTGATGACTGAAAGGATTTATAGTTTTTTTCAAATTCTTCTTTAAAATTAAACGTTTAAAATTAGTGCTTTGGGAAACAAAGTATTTAGTATTTATGAATATCATAATCATTTCACTGAGGTGTAGCAGAAATCGGGAAAGTGGATTATTTACTCAAGTGCCATTTTTGTCATCTGATTATGCTTACATATCAAAAGGTTCGTCAAGAATCGGTTTCCTTTCAAAACAGTGTGTTAATATATTTAAATTAAATTTAAATATATTAACACCCCGTTAGTCATAGAGAATATTCCAAGATTCAGAAACAAAGCATGATTAATCAATTAGAATGTTCTATTAAGACCATGAAAAAATATGGAATTTTTGAAATTATAAAACCATATCAAAAAGTTAAAGCAGCATAAATTTTGGAATGTAAATTAATTGCGATTTCCACCAAATAATTATCGATTTCCACCAAATAATTATTTAAATAATAGTTAAAAGCTTCGCCTTCAGGCTATAATACAACATATATATTAAAGTTCGAAATATGTTGCATGGAAAAAAATGGGAAATTAATATCCTAAAGTGCAAAATTTTTTATGCTACGGAAATCCTAGATATCTCCAACTTCCCGCTAGATAATCTGGTTTCATCTCATATACTAATTAAATTAATGATGCTATACATTGTTCTAGATAACTATAAATAAATAATTTATGTGGTTTTAGCTCTACAACATCTAAGTTGTGCGATTATTTTTGTCAAAACAAGACTCCTTGAAGAATATGAGCATTCATCTGCCATAAAGTTTTTTGTTTACTAAGTAAATACTGAACAAATCCAAAGTGATGTCCAGATATAAGATCCGATCTCATTGTATGGATCATTGAATAGAGAATCCCTAATCATAAAAACTTTTTCAGCTCCAACAGTTTGATGTCCTAAGTTTATTTAGAAGTATACTTAATCTGTTTTGCGAAATGGAATGGACGTGATTGGAACATGCCCCAAGCTCTGTTAGAGCAAAAGGAACGAGGGGTAATTGAAGGGGAAATTAATTCAATGCCTGAGAGTAACAAAGTAGTAACAAATAGCTGTGGTTTTATAGTATAAATTATGTACACGATAAAGTTAATTTTATTGCATGAAGTGTTAGTTGAGCGATGAATCATAATGTATTGAAATCTTCTAAATCGATTTGTATTTTAAATGGAAGGAAATCCATTTGTAATTTAGATATTATTTATCCATAAGAGAAATGAGTTTAATTGTTGAGACTCTTTTATTTTGTAGTATTTTATGACTCAAAAACATTTAACCTAAGTAATTTTTTTTAATTTGAAGTGTGTTTTTATCGCTCTTTCTCTTGAGCACTTTTAAAGACCGGTAAATGTAAAAAGGAACCAATAGATAGAAAAGATGTAAGTGAAAGAAAGCAAATTGAGATTCTGAGGTTTTAATCGATAGTCTATACATTTATTTATCTATGACGTGAAGTTTGTGGAAATTTTCTGCACTTAGCATTAAAAAGTTTTAGTCTTAAATCTAATAGAATTTTTAAAAAATTGTTAATTATAAAATGTTAATTACTTAATTAGGTAATTTAATTATAAAATGATGCAGGTAGATTTAAAAAATGTCATTATTTTAATTTGAAATTTTTCTTTTCAGTTTTCTTCCTAAAGTGCCAAACAGCTAAGTCATTAGCAATATTCAGTTCGTACAAAAAAAATTAAAGGATTAAAACCAGACTGAATTTATTCTTTTTTAACTGAAATATTTAGATATATATATATATTTTTAGTTTTAGCAACAGTGTGAAATAAATATTCGCTTTATTTCATAGTAAAATTTAGGAAACCAAAAATTAAAAATGCCTACTAAATTCGTTTGGAAGAAAAGGAAATTGAATCAGGAACAACTTTCATCAGTTGTGAAGATCTTATTACAGGAAAAAAATCTAAAAGAATCAGAATTTGAGGCAACAAATAGCAATATCTTTCAGATACCACTTCGTAGAATGTGAATCTAGGAATTTTTTAATGGCAATTATAATTTTAGTTAATTTAAATTTAAATTATTTTGGAATAATTGCAAAAATATTATTGATAAAACATTTTTACACTATTTTTAAATTAAAAAAATTTCTTATTATTATCTTATTTATTTATAATTCGAATTTTTTTTCTGAATTTTATCAAGCATTTAAAAATACTTTTTGTATTAATTTCAGCAATAGATTTTTATTGCAAAAAAATTCAAATTGTTTTCAATGTTTCATAAAATTTTTAATTGCATGGATTTTTCCATTATTAAAATTAATTATCTTTGTATTTTACCTGATAAATCAGGTATTGAAATCATATCACCTTAAAAAACTGGTTCTGTTTTTGAAAAAGAAGGCACAAATGCTTATGTCATTATGATGTCATAGGACTCGACTCTGGTAGGAATATTCATATTCATAATAATCAAAAATGGCACAAAAAAAATCGAAATATCACGATCTTAATGTCTGTCACAAACCTATGCCTAAATAATATCTTGTTGATTAAACTATGAATGAATATAAGAATTTTAATTGAAATGAAATGCAACAATATTTCTAGTAAATCAGCTTTTTGCCAAAGGGATTTGTGACATAACATGAAACACAATAACGAAATTTTCTTAATGAAACAAAAAATCTTCAACTCTATATGGCCATTTGGATAATATATATATATATATATATAAAGAGTTACATTTTAATAGAAGAGGAAAATAAATGAAATTAATTTTTACTAAGAGGAAAACAGATGAATTTAAGAACGAGAGAACCAAGTACATTATGAATCGCATTATTCAGTAAGTATTTTGAACATAGGTGTCAATTTACACACTGGAAAAAAATGTATTTCAACAAGAAATTATCCAGTGTTATGCATGTACAAAACATAGTTAGTATAAGGATAAATTGTATGTGGATAAATTTATCGAAAAGCATATACTTATGCACTCAACAAGATTAGCAAATACACTGAGCTTAGTTTGCGCTATTAGATTCTATATCACTTTTTTTATCGCGTTTCTACTGACAATGCATTCAGATCAACGCTTACTATCCCAAACATTCTACTTACTATTCTAAATATTTTAATTAATGCATTTTTAAGTCTGATGAAAAATTAACATTATATGCTATTCAACGATAATTCATAGGATTTCCTAATGCGATTGTTTACGAAAAGCGATGGATTGGAAAATCCCTAGAGATTTTAACATCAGATATTTCTCTGTTTTCTTTATCTTAAAGTTAGAAGAGACAGAGAGATGTGATTAGCAAATCTTTGAAAGCGGAGATTCGAATAACTCTGAATCTATCTGTTGCAAGAAATGTAGAAATTTATTCAGACTAGAATAATCTTAAGTAGAGAAATTTCAATTTCCCTTGTCGCCTTGTTAGAAGAATCTTTAGTAATTCCATATTTGGATTTCTATCTAATTAATTGAATTTGGATATAATAATCTTAATCGCAATTCAATGATTTCCCAAATATTATTCATATCATAAATAGTCAAATTATACAATTATATACCAAAATAGGATTTATTAGAGCAAGTTAGATGATGATTTATCGTGATATGTTATGCATCACTGCACTTATATTGGTTTTGATACGATTACTGAATTAATATTAGTTCTGTACGTTGTAGATGAGAAAGAAGTTTATACATATATCAATTTATTGAACAGGAATTTCAAATTGAAGTGTATTGAAAGATTTAGTAGAATAATTCAAATACATTTAATGCATTTTTCTAGCTTTAAAATAAATTTTCATGCTTGAAAAATTGTCATGTCAGAAATTCTCTAAGGCAGCTTTTACCTAAATAAAGTTTGTTATGTTTGTTATTTTAATTAAAATTATAAATTTAATCTAAGGAACTTAGAACCTATTAATTTTTTAACATAAAAACATTTTTAATTATAGTTGGATTATTAATGTATTTCATTTAAAAGATTTTTATTGCGATCAATAATTGATTACAAATAGAAAGAATTTCCATAATAATCAAAGAGAACTTAAAAGCTCTATCTAGTAAAAATTAATAAAATGTTAGGATGTAATATATTTATCAAGGATAAGGGGTAAATAATGAAAAATGACGTTTTTGTATTTCAGACAGCATGCATTATTGTTTGATTCAAAATCAAAAATTCTTGTAAGATTTTAGAAAACTCTTAACATATAGAAAGCAGAAAATAGAACATGGAAGTTATTATTCAAATGTAATAATATTATAAAAATGATTTGAATAACGTTTATTGTCAATTTTTCTTTAAATAAAAAATAAAGCATTAAATTCATTTAAATGGTTTTATAAAATTTTTATTATTTAATATCTGATGTAAATAATAGTGCAATGTCTAAGACCGTTCTTTCAAAGATATTGTGATCTACTGGTTGTTTTTTATTTTCATTCAACGTACTCTGAGCAAAACGAACCAAATTAGCTATTCGTTTAATAAAGTATTAAATGAAAATTCGGAAAAATATGAAACGAACCCTCAATATCAGAAGTCATCTCCTTGCTTCAAGTATTTGATTTTCACTATGCTTTTATTATAAGATACGCAGATATCTATTTTTAAATACTAATGATTTCTAATTTTTTTTATTGACCTTTTTAATATAATCTTGATTTTATCTATATCTATATATAGATTGATATAGAATATATATCTATATATAAAATCTTTCTTTCTCATATATATATAGTTATATAAAACTATATAACCATATTTATAGAATATATATCTATATATAGATTGATACAGATTGACAAACACACAATATATATCTATATAAAGATTGTGTGTTTGTATTATACATATATGCTTGCGTACGCTTGTATGGAAATAAAAAGTAAAGCATATGTTTATCTTCTTTCCCCTCTATTGAGATGCTTCAAGCATTTCTTTTCTTCCGTTTACTTATATTTTTAATATGTATTTTAGATATTCACTATTTTTTCACTGTCCAGTTTAAAAATTAGTCAATTTTTTGTTAGAGGGATACTTGGGAAAAAAAGACATTGCTACAAACTTTGTTTAAATTATTTTGAAAAATTTATTACAATTGAAACAACTGTTGTACACAAACGAAATTTTTGTCACTGAAAAACTAATTAAGCTTTAAGATTGAGTAAAAAAATATCTGTAATATGATATGTCCAGATGTTATGACAGGAGAACATGAACTCTTTCTATTCCCATTTCACCTTCTTAAAGGTTCGGTAGAAATGTCTTATATGGGTTCTTACGGGTATATAATATGGGTATATAAGGCTATTTAATACTTTTTATTCTAACGTGTGTACAAAATTTTATTCAGTTCTATCAAAGATTGTGGAGCTATGTTAAATTGAAATAATATAGTTCCACATAAACGGACATAAAATTTATTTATGTAAATAATTATCACACAGATTATATTTTGTATGCAGGTGTCTACGAAAGTACAAACTTAATAGAAAAAATCTTTAATTCGGCGAAGCACTTTAAACAAACAAACAAACCAAAACAAAAAAGATTTAAATCCATTTTCCTGAACATCTTACCTATCTGTCAAAATCAATATCTCAATAATTTGATTGCATTATATAAAAGCCGCTAAATACAGGCATTTCTTCAAACATTGCCTGCGAGCGAAACAAGGCTAAGTCAATTTTCTACTTGATTGGATCAGTGTAGTAGGTATTATTATTCCCCATGTGATTGAACCCTGAGAATAAAGGCCTATAGATGACAATCAAGGGTTCGGGAGAAAATTGCTTATGCCCCTGTCATCGCCAATTAAGGAAAAGACCTATGAAAGCAGTTTGTCGAAATATTTCCTCAAGGTATCCTAATAAGTCTGAGGACAGAGAATTAATCTTCTAACGTCAATACCTCCTTTCAAAAGATATTCAGGAGATTTTAATATACAAGTTAAGAATTTTCGAAGGAGTTATTTTTCTTGTTGATTTTCATCTCTTTGTGACTGTAGATGAGAGGATTAAATCTTGAAAGACTTTGTTAAATGTAGCGCGAGTTTATGGTGAAAAGATTTGAAAAGAATATTTCACCTTGACATTTGATGGTTTACTGGAAGTTTCTTTTGTTTGAGTTAGGTATGCTGGATTCATATTGATTCTTTTCACGTCAAATGGATTTGCGATGTCTTGTTTAATCCACCTTTTAATGAATTGTTCTTCAAGAAAATACCCATTTCTAAATTGATTTTTCCTTGCAGATGAGACCAATATTCAATACAAAGATGTCGAACTTAATCTGTATCTTACAGATTTAGCACGCTCTCACCTAGAGTATACTTTCCTTTCTCAGCCAGGGCTTATCCTCTTTAATGAATTATTCTGCCATTTTTGCTTCCTTAAATTATGCTTTGGTTGTTCATTAATACTGATGTTTCTCATGTACTTTATTATATATTTATTATTCTTATATTTTAAATTGTTATATCATTTAATATTATAAGAATCTAAATAAAAATGATTTTAATTTTTGTGATTTCATAATCCTTTTGTGGAAAGCAGATAACAATTTCTTGGATAATATATTCTTAAAATTTCATGGACATAATTGAATACTGATAATACTACATTCAATCACCTTAAAAGATAATTTTTCTGACTTTAAATCGTTAAATCAAAGTTAATTGACCATTTGGAAATTATAAGAAATAAAAAATAAAAACATTTTAGGTTTCCGGAACATAAAAATTATACAGATGCATATGTTCCAACTTACTTTTAAATCATGTTATTCAGTTTTTCTATAATGCAATTTTTCTGAATGTAGGAATACATTCTGTGTGTTTTCTTTAAATGACAATATGTGTTTTTTTAATCTGATGTGGAATGAGTGTGATCTGACTGCGAGTCTTATAAGACTACTTTCATGCGTCGTATTACACTTATTAGGTTACTTATCATAGAATCGAGTTCATGGTAGTGGACACATAAGATATTTTGGGTAGATAAGGCAAATTATAAAAGAAAATCCCAATTTTATATTGCAATGAAATAAAACAATCCATCGTGAAATCTTTGATATTATGTAAAAATAATCTTCTATGTATAATTAATTATTTATTTGGAATTATTATAAATTAACTATATCTCAATTACTGAAAAATGAAATGAAAAGTTAAATTTATTTTATTTTAAGAAACGCTATGAGCTTACCTTTTAGCAATGCACCCGAAATTCAGAATCAATATCTTAATTATCTTGACTTAGCGCTCTTAATAGCTGGTAAATGCAGGCATGTCTCGAAAGTTTTGTGAGATTGATGCAAGTCTAAGAGTTCCTTTTAAAAGAGACATCGAATTCTTGAAAGAGAGATCTATAAATGATTATGAAAATGAAAAAAAAAAATTGCTTGTATTCCTGTCATTGAAAAGACAGTGGGAGCGATTTCGAACTAATTTTTCTAGATATATCCTTATAACTTTAAGTAATAATGAATTTCAAAAATATTTCAAGCAATCTGATGTTCAAGTAAAGAATCTGTGTAAGATTTTTTTTTTTATTATGGATTTGTACTTCTAGAATTTTAGGCGAGAAACTTTGTTTTCGTTGCACTAAAACGAGAAAAAAAAGTGAAAAGCTTATTTTTTCATCTTTACTTGTTTGGAAGAAGTAGTTTTGGTGTTAATCTGATAAATTTATATATCTTTGAAGTTTTTTTTTTTACCCTTTACACCTCTCCCCCGGGGGACACTTCGAAATGAGGATGAGATGCTTCTGGCATGGTGCTTGGATCTCGCCACCATGGAAGGTACACGAAAAGGTGGGGTCTGGCTCCTCCAATAGATGACGGGACGTACTTCCTTAGGAAAGGGTTGTACCGTGGCCGGTGAAGGTCCTTAGAACTCAACCACAGTTCCCACCAGTATTGTTGTGGAGGTGCTCCAGTCATTCAGTATTTATTATTCGTGGGCCTTCGGGCGGGTCGGAGAGTCAGTGATATGACTTACTCTTCACATCTATTTATATAAAACTCTTAAAATTCGAAAATATACTTATATTAAGATAATTAAATTGAAATTATTATTTTCAAATAAATTTATAAGATGCAGGAGATATTGAAGAGAGTTAGAATAACTTTATTGAACTAGTAAAAAAAAATACTCCTGCAATAAAAAAATAAAATTTAAAAATCAATCACAAAAATTATTAGAAATATATGATAGCCAACAATATACCGAATAAACTAATATCTTAATTTATGTCACACACAATGCTTGGAAGTTTAAAATAATTAGCTGATTTGGTCTAAACTCAACATTCTCTGAATTGTTTAATTATTTCTGTTAAAACAAGAATTCCTATCCAAACTTAGCGTACAATTTACATTTGGTATGCATCTCTAGTTGCTTATGAGTAAACAGGACACGCGTCGAAGAGCACTTATAGGACAAATCCAAAATAATGTCTAACTGGAAGACCTGATCCGATTGTTCAGGTCGTTAAATAGGGCGTCTGTAACCACAAAACCTCTTTTGGCCAGGAACTCAATCTTGATTCTCTCAGTCGATACAGAAATAAACTCAATCCTTTGTCTGAATGCTTCAGCGAAATGGAATAGATGTGACTGGAATATGATTCCGAGTCTGATATTGGGAAAGGAACGAGGAGCAATTGAAAGGGAAGTTGTTTCATTATACGAGAGTGCAAAGTAGTTGCAGAAATTTGTGTGCTATTGTATAAAAGTGGCATCCGAAAGATGAATGAAATTGTGTTTAGAATACTTGGTTTCTGATCATGTTTTCTTCAAGAAAGTTGCCAAGTGTGTTTCTGTAGAAAACTCGATTTTTTTTTATCTTAAAAGTTCTACGATTGATGGAAATACAGAATGTCAATTGAAATATACACATAAATATTAATATATATTTCATTAATGAAAGGAAATACTCATAAAGTTATTCAAGCATTAACTGATAACCGTGTTAATATAGAAACTTCAAGAAGAATTGTGATATTTTTTTAGGTAGTTATATGTAATTAAATCAGTTCATCTTATTAAAGATTATAAGTAGCCAAAATGAATCAATAAATTATAAATGGAAATGGAATTTATTATAGCACTCTTTGGAAAGTAAATTGTCCTATAAACAAATACTTTAAGTTTTTATTAAAATATTTTGTGAAATATTGTAAATTCCTGATAAAATGCATAATTGTTGATAAAGAAATTTTGTTTTATTAATGGAGCATTTCTATTTTGTGATATCTTAAAATTATGAGTTACGAAATAATTTTCTGCTCTTAAAATGGAAGAAAGTATAAATTAAATCAATGATTCGATCAGAAGCATTTTTGAATGATATGTTTCAGTATTATTTAAAAAGTCCTTATGCTCTATTATTTACAAATTACATAACTCAAAACGAATAGGAAATGCTATATATAATAAAAACAAACTATAAAAGCATATTATTTATAATTATAAATACTATATTTTCTCGTGATACATTTCTTCTTCATTTAAGTACATGGTACTACTAGAAGTATGTTAAAAAATAGTTTTTAAATTTGGACGATCAACTGATAATAAATTTTTAGAAAAGTTCAAAACAATGTTTTTTCCACAGAAGTAGGCAAGTGAGCCAAATATAAAAATGCAGCCTCAGAGGAAGTAAGAGAAAAATATTTTCAAACATGAAATAAAATAAATATAAATGTGTAAAAATAATTTTATTTAAAGTAAACACAAATTAATGCTTATCTACACAATAATGTAAAAGATAAAAAAAAATAATTATATTTTTTAGAAAATATATAGATGTGATAAAATTATCGATAATATGGGCAAGCGCAAGGCGCTAAACTAAAAACATATAAATTTGATAAAGAATGAACTAGTAAATATAATTATGTTCCTTTTAGTACATACGCAGTTGCTGAGTCCACTGATGTTGAAATTATGCATTTGGAGGAAATAAAGATAGATAGTCAATTATCAATGTGCTTATGGATTAAATCATATATTCCCTTACGGCTTAGTCAAGGCCTAGAGATGAGATAAGGGAAAATATCTACTTTAGACAAGTATGAAAAGATAATCTGCATACTCAATGTTCGGAACATGTTTTATTCGTGTTTGTTTCATTGCGGCATCACACTATTGTTGCGAAACATTATCAGATCAGAATAATTACCTATAAAAAGCATATTCACTTCTCGAAATCAATATTCGCGTGGTAAAATTAAAATTAAAATATCAGATTTCACATTTTATGAAGTTTTCTGTCAAAAACAACAGTTATTTTCTTTTGAAAGCCATGTTTCATAGTCAAAAGATCACATATACCTCCTGTATGACATTTCATATTAAACAGAATTGGAAAATTGCATGTTATTCTATGACTAGTGTAGTGACTATAATATTTATAAACATGTATAAGTACAAATGGCAAAGTTTTTAAACGAAAGAAGCACCCAAAGCTAAAATAATCTTATATTAGAACACATATAATGGGAACAATATTTTCGTTATATTAATCAAGTTAAGAAGGTGCGAAATTTAATATAATAACGTACTGCCATACCGGCGTCTTTGCATAGGGGTAGCGCATCTTCCTTGTGATCTGGGCGTCCCGGGGTCGAATCCCGGTTCGGGCATGGTTGTTCTTCATTTGTGTTCTATCTGTGAGGTGAGTGAATGTGCTCCCCTGTAAAAAGGGGTTGTGCAAGCGAATGTGTCAGTTTCATCTTCATATGAGCTAGAAGTCAGACTTCTGTCCGCGGGTACTCAGGGATCTTTACCTTCAGGAGCTACTGCACCCCCTTTCCGTGGTAACGCGGACACGACATCATCATCATCAATGTATTTCGAGACGTAAAGGAAAGCTTTCAGTCTACAAGTTTTCATTCAAGCAAAATATACATGCGATACTCACGAAAAAAAAACTGGAGTGAGAATTAACAAAGCATATAGCCACTGGCTCTGCTAATAATAAAAATATGTGCATGTGTGTGAATTGATGTTCAATAGACCAAACATTTCAATCACCAAACTTGGTATGTATTTGCTTTAGAAGATAGGAATGTACAGTATTTACACGTTGGGAATTATAACTAGAATTTTAATCTATTAAAGATTAAGTTTCCCATTTTTTCCTATAGTTTCTTAAAATATAACATCGAAAAGTAATTTTAAAATCACTTAAAAATTCATTTTTCAAAATTTCTACCATATAATTTTCTATTTTTAACAATTTTTAAATAAAATTATTCCACAATAATATATTTAATTATTGGAGTGAAACCATAATTGTTTCGGTTGTTGCCATTAACATTCCCTCCTGGATTTTTCCCATTGTTATTGCTGAAAATAAGAGGATTCGGCTTATGTTTCAATGGTTTCATTAAAGGCAGATAGTACTTTTCTGATTTTAAGGGGCTAAACTTTAAGCATCGTTTCATAAAACTTTCAAAGTTTGTTTTATTTACAACTGATGTTTAAATTCAAAACTAAATATCGATGAAAAATGGTGCAATTTCTAAATCTACCTGCTTATATTTGTTCACATGGAAGCATGGACAGAAAATTGAAGAGGGGCATAGCGGATCGAGTAATATCGCATATGGCGCCTAAAATAATATGAATTATATATATCTATCAAAATTTGGAGTTTAGTAATATTTTGCTAAGGAGGACAATATGAGCAAGTTGCAAAGAATATTTAATTGAAAATTTGAAATTCTTAATGCTTGCGAAATAACTAGTCGTCAAAGACGGTTAATGTGTAATAAAAATGAAGTAATGAATCATTTGTTATTCTAAATTCACATCTTGCAACGAGCAGTACAGCGATGAGAGAGGAACAATTAAAATGATACGAAATTACACGAATTGCTACACGAATTAGTACAAGAATTGTTTAGAAATTTTAAACCAGTCTATGCCGGAACCAAGTCATTGATTATACATGATTTTCTTTCGTATATTTTTCTTCAGATTGTTTTAGCTTGATATCCAGTAATAATCTTTTGAGTTTGCCGCCACGTTACATCAACATAATACATATTTGAACTAATGAATTTATAATTTTATAAATGTTTAAATGAGTAATTTACATAAATATCATTCAGAGATAGTTTCTACTATTTCCCGATGCAATTATTAACTAAATACAAGAATACATAAATCTCTTGAGATGTTGACATTAGACCTTTCAGCATTTTCTTCTTTCGAATGACAGAGAATAGAGACGCTATTCCTAAATCCCGGAAGGATTTCGTATGATTCTCAATCTATTTTCTGTAGGGAAATTGAGGTTTTATTTCCGTCTTATCTTTCCTACGAATAATTTTAAATGGTTGAGGTCTCCTTTATGTCTGGCGCCGAATAAGAAGCATGCATATTCTCTTGGTACACACCGATTTCCATTTAATTATCAGAACTTGATACAAAATAATTCTCAAGAGTGACCCAACGCAGTCTCCAGACTTATTTATATCGAGAATAGTTAAACAGTATATTCATATGATGCACTGAAGATTTATAAATTGAGATTTATAAATAATTTATAGTAATTTATAGTGATCATTTATAGTAGAGTGTAGGCTTTACTCGATGGCACAAATTGATTTTAATAATATCATTGTTCAAACATTTATGCAAGAACTGAACTCAAATGAGAATGTCGTAAATGGTTTTCTTGAACTGTCTTTTACGTAGAATTTAAAATCTTGTGTACGCGATAACATTTGAAGAATTTTGTTCGCATGTTTGGGGCATTAAATTAGTCATTTACAAAACGGTCTTAAAAATGATAAGAAGAAAGGATATGGAATAGCATATGGAATATGGAATTTGACATTCATGAGATTAATTTTTTTAATTGGAGTTATTTCTGAATTTAGTTTAATGAATTTCTTTGATAAATAGTACTAAACTTTGATAATATATTATTTTATTTGAATTGCTTTTAAATAGTAGATGATTTTAGATTAACTTCCTATTTATCGAAATAATTAAAAAAGATTGTGCTCCTTAATTTATAAATCATATAAAAAATTCCTATAGTATCTTACTCATACATCAGCATGCAATTCTACCTACTTGCTGTAACGTTCATTAGTGGCCAATTATGTGAAACTATCAATTTTCACGAAATTAAGGAATACCAGCGTACTTGTGATCACATCCTTCTCTAATGCAGAGAATAAGAAAATGTGCAACCATCATCAGATTGAAAAAAGCAATAAGTGAATAAAAAAATTAAAATAAAATTATATGTTAGTCAAAATGTCCTTCATTTATAACCATTCCAATGGCAGTAACACTATAAAATACTAAATTCCGGGTGAACAAACAGTCGGTAAAAACTTTAAAAAATCATCAAAACGTATAAATTGAGCAAAATAAAAAACGGTTTGCAGTTTTAGCATCGATAAGTCACAGGGTTTTGTTTAAGTAAGGGAGAAAAAAAATTCAAAAAAACCGCCTATAGGTGACGTCAGAATGAAGACTTAGTTGGAAATATGCAAATGAGACAGGCGATTATAAATATTTACACTCTTGATCCAGAAACAGTTATCCGTTGCATCCAATGTAAATAAACAAAGATGCTATGTGGAAAAGATAAATCTTTATTGGTGAAGCTGTTTTACCTGAACCAGGAATCAGCCACTATTGCAATGCGTAAAATCAGATTTCAGAAAAAGGTGATGAAGGAGAAAGAATCTTTAACAGTGGTAGTCCTAATAAATCTTGTTCAGCGATTTGAGGAAATTGGATCGCTGGAAGATCGTGTAAGCTCCGGATGATCAAGTCTAATGCAGACACGTACGGAGAGCGTTGCACGAAATGGAAATATAAGCTTCCGAAACCACGGCAGGGACTTGTAGTGCACGAGAAGTTGGCAGACGCTTGGGATTACCACCATCCTCGATACGCAATTCTTCATGAAGTTCTTAATCAGTATTCATACAGTCTTGCCATGAACTTTTAGCATTGGATATTGAAGAGAGAGAAGCATTTGCCAGATGGGTTCTCTACAAAATTGAACAAGATCCCTCTTGAGTCTTTAACATCTTGTGGAGAGATGAAGCTCATGTTTCGCTCCATGGCGACGTTAGTACACATAACTGTGGCATCTGGGAGACATCAAATCCACAAATGTACGCTGAGAAACCACTGCATTCCTCCGAAGTCTCAGTGTGATGTGTGTTCACAAGTTCCTTCGTCATAGGACCCTTCTTCTTTGAAACAGTGTCCAATAAAGGAGTGGAAAACGGTGATAGTAAATGATCAGGGTTATTTAACGCTTCTGTTTGAAACGTTGGTTCTATGATTGTGTGTAAAAGATGCTTTTTCTGCTGTTACGTTTATGCAAGATGGAACAATATGTCACACTGCTATTCCAGTCAAGGAATTCCTAATACAGACTCCAGGAAAAAGAGAAACATTGGTAGACCTTTGGCTATGGGGAAATTTAAAATCTCCTATGTATCGATCGCGTCCATCCAATCTGTCGAAATTGAAAGATTCAATCCGCCGACAGATGTCATGTATATAGCCGAACATGCTGCACGCTGCCGTTGCTGGATTTGTGACACGCCTGCAATGTGTTACCACCTGTGGTGGTGAACATGTTGAACACTCATTGCAATAATGAATGATTTGATAACATTATTTTTGTTATTTGCGCGTCTTTTCTTTCACTTATGTACGAATCGCCACCTATTGGCTGGTTTTTGAAATGATGTTTTTTTCTTACGCAAAAAGATTCCATGATTTATCGGTGATAAATCTGCAAACAATTTTTATTTTACTTAATTTCACGGGTTTTATGAATTTTTACAGTTTTTACGGATTTTTTTCCCATCTGGTAGTTGGTTGGATAACGGATAAAAAAAAAGAGATTTTAGCAGGTGTTCATTTGTATAGATTTAAGACATATTTATATAATTCGAATTGATACTATAAACTTTCTAATTTTAACTAGCATTTAGTGAAATGTAACTCTAAAATTATTATTATTATTATGTTCAAAAATATTATAACAGAAAAGTACTGTCACAATCACAAAAATTCTCTGAGCTTTTTTTAAAAATAAATTTCAAAATTAGTGAATGGAAACCTTCGAGAGGGGAATGACACAATTTCGCTAAAATTTGGAATCAAAATTCACATTAAATTGTAATTTTTTTAAATTTAAGTTTTGATATGATACTTTTTCTATTAATATTTATATCAATGCTAAAAATCTTGGAATTCAGAAAGTGACATTATTGAAGCGAATTTTAAAATAAGTTTACTTAAATATTAATTTAAAATCAGATTCTGATT
>JAPMOR010118519.1:0-15428 GCA_026543865.1 Argiope aurantia | reverse complement strand
TATATGTACCTACTATTTTGTTCCAGGGGCATATTATCATGCTGTATTTGTGTATTTGTTTTAATAAATAGCGGACATTTCTCTTCTATGGATAATGTAATGGAGGATATCGAAAGATTAAGATAAATTATGAATATGTTTAACAAATTACGTTGAAAGTAATGTAGAATTATCAGCAATAATTTTAAGCTAAAATTCATATTTTATGGATAAATAGGCTTACCTGTATTGTAATCTTCAGTTTCAAAAGGATCAAAAAATTTTAAAATAAAATTAGCACTTATTTAAACGATTTGAATAAGGAAACAGTTCCAGAGACAAAGAAAACCGCACATAAATATTTTTACAGATTCTAAAGCAAATTAAATCTATTATAGCATTAGAAAGATTTATTAAAACATAAATTATTTCCATTTATTGATTTATTACCCAAACATCCAGCGAAAAAAGCTCTTAATAAACCTCAAAAGTCTTATTTCCATGAGCAAGTAAAAATTTAGAAAAGACATTAAAAAAATATTATTTATTTAAATAAACAGAAATTAATTAAATTTTGTCTAGAGAACGGGAAAAATTAATTAAAAATAGTATTTAATTATTATACTGACTGAACATGTTTCGTAAAATAACTATGTGAAGAAAATGAGCAAACTTTTAGGTAAAACAATACTGATAAAAATATTCAATTATGCTCACGTAATGGTAAAAAGTATCGATCTTTCATTTAATTTGCAGCAGGAATATTTATTGCACAGACTTTCATGACGTTAAGATATCATTTATAGAGTATTTATTTTAATTTCATTGAAAACATTTACAGTTTCTATGGTATTATTTTATTCTTCTTACAGTTTTTTAAAATTGTTTTGCGTTAAAAAATTAAAGAACTACATACTAATTATCCTTCGCCTAAATTAAATCTATGAAGCAATAGCAAAGATATCTATTATTTGAAGTATTCCAAATGTTTCCATTTTACAAGAAAAAGAATTGAATGTTTTTATAGTACCAACATAGCCAAAAATTGCGAAATGTTTTTTTTTCTGGAAAAAAAGAGTCACAAAGATAAATGATTTGTTTTAAATAATAACCTTCAGTTCTTTTGCATACCTTATTTTGGGAAAGAAAAAATGAAGATTCTTAGAACTCTTATCTCACCGCAAAGATTTTGGGATGTTGAACCATTACCTAAAAAAAGAAATTAAATTCTCTAAGAATGCACTTTTTGGGAAATGCAAAAAGGAACAAATAATAAAAGTCAGACAAAAACAAAAAGCCAATAACAAAGTAAAAGTTTGGTGCAAAAAAAAGGAATGAAGCTATTATATTTAGGAAGATATATATTCTTTTTAGTTTCTTTCCTTAGCAGTTTTATAAAATTCTAAATTATAATTCGATATACATGCTCGGTTTTGAAACATTTTCATAACAAAAAGATTCTTCAGGGAAATATCTTTATAAATGTACTTATGATATTGTGAAAGCTTATATTTAAAAAATAACTTGCTGCACTAAGCACAAATATATTTAATATTCCTTGTTTCAAAGTAAAAATAAGTTTTTATTTCAAAAATAAGTTTTATTATTTTATAAGTTTTTATTTTTAATTTATTATTTTTTGAATATCTCTATTTTTCCTTTCAAGATTTCTAGAACAAAATGTTATACTTTAGAAAACTCTTGTATTATAGAAATTTCGCTTTAAAAATAAAAAAAAATTCTAAAATGAATTATTTCAAAAAATTACTCATAGATCTAAACATGCTTCATATATTGTGCTTAAAGGTAATTCGATAAGCTAAATCTGTTTTTCGAAATTTTTACCTTATCTTTTTAATTTGTTTATATTCAGCTGGAGCTAATTTTATTTGTATTACTTTTTCTTCTTTACAATCAATAAATTAAAAGGAAAAATTATCTTGCAGCATTAAATAAATTATTTTCATTAAAAACTACGTTAATTGTTGTAAATATATTTTTATTCTTTAATTGTTTATCATAAAATGAAACTCAATCCTTTCAGCTAACCACTTTAATAAAGAATCAAAAAACAATTTTTCTTATGGTTATCACTACAGAAAACAGGTTAGAGTCCCAATAAAAAAGAAATAAAAGGTCAAATAAAAATATTAATGAAAATTTTATTCATATACAAATCTGGGAAGTAAAGAAATTTCCAGAGTTGTATAAAATACTGCTTGAATTCAATCAGATAGTTTTTAATTCATGTCAATATTTTTAGGAATAAATGGATTTTGTTTATGAAATTATTTATTTAAACAGGTTTTAACGTATTAAAAAATTATTTAAACATGCTGTATTTCAGTGAATTAACTGACTTTTTTAATCAAATGTGCCGCTAATATGTACGGCAATATAAAGAATTTTCAGTCTCTACAGGGCTTACAGTTTCAGAAATTAATTTGTTGAAATAACTCACTGTTTATTAAGAAAAAAAACAAAAAGCTCATATTTACACAATTCTTAAACTAGAAAGGAATTTCTTTATTGCATTAAAAATTGTTTCAATTCAATTTTTTTCATAGATACGAATAATGGTTCATATATTCCTCAATTTCATCTTCTATTTAACGGGAAAGTATACCAGGCGTTCTGCGTGTTAAAGGCACCTTATACTTAAATGGTAATTCTAACACTTTAAATTAGTCGTAGAAATAGGTAATATATCAATAGACAAGACATGATAGGTCCATATAATATAAGCATAGATCCACAGATGCACAACTTCACATAATATAAGCACAGATCCGCTATTACATAAAAAATGAATAACACACTTTGAAATTTTAATAGCTTAAACTAATGAGTATAAATAAAGAATCCTGGCAGCTATTGAAAATACCATGATATTAATTAATTGAATAATGAATTTTTTAATGTTTTACATAAATGTTACCTTTGCATCAAAAATTTCTTAATGAATCCTCCTTATTATATCTACAGTGGTGGACAAAATTGTGGATACTTTTGAAAATCGTTATGTTTTCTAAATTTGTATACTTATAGAAAATGTTACATTTCACAAAATGCAAACACTTACATATCATTTTAAAGAGAATTTAATATTGATTTCAATAGGAAAAGCAAAATTAAAAAATTTGCGATACGAAAAAAGTTATTCTTACTTAAATGTGAATAACAAACACAGTGATGAAGTGATTGTAA
Organism: Argiope aurantia; assembly: GCA_026543865.1. Taxonomy (NCBI): domain Eukaryota; kingdom Metazoa; phylum Arthropoda; class Arachnida; order Araneae; family Araneidae; genus Argiope; species Argiope aurantia. The sequence goes on along the minus strand of JAPMOR010118519.1, from coordinate 12,242 downwards.
TTTCTAACTTTCTTGGCAAATCACTGTTCTTGTTCTGGGAAACAATCAAATGTCAATAACTGCTAGATGAAGATGACATGATGTTTAAAGCTGGAACAAGTCATTATTGTGCTTTTTCTGTAGAAGCAAGAATGTTTTTTATGTAATCAAATTGCAATTCAGAAATTTTGTTAAACTTTTCAATATATAATTGGAATTTTTGTAAATATTTCTAATATTTAGTCAAATACAATGGCGTCAAATAAAAAAGAATAGATTGGACGCCTAGAAAGAAAAAAAAGATTATTGTGTTACATGAATATGATCTTTCCTATGCTGAAATTGTAAGGCAGGTGGATGGTTCAGTGACTACATCTAGAGTCCGAAAGTTTTGTTTACGATACCAGGAGACAAATTCATTAAAAACAAAGCAGGAAATGGCTGAAAAAGGTGTACCACATCTGTTAATGACAGAGGAATAAAAAGACTATGTCCCCAAGATAGAGGAATGTCACCAGAATTCAATTGAATGATGCCGGCATTTATGTCAGTTCAAGAACAATCAGGAGAAGATTATTAGATGTTGGACTAAGAGGTAGAATTCAACGAAAAAATCCATATCTCAATTTACATAAATGTATAAAGAGATTACAGAGGGCAAAGGAACACATAATTGGACAGATAAACAGTGGTCACAAGTTATACGGAGTGAAGAAACAAAGATATCGTAATTCGGTAGTGATGGCCAAAATATGTAAGATATAGAGTAGGCGAAGAGTTAAATTCTGACTGCATTCAGGCAACTATGAAGAACTCAATTAGTGTTATGATTTGGCCATGCATGTCAGCAGACGGTATTGATATCTTTCATGTTATCGAGGGTACATTAAATGCAAGAAAATACATTAACATTATTCTAGAGCCAAAACATACACCTTCCATCAGTGATCTCCTTCCCAACAATGCATCATTCATTTTTCAGCAGGATTCAGCTATATGCGACACAGCAAATATATCGAAAGTGTGGTGTAGTACAAGGAATATTGAATTGTTATCATGGCCAGAAAACAGTCCCCACCTCAAAATTATTGAGAACTTATGGCACCGTTTAAAAACTCTTATACATATGAAGCGTTCGTCAAATAAAAGAGAATTAATTGAGGTTATAATTGTTTGCTGGCATTATGCAATAACGAAGGAAGAGCTTAAAACTCTCGTCAGCTCAATGAAACATCAGTGTGAAGCTGTAATAAAAAATAAAGGCTACCCTACTAAGTACTGATAACTACTGCAGTCATCAGCATCTAATGTATCTCAATAACTATTGCCGCTTAACTTTTTTGTATCGCAAATATTTGAATTTTGCTTTCTCTATTGAAATCAGCATTAAATTCTCTTTAAAATAATATGTAGTAGTTTACATTTTGTGAAACTATACATTTTCTACAAGCATATAAAGTTGGAAAACATTAAAATTTTCAAAAGTGTCCACAATTTTGGCCACCACTGTATTCTGTCGTTTAAGATCATATTTCCTTCTTTTAGGGTAAATTTTTAGATTAATTGAATTTTTCTGCATTCATAATTCAGTGTCTTATAAAGCTTACCTGAATTCGTACTATGTTTACAAATGATTTTATTGAGGGCGGAATAGAAAATTTCAGGATTTTTATCATGTGTGAGACCTTTTTTGATTTTGTGAATAGAAGGTTAATAGATGATGGTGTATCGAATCTTCCCTCACTCCTTCACTTTCTAGATCTCACTCCGTTGGATTTTTTTTCCTACAGAGATAATAGTTTTAAATCAGCTACGATTTTTATAAGTCAATCGACTTTCTTTCTTTCGCCACAGAATATCTCCGAACTTGGAATCTCTAGGATTCCCTGTTGGCTGGCTTTATCATCCGCGCCTTGATTATAGTGGACAATAATCTAAGGACTTTCGGTTATTGACTATTAAATATTTTTACAGGGTGTTCCAAAAGTTTATTTCATATTTTAAGTTAGTACAGGCATGCACAAACAAAATACTCTCATAACAAAATGTGAAGTCATAAACACAAAAGTGAGTCACTACAGAGTATTCAATATTAGTGATTTAAATAAAAGATAAGGTACAACAGAAAAAAATATAGAATACAAAATTTCATGGAATTAAATTATCAAAAGCGCAACAACCCATTTGTTTGGCATCTCAATTATAATTACAACAATACCAAATACCATATCAACTATAAACCTTAAGAACTTCTATTAAACCTTATTTTTAAGACATTTGCTCATTTAAAGTAAGTGTTTAAAAGACTTGCTGCCTGGAGAGATATACATTTCTCTTGTTATTTCATAATCAACTATATTGCTACCCTGTTATTAATTTGTCTTCTATTAAATCTGTGTTCTGCATTTAATCTGCTGTATCCTTTTCTTTTAATTGCTTCATTAATGATGAATCCTTTCTATCACCTCCCCTTTTATATTTCTCACTTCATAAAAGTCAAAAATAACTTTTTAAAAATTAAAAAAAATTAAAAATTAAAATTAAATTTTTTTTATTAAAGTAGCAAAAATAACTTTTTTTCAGTGGTCTTTCAAATTTGTATGCGATATTTATGGACACAGGTTATAACGTACACCCAGGAATATTTATATGTAATAACCAGTTATATAGTTATTAAAATTATGCAAACGTTTTAGGAACACATTCTTTTCTTTTCTAATGCTACTTAAAGTCTTCATTAAAAAATAGTTTTTATTAATTTTTCTAGAATTTTACTTAATATATTCTCATAAAATAAATACTCTAAAATCTTATCTGCTTAGTAAAAAAAAATGCTTAAAAGCATGTTACTTAGAAATGTTTTCAGTTTGAATCCTTTATGGCTTAAAATTAATACATTATGTTATTCCTTTTCAATTAATATATACCATATAACATTTTAATAAAAATCACTTTATTTACTTAAGAGACCTCAATAAGGTTTTTAAACGAAAAAAAAATTTTATCAATAAAGAAAGAAATAATAATACTCTTAAATAGAAAATACCGTAGCTTTGCTTTTAAGAAGCTTGAACGAGTATTATGTTTATTCTTTCTCTTTTAGGTTATCATCTATAAAAAAATTGTTATTTCATTCATTTTTTTTCACTACAATTGAATTTTTATCTTAGCTCTTGAAAAAATTCATCACATTATTTTTAAATGATGAAAATTATTAGTTTTTATTTTCTAAAATAATAAAAAAAATGCTTTGATAAAAAAAATTCATAAATATTTTTTTTTACATTCTTTAAAAAAATGCCCAGAGTTTTATTTCTTTTAACATCTTTATAAAATACACGTAGATAATTTTTTAGCATATTTACCACAGAATATTCTTCTTTAAAGAATCAGCTGGGGAAAAAACGTTATGCAAACTGTTTTAAAAAAGTTTTTCTGAACATCAGATAGTTTGGCAACAGTTTATGATGCTGTCTTGATAAAAAAAAAAATTATTAAAGGATGAAAAACAGTATTGACATCAAATTAATAAATCAAAAGATAATAAACTAATTTTATACATAAAAAAATAAAACTGAAAGATTCTCATTAAGAAAAATCAAATCAAAATTAAAATACTGAATATACTGTAAAAAGTTTCGAAGTTATTAAATTTTTTTCATGTATTTTACATTCTAATTTAATACTCATATAAATTTTCTTATAAATTAAACGATATGACGCATTTTATGGTTGCCAAAAGACATCTTTAATATGAATATTTTTAATATTTGTGATTTTTAGAACATTTAAATAGTTAAAAACTGAATTTGGTTAAAGAAAAATTTTTAAATGAAGTTTTGAAAGAAAATTCTTTCTTCAAAATGTGTTTTTTTTTTGTTGATAAAAAGGAAAGAAAAAAAATCCTTTTGTATTAATTTTTTTAGGGATTTTTTTCTCTCTTTATCTGTTTCATTAACTTGTATACGAATGTAATTTTCCAGGTCATTCATTACCTGTGGAATGTTTGCACGCTTATACGAGCATGTTCTCTGTGAGATTGAATACTGAGATCACTGCCATTAGGATAATGCTATTTGATTGCCAAAAATCAATCGCAAATATTTGTGCAAAATATATATTACGATCAGATATTATTTTCAATACTTTCACACTAATGTTTTAATGAATGAGAATATATGAGCGTTTGAGCTTTTGCACAATTTTACTCTCAGAATAATTTCTTAGAATTCTATAAAGTGTAAAAATGTAATTCAAATAATTTTAAGAAACTTCAAACGACTCAGCACTTTCAGTTTTATAATTGTTCCTGTTTTAATGGGTTTTTTTTTGTAATAGCAAACTAATTGAAAATGAAATATTAAATACAAAAAATTAGAAAAACTGAATGCAAAATACGCTGAAAACGAATTGCTGTTTAATTTAAATCCATACTTATATAAAGCTCAATGTGTGTGTGTCTGTGTGTGCGTGTGCGTGTGCGTGCGTGCGTGTGTGTGTGTGTGTTGGCGCTCTACAGACCAAACCTTTGACCTACAGTTACCAAATTTGGTACATGTATACCTTGGAGGTCGGGAATGTGCACCTGGGGTCCCTTTTTTTGAACTTTTAATTAGAATTTTAATTATTAATAAAAAGCTAACTTTCCGCCAAAAAAATCTTTTCATTTTCCCCACCGCCAAATGAGTAAGGCTTCAGTCTTTTTTCCCACGCTAATGAGGCTAGACTTAACATTTTTCGGCCGATTATTTCAAACTATTCTGTTTATTTTCTTAATGTTTTTTGCATTTAAAATAAAACATTGTTAATTATTCGACCTTTCAGATTCATTCTGAAGTACTTTTGAAGTAAAATAAAACAGAATAAAGGAAATTAAAAATTTCGAATCTGCGTAGCGTTACCCCAACTGGCATTGAAAATTCACGCATCCGCATTGTGTTCTGATTGTTGACAACTATTAACAACGGATGCAGACTTGATTTAAATTATTTTTAGGTTAGTTGTATGCTTTTGTAATTAAATTGTATTTATGTTAATTATATATTTTTGTATGTGCTTATAGTTTTAAGTACATCATTTATTTAAACAGTTTTTTTAAACCTGTTTTCGATCGATTATTTTAAACCATTCTGTTTATTTTCTTAGTGTTTGATGCATTTAAAATTAAACATTGTTAATTAATCGATCTGGTCATGATGCATCTGAGAAAATGTTGTTGACAAATTCTTGAGATATTACATAAATTAAGAAAGACATTCTTCAGTGCCAATAAGGTTTAAACACTCAGCGACTCTGTTTTCAATAATCATATTATAAAAAAAAATGTTTTGTTTCAGTAAAAAATATTATTGCATTAAATGCAGATTAATCTTTTCCACTTTAATTTAAAGCAAAAACTACGGGAGCTAATAGAAAATTAGAGAGATGCATATTAGGTTATGACTGAAGGCCATTATAATATTATGAGTAAATTATATGACTATCAAAATTTGAAGTTTTAAAATATTTTGATAAAGAGGTTGTTAAAATAGGAATTGCATAAAATATTTAATTATTAAAATGTTAACGAACATTAGGTTGGTGAACCGGCTGGTCGCCAAAGGCGATTAGTAATTTAATAAAACCATTACATTCTCCAAAACCACTATCACACCACTAGTTATGCGGGGATATGATAACATATTCAACCATTTTAAGCAGAACCTTGCCTAAGAATACTTTATAGCATAAATTTTGCATTTCTTATTTGTTTTCAATAATTTAATAATTAATTAATTAAAATTAATAATCAGATTTTTGATTTGTTTAAATAAGTTTAAAACGAAATATTAAAAAAAAATTTCATTAACTTTAGTTAAAAATGTAATTTTCCTGCATTTCTTTCCCAGCAGTAGTACTTGTTAAAAATTTACGGAGCTATGATTGAACAATAAATATATGAAGTATAGGATAAAAATAGAGAAACATGTAAGGAAATCACTTTCGTACTTATTTCCAAAAGATTTTTCATATCAATATTTTTAATTAATTTTTTACTTATTAATATCAATTATTTTCTTCATTTTCAAATTACGGAAAAACCTTAAATTTTCCAACTGAGGAAAAACATTTAAAAATCACTATTTAAAGTCGATCTCCCCTCTCTTCAATAGGAGGAGGAGGGAGGGAATAGCGCATTGATTTGCACCGGAGCAACAGTAAGAAATCGGGAATGAGTTTGAATTCAGTTAGCGCTTTGCTTATTTTTAATGTAATAGGTTTACATGGCGATTTTAAGATTATGCAAAGATCGATTAGTTCATTATATAAGTTCGATTAGTTAATATTGATTCGTTCATTATATTCATCATCTTATATATAAGATGTTATCAAGGGAGTTGCATCACCAGATTTATATGGAGATTTTCAGAGTAAGCCAAGATAATGAATTTTCTTGAAGTTATTCAAACTATGCCAATATCGCCAAATTCAATTAGATATAACTTGCTGAAATTTCGCTTCAGATTATTCAAAGATTGCCAAGTTTTCTTATATATAAGATGACAAGATTTTGCGAAGACAGTTTGAATGTTATGGTAATTTTCGGGGAAACATAAAAACAAATACTGTTAATTAGTCATTCCAGAAACAGTTTTCCTCAATGAAGAAAGGGAAAACGTTTCCTGCGTTCACATTATAAAAAGAAAACAAAGAATAGAGAATTAGTGAGATCATTATAAATTTAAATATTATGCACTAAATTAAACAAACAAATATTTAAATTTTGGACACATCTAGTCCTTAAAAAAATTAATTAAATTTTGGAAAAACGTTGGAAACATCTAGTCCTTATAAAAAAAAAACTTTAAAGAGATTGCTGTCGCATGAAATTTAATCAGTTAAGGAAGATAATGGCCTTATAATACTAGTTTAACCATCAGTCACTCATTTGTTTGCTATGAAAAAACCTAAAGCAAAAGCTGAATTTTATGATGATGACAAGTTGGTTTTAACAGAATTCGCAGATGGCTAGGTAGTTCTTAACCTCCCGATTTTGCTAAACTAAAAAGTGATTTCAAAAAATTACAAAATAAAATTCAACTTTGATATTATTATTAAAAATGGATATTAACTGTAATAAGTAGTTATGTATATTTATGTGTACTGATGATATTTTTTATTCATCTTCATGTCATTATATATAAAATTAAAAAATATCATTTGTGGTCTTCTTAAATTAAGAAATATATTGAAGGTTTTACTAAACATACTTAAAACAAAATTCAAACCTCATATTACGGTGCAGGTTTTATTAAAAATATCTATTCATTTGCCAAATCAACATACACTTCACTTCCTCAATAACTGTAAGTTTAGTTCTACTTATAAATCACATAATACTCCCACTATCTTGGGATCTAAAAAATTCGAATTGCCATTGCTGAAACCTCAAGAATTCTGAATAATGAGCTTGCATTAAGAGCATACAAAGTATCCTATTTCAAATGAACTCGAAATCAAGACAATATAGGCAAATAAGACTATATTCAGGGCATTTCAAGGTCACCCTCGAACGGAAGTAATCACATGTCTGATTTAATGACCTGAAATTTCCATTTGTTTAGAAAATCCTCTGTTAGCGATTAAATGCAGATGAGGATGCAGACATGGTCAATCATTCAAGTAAAGTTCGAATCACTGACCCATTAATATCGATCGAAGCATCAATAGTCGATATCTCTTCATGTTATAAAGACAAATAAAAACTGCGTGGAATTGGGTTAACAAAATACAACAAACCAAGCATAACTGATAATGGTTAGAGCAGAATAATTATAACAGTTGGTTAACAAAAGTGCCATGTGATTTCGTAACTTTATTACGTGAATATTTGTGATAATGTATATAAAGGAGATTTAATTTCGCATAAAATATTCTTAAGTATAATTTACTGAACATATTGAAAATCTGACGTGCTGCCTGAGATATTTATTAAGATTTGAAAACGTAAGAACTCGACTAAAACCACCAGTTTAGTTTGTTTATATTAACATCTCGTTTTTCAAAGCAACACGAGATCCATCCCAGGGCTATTTTGGGACGAACCTCGTAATTTTCAGCCGCGGTCTGATGATATGTACGAACCTCAGCTGGCATCCCTTCTCCAACTTTTCACTCCATACCAATGAGAAGACAATTGGCCCAGATAGATTTAGCATATCCTAGATAGCTTACACGATGGTTCTTCGGTGGAATCGGGTCTCGAACCGGAAATATTACCACCAGGCCACCGCGGTCCTCTAAAACGATCAGAGTCACAAATTTATTTTCCAAACAAATAAAATAAATAACATGCGACTTATAATTAGGTAAATACTTTACATTTTACAAATTTCAAATAAATATATAAGTCGCAAACAAATGCTTCGATCGCTGCAATATAATTTTATCATTGACAGTTCAAGAAACTCTCTAGCTTTCAAAGCGCAAATAACGATACTGCTTTCTGTAAAAATCGTGATGAAACTTTTCATTAATATTCTTTTAGCGTAACAATAGAACCGTAGAATTCGATGGAATCGTCATGAATGATTTAGAAATTTTCATTCGATTATTGGAATATTATAAATCTCTTATGCCGTTATTCCTTGAAAAACCAGGAGGAGTAATCTTTCCGAAAGATTCTCGAATGCTCTCTGATAAAGATCTTATGCACTTCCTTATCCGCATTAAGTTATGGACCTTGGGTGATAAATACCTTACATGACATTAGCGAATAATAGTTATGAAACATAAATTTTTGACATGGGTCTAACATTTTTACTGAATTTATCGCGTGAATATGTTTTTGTCCCCTCTTTTTTTTCCCTACGGACTGAGAATTAATTCAGAACTACAATTGCTAAGATGCTGAATTTCACAAAGCCATTGTGCTTATGAGTTATTGCGCTTATATGCATGCAGACCGATAGACGCTCAGCTCTTCGCAGATTCGGTTCAAAATTTGATACGAATTTACATTTCAGATTTTACGCTGTGCAGGAAATTTTATCTATGTAGTTCTTTAAGTTTTGAAATTATCGAGTTCACCTGTACTTGAATAGACAGACAAACAGACTTCCCTCGAAAATAGTTTGTTTAAAATTTGATGGAAATCTATAAATTTGGAGTAAAGACCATACACAAGCATTTTTCAGCTATCACGTTCGCAGACAGACAGACGGACGGATAGGCAGGCAGACAGATATAATGGCAAAAATGAGTTTTTCGAATTCTAGGAAGCCTGAAATACGACGATTCGACAAAACATCGAGTTCGAATTATTTGACAATTACAATACTTTCTGTATATTTCGTGGAATATATTGAAAATAGTCGAAATTTTATTCAGCAGGAAATCGCGAGGCCCATTGCTAAATAGCCACCAGTATTCATATATAAACAGCAAGTTGCTTCATTTATATTGCAGGATGTGTTTAAAATTTCAGTTGCTAAAAGAAATTTAACACGTGATTAATCGCTCATGATGAAACAAGTTAAATTCGGTGTGCCAATTTAATTTTTGATTCCAGTGAGTATCTAGAAGCTGAGAAAAGGACATATATCAAAGCATAAAAAAAGACGTAAAACCAGATGATATTTTCAATGACGCTTGGCGTCACTTAAATTGAATTTCTTATTGAAAAATATCTCTTTTTATCTCTCATCAAAACAAATGACAAATTCAGATAAGTATTCGCAATAATTAATTTTCAAGACTTCGTGGGATAATTTTTATGATGTCATCACTGAATTTTGCAGTCAGGATTTTTTAGCAACATGAAATAGTTCTCCTCGGTCATTCACTAAACATAAGGAACATTAATATTATAATTTCCTTAATCTTTCGTTGCTGAAGCTGGCACAGAGTTCAATTTGGAAGAGTCGTCGTATACAGTACGCCATATTATCTTGACATCTCCTATTGCATACTCGCATCTGTTCTTCCTAATCTTTCATATTAATCTTTTCAAGAAACGTGTTGAAAAGAAATTAAGAAAAAAGAAATGTATTTAAAATACACTGCAAAATTAAAAATTATAAAAAGGTAAAGTAGTATCACGAAAGGTAAAGTAGTATCAGCAGCATATAAATTGTAGGAAAATTATGAATCCATTTATGACGAATCTCTTGTGAAAGAAGTATATAAGATAAAGAGAGGAAAGAGTGAAAATGAAAATTGAAAACGTTTTTAAGTCTTATTCTTCTTTAAACTATTCATTGCAGCATGTTCTGAAAACGTGTTCTATCTTTCCCAGATGATTTTAGAAAAATAAAATTAAATGCATTGTTCACATTGAAAGTTTTTTTTTTTTTTTTCAAATAAGGAAGAATGGTTTGAAACTCCCAGCAAGAAATTGCTGACTGGTATTCTCTGTTCTTCAACCCCTGTAATTTAGGGTTAAGCAAGAAAAAAATTCTCAATAGCACAAAAAATAACTTTTTTTCATAATAAAGATCAAAGAAATCTGTACCTAAAGTTTGACTTTGAATCAATATAAGAAATTAATAATCAAAATTTTTCAAAGAAATATGCAGAATTACATTTGATCTGTCACATAATTTTTTTATGAAGTGTAAATATATACATTATTTCAGAAATGAAAAAAGACCTTTCTCAGATTCGTAGCATTCCCTACCCTCGAAAAGAATAACTAATTACGAATCTCTCTCTTCCCGAATTTCATTTTCTTTCCCTCGAAGTGACTTTGAAAAGCCTTTGATGTTCTTTTCTTCTGAGATCACAGAAAAACAAATAAAAGAAGAGATGGTCGAAAGCAAAAAGAGAAAAAGGGATTACATAGACGAACATGCAATGGAGTTTTGAAAATGAAATCATTGCTTTCATTCGATGACCCTTAAATTTGATTAAAAACAAAGACAGTATTAATTATTATTCCCGAAAATTAAAAAGAAATGCTCGATGAAATTAAATTTCATAAACAGTATTTTTATATATTATTATACTATTTCAATATATTATAGTTATAATTTAGATGCTATAACTGCTATATGCATTATGCATAGAATAGCGCTTTTCATTAAAGGTATATTCATTTTATACAAATCAAAAAAAATTGTTATTCAAAAGGCAAACACTGATAAGAGAAATTAATTAATCTTATTATTTTATATCTTTTTTCAGATATTTCTTTCTCTTTCAAAATATTGTCACTGATGACAAGTAGATGATTCGTTCAATTTTAATTGTTTTGAAAAATATTTCATTGAAATTATTAAGTATATAATTCTTTTTAATCTTAATTTCGCTCATTTTAATAGCGCGACTTATTTCTTATAAACGATATTGTCATGTAGAACTATAGTATGGAACTCAATGACACACACAAGAGGTAGAGCTAAACCAATTTATTAACTGAACTCAGAACTGAGAATACAGTAACTGACAAATCTTCTGCTTTTATTCAAGCAGAGAAAGTTCCAGAATACTCTTCTGGAGACAGTGAGAATAGTCCAGAACACTTGTCTGGTAAATTAAAGAAATGTCCAGTATCTCCTGGACCATTAATAAATAAAAGAAAATATAAAATCAAGGAATTAAATATTTACACATACTATGAATCGCATTGTCTCTAGCGGGAGTCGAACCCGGGTCTCTTGATCACGAGACAGTGCCATGACCATTCGGCCATGGAGATTCGACTGTCTTTCTTCAATGCCGCAATATCTTTACATTTTTTTATATAATTTCAAGCAATTTGCCTTCAAGTTAATTTAAGAAGAGCATTTGAATGACTTCAGCGAGGAAGGTTAAACGCTCATAACTACAGTATTGCTCATAAGAATTCCTTATATAAAAAAAAGAGAGAATTTGTAAAAAAAATAGAGGAATATATAAAATTTGGCACAATTCCAAGAATTATTATTTCTGTGTTAGTGAATTGTCTTCAAAACCGGGGTAGTCGAGAGTTGAGCTGTGCATTGGCTTGAAGATCCCTCATAACTCAAAAAATGCCCTTTTCCTTATCTTGGATCAACCCTCTCCCTCCACCTCGGCTCTGATCCAGGAGATTTTGTTTTTTCTCAGATTTTGGTCTAATGACACGAAAACAATAACTTGGGCAACAATCCCATGAAGCTAAATACTGACTTGAGGAGTTCTCACCCATCTAATGCTTCCCGAACATTCATTCTGACTCTTTCTCCCTGTCAGCAAGCCTTACTCGTAGACCCAAGACCTTGGGATCACCCTCCTATTTGATGACTTATTCAAAACTGAAATTC
>JAPMOR010118518.1:54830-122846 GCA_026543865.1 Argiope aurantia | reverse complement strand
GCTACAGTGGGACTATTCTTTTACACCCGGTCACCACACAGGTCATAGTGAGTGAGTGAGTGAGTGAGTGAGTGAGTATTACACTAGCGCAAGATCTATTATCTGGATAAACTGCGCCGCAACTAGATGAAAGCTTTAGCGTTATATCTTAAAACTACACACAGGTCATAAGTGAATCCATCAAAACTATTATTTTTTGCAGAAATTAAACATTTATATTGTGTATTTTTATTTTAATTCGAAATGCATATTTAAATTTTGGTACAATAGCATACGAACGATTATAATGGAGACGAAGCTCAAAATTAATCTGAAGTGTAATGTTGTAGATATGTGTCAGAGAAATATATAGATCCAGAATCTCAAATATTATATAATATATATTTACAAAATAATTTCATATTTTCTCAACCAACAATACGATATTTTAATAAAACAGATTTTTTAATAACTTACCTAAAGATAGTGGTATTATTTTACAGAAATGGTAAGGGGATAATGGTTTATGAAGAAGGTAGGAATTGGAGTGGGGAAGGAAATAATAGGAAGCAAACTTTTTGAAAAATGATAAAATGATAGAGAATCTTGAAGCAATTCAGTGCAGATCGAAGTAAACAAGATACGTAGGCAGAATATAGTGTAACTGTTTTTTAAAACCTTTCAAAATATTTTTTTCAAATACATATGCTGAGAAATGAGTAATCTCTGATCATAAATTAATGCTTTAATGTATATAATTAAAGAATAACCATTTTTGATGGTAGTGTGTTAAATAAAAATTTGATTCTGAGAAAAAATGACAAACAAATTCTTTAAATAACCAAAATTAACAAATGTCCAAACTATAAAAAAAAAGACAGTTTTCCCAATTTTAATCAGTTTCAAAAAAGATAAATTTTTCATTCTTCTAATAAAAATTACAGTTTAAACACAGGTTTTCAGAATTTAGCAGAAAAGTATTTGATTTCTTCAAGTATATTACTGCTTATGATGTTAATTGTAAGCTAAGGGTAAATGGCACTAATTAGAAGCTATTTCTATACATATGCATATATATTCAATATTAATCAGCAGGATATATGTTTGAATATTTTCTTTCATGATGGATGGTTTTGGCACTTAAATCCCAGTTGGTACCCCATTCAAGGTACCATTCAGTCCAAATAAAGTATTTCATCATCTCTTTCCCTGACAATTAAAAAAAAATGTGATAAACAGCAGTGCGATAATCTGCGAGACAGTATTTAAAAACATCACATTTTATTATTTTTAAATAAAATGTAAACAATATTTTAAATATTAATCCAAAGTTCTGATTTTAACATTACAAGCTATAGAGAAAGGGAAAAAATTCATGATTGCAGCAAATTATGAAGAGAAAAAAAATATTCTTAAGATTTAGGGAACCAAGTCACATTCAGTGAAGAAAATAAATGTAATGTTTCTGATAGAAATGTTCCATGCTACATTGGTGAAAACTTAAATCTGACTTCCAATTCAATTCCAAACCAAAATTCAATTTCAACTACCATTCTCACAGTCAAATATAAAAATGATTCAGTTCTTTTATGAGATTAATATGTACGTAAAAGGCATTGAAAATTCAGATGTTATTAATAAAATTATATATAAAATGGTATATTTGGATATACTAAAAAGCAATTTCAAATTAATACAAAATTCAGCCTTATAGTCACACTATACATTTTAGTAAAATTCATATAAGACACAACAAAACTTGATAGATTTCAGTAATAGAATAACTGTAAGTCATTAAAAATCTGTAGTCTCAACTGGAAAAATAATTTCAAAAATATATTTACATATGAAGAAAATAGTTTAAAACACTTTTATATGATGGATGGAGACTCCAGAGAAATCAAATAAAATCACACCATGCACTTTTTCCCCAAACATTTCCAAAAGCATGTGTGACACAATATAAAATAGATACATATCATTCGCTTTTTGAACAAATGCGATGTTTATTCTCATTTTTGGGGGAATTCTGAACATGCAAAAATGATGTTATTTAGAATATTCTATAATCTTTGTTTCTTTCATGTAGCCCAATGCATTTTTAATGAGAAATTGTTATGTTTGTTCAACTTGCAAGAGAGTTTATTATTAATGAATCACACTTTTAAAAAGTAAAGGGTGAGCTTGCTGTATTTTCAATTTTTGGAGTCAGTATTGGAGAGGTTCAATATGATGACGGACCTTTTTTGGTTTTTAAAGATTTTATTGTTTCTCCGCTTTCGGGAGTTCCTTTGAGCTTTGCCTTTCGGCGTGCTGCTACGTCGATGATGTTACAAAGACTGATGGTTTTTTATATATACCACTGGAGGGCGTTACAAGTGAGAGGCGGGGCAACATGATTACGTAACATACTCCCGCCTTGAAATTGCACAATTTCAACATTCAGACACTATATGAATTTCACACATCACAATAAATTCGACCGAATTATTACAAAAAATGAATAACTATAAAATAAAATAAAAAAAATACTGAAATAATTCTTATATACAAATTTACACAAAATAATACTGAAATAATTCTTATATATACAAATGAGTTAAAGTCTCTATATATTATCTTACAATCATATAAATATGTAAATCCAATTAATTGTTTGGGAGTAAACATATTTGACTAATACCTCTTTTAATAACCCCATTCAAAATTCTTATTACAACAACTCTGACTAAACCATCTGAACCTTTTATTAATTCTTGAATTCTACCCAGTCTCCATTTATATGGAGGTAAATCTGGATCTTTGATTACAACCATATCATTAAGATTTACATTATTCTTAGCAAACTGCCATTTGTTTCTAAGATGTAAATTATTCAAATAATCACGTTTCCAATTTTTCCAAACTTGTTGTACTAATTTAGTTAATTTTTGCCATTTTGACAAATAATTATCTGATTTTTCAATTAATTGTGGTTCAGTAATTGAAGTTATTGGACGGCCAATTAAGAAATGTCCCGGTGTCAAAGCTGTATAATCATTAGGATCCGTAGATAAAGGTACAATAGGTCTACTATTTAGAATACCTTCGATTTCTGCAGTTAATGTTAAAAATTCTTCAAATGTGAGTTTTATAGAACCTACTGCTCTCTTTAAATGAAATTTAAAAGATTTGACACCCGATTCCCACAAGCCTCCAAAATTAGGAGACCTTAGGGGAATAAATTTCCAATCAATACTTTCTGTAGTTAAATAATTATTTAAAGTATCATCAGGATTACTCATTAATTTTTTCAATCTTTTTAATTCTGAATTTGTTCCAACAAAATTTCCTGCGTTATCCGAAAATATACATGCACATTTACCGCGTCGGGCAAAGAAGCGTTTTAAAGTTGCAATTAAAGCATTGGACGTTAGATCGGTAACTAATTCCAAATGTATGGCTTTAGTTGAGAAACAAATGAAGACTGCAATATAAATCTTTTGAAAAATACCTTTGCGTTGGCCTTTATATTTAATTAAGAATGGTCCACAAAAATCGATACCACAATTTAAAAATGGTGGGCTAGGAGTTACTCTTTCCGCTGGCAGATTTCCTAATAATTGATTACAACTTACTGGTTTATTTTTGAAACAAACAATGCATTCATTAACTATTTTTCTAGCCAAATTTCTTCCTCCAACTGGCCAAAATTCCTGCCTGACAAGATGGAGTAAGGTTTGGGGACCTACATGTAAATATCTTTTGTGAAAAGATTCCATAATTATTTTTGTAAGTCTATGATGGGCAGGAAGAAGCTTAGGATGCTTTTCATTTTGAGTTAATGTAGACTTTTGCAAACGACCACCTTACGAAGAATATTTTCCTCATCTAGAAATGGTGCTAAATTTTTAATCTTACTTTGTTTAATATGAATACCTTTTGACAAATCTTTAATTTCCTCTGAAAATTCAGAAGATTGCACCTTGCTTACCATGAAGTTGGATGCTGCTTGAATTTCCTTTATTGTTACCTTACCTTTTTTACGTTCAGAAGAACACTTCAAATTATTAATAAATCTGAAAATATAGCTTACAATTCGACAAATTTTAGTATAGTTGTTACTTAAATTTAAAATATCACAAATGAAATCACTAGAAATATTAGTTAGTAAAATTAATTCACAAGAAGTTTTAACTTCCTTCAGAAAATCATTATTTGTATTACAATTCACAGTATCCCTTTTATGGGGAATTTCAGACTGTAGAAATTGTGGTCCATTGAACCAAATTTGACTGTTTATCAAATTTGTTGCTGACGTTCCTCTAGAGATTAAGTCTGCTGGATTGTCTATAGATTTAATATGTCTCCAGTCATAATTTGGACACAAACTGTTAATTTTTTTAACACGATTGGACGCAAATGGTTTCAATTTTTCTGGGGGAGTTTTTATCCAAGCTAAGGTGATTGTGGAATCTGACCACATATAGACGTGATTTAATGTCACTGGTAAGATCGAAATCACCCTTGATGTAAGTCGTATCAAAAGTAGTGCTGCTGACAGCTCCAGACGAGGTGTTGTTGATTCTTTGATTGGGCACACTCGAGATTTGCTGCACAAAAGACTTGTTTTCACTTCACCAGATTTATTTTTTGAGCACACATAGATGACTGCACCGTAGGCTTTATTTGAGGCATCACAGAAGCAATGTAGGTCTATGGTGGTGGGATTCTTGATGATAACACATCTTTGAATTTTTAACTGGTTCACTGCCGGTAGATCCTTTAAGAATTTTAACCAGTCATTCAAATCATTTTGTAGAATTGTGTCATTCCAATTTAGCTTTTGTTGCCAAAGTCTCTGAAGAAACATCTTAGCGCTAGTTATAATTGGGCTGATAAGACCCAAAGGATCAAACAGTCTTACTATGACTGAAAGGACTTCCCGCTTTGAGTAGCTGTTATTCAAACTGACAGTCACTTCAAACGTGAAAATGTCTGATGTGGGACGCCACTGCATTCCGAGCGTTTTAACTGTTGTTAAGTCTGGAAATTCAAAATTTAAGTTTTGATTATTCCCTAATAATCCAGGATGGTTTGAAACCCATTTGTGAAGTTGCATGCCTCCTTTACTTAGAAGTTCTATTAATTGCTGTTATAAAGCCTCGGTTTCTGGCAAGTTATTTGAACCAGTTAAAATGTCGTCAACATAAACATCAGTAAGAAGTGCTGCAGATGCTTGAGGAAATTCATTTTTTTCATTCTCAGCTAATGCCTTGAGGGTTCTGGTGGCTAAAAATGGAGCACATTTTGTTCCATTATGTCACAGTCCGTAATCTGTATGTTTCCACAGGAGCAAATCTATTAGGTTTCCACAGAATTTTTTGCAGGTCTCCATCAGCTTCTGCGACCAAAATTTGGCGATACATTTTCTTTATATCTACACTAAAGGCAAACTGGTATGTTCGGAATCTCAAGATGATACAAAATAGTTCCTGCTGAATTGTTCCGCCGTTCAATAAAATGGAATTAAGTGAAACTCCATTGCTAGAATTTGCAGATGCATCAAATACGACACGCAAGGGTGTTGATGTGCTTTCTGGGCGAAATACGGCATGATGAGGAATATAATATTCACTACTGGCAATTTCAGGAGAATCTAAAATTCTTTCCATATGATTTAACTGGAAATATTCATCCATAAAAGCCTTGTATTGCATTGCCATTGTTTTATTTTTATCTAATCTTTTCCAAAGTAAATTTAAACGCCTTTCTGCCATTTCTTTTGAATCGCCTAGTGTAGAACGTTTTTCTTCAATTATTGGTAATTTAACAACATACCTTCCGGTACTATCCCTCTTATGAGTGGAAAGAAAATGTTCCTCATAGTATGTTTGTTCATATGTTTTTGATTCGACTGAATCATCTGTATTATCACCAGGAAAAGATTCTAAGTTAAAGAAATTTTTAACAGAATTCGCCAGATTATCATTTTTAAAAATTAATCCAGAAAAGAAATCAGAATTTCTGCCGTTGATTGTTCCTGTTACTAAATATCCGAACACACTATTTTGTAACAAGAGTGAATTATCATATGATCTAAATTTCTCTGCCTTCAATAACTCAAAGAACAACTCACATCCGAGTAATGCATTAATTTTACTAGGAATGTGAAAAGTCTTATCCGCAAGTTTAATCTCACTTGGGAAGTTAATTTTTGAGATATCGATTTCTTTAGAAGGAGTTAAATGTGTTATTTTAGGCATAATTAAAAATGATGCAGTTCTGGAAAAATCATTGTCTTCATTAAAAATGGTAGTGGTTAATTTATTTTTAACGAAGAATTCTCCTCCGTTAATACCAGAGATGGATGCATTAACCTTTTCCCGCTTCAAATTTAAAGAATTGGCCAAATCTGCAGTTATTATGTTTACCGAACTCCCAGAATCCAACAGGGCCTTTATTTTTATTTTTTGACCAAACGCATCTTCAATAAATAACTGCGCGGTGCATAGAATGTTTGAAGATAGTTTCGAGTTACTTGTAAGCGCTGACTCAGCCTCAGTGGTTAGTTTTTGTGGCAACCTAGACGAGCTAGAAGTGTCATTGTTTACATTAAGTTGCTCCCCCGCTCCTGGAGGCGTGACCTCTGCAAGGCGCGTATCCAGATGTATCAAAGAATTATGGCCTGACTTTTGACAGCTTCGGCAGAGGAATGTGGATTTGCAGGGTGGCTTATGCAATTTCAAACAGTTCTTACAAATGTTATATTTTTCTAAAAGCTCGATTCTTTTAGAAACACTCAATTTTAAAAATTCAGAGCATCTTTGTAAAGGATGTTTAAATTTACATAAAATGCATGGCTTTATATTACTTAGTTTATTCGCATTAAGAAGAAAGTTTTTTGGCTTATTTATTGTGCCTTGAAATTCCTTTTGGAATTTGTTACTTGTAGGGTATTTCCCTAATTGATCGAGTACCATCGCTCTTGATTCTAAAAATTGCAAGAGCTCCTTCAATGAAGGTATTTGTTTTGATTGTATGGACATTTCATATGCCTTTCTACTTTCTTTGTCAAGTCTTTCTAATATTATATTTACTAATATAGCATTTGTTAAGTCATTACATTCTAAATTCAAACTTTTTAAACCTCTCAAACTTTTATTTATTGTGTCTGTGATATTTCGTAAGCCTTTTGCAGACTCAAAATTTAATTTTTCTAGTTTTAGCATATTTCGAATGTGAATATCAACAACTGCTCGCTTATTTTCAAAGCGTTCTTCGAGAGCAGCAAACAGTGACTCAAATGTACCGTCACTTGTTTCTATAAATTTAGCTTCACCACGGAGGGCAGCTTTTAAATAAAATAACTTTTGATCATTCGTTAATTCGGTATTATCGTTTATTAGACACATAAATTGATTTTTGAAGTTACTGAATTCTTCCATTTTTCCGTAAAATAGCGGTAAAGGAATTTCCGGAAGTTTCGTTTTTAATTCAATATGATTGATATAGGCTTTCAAATTTGAATTTTGCTCATTTATATTTTGAATTTCATTTTCTTTAACATTATAATTAGAGAGTAAGCATTTCAAACTTACCTCTATTTCGTTTCTTTCTTCTTCGATATCCAACATTTCTTGATCGCACTTCTGGCTAAGTGTTTCATCTTCGTCGATTTCTAAATAATCCTTGAATAAAATTTCCAATTCATTTTTTATTTCTTCGACAATTGCCAGCTTTTGTTGACAGCTGAATATAAATTTATTTTCTTCTTCAACCGTTGAACTACTTTCAACAAATTTTTTAATACCTGTTAGTTTCGCCTTTATCCTTCCGCGGATTCTATTTAACTCTTTGGCTTTTTGAGTTTTATTTTTTTCCATATTTTCGCTAATTCGTCTCCGGGTCGCTAGGACCAGAATGGAGAGGTTCAATATGATGACGGACCTTTTTTGGTTTTTAAAGATTTTATTGTTTCTCCGCTTTCGGGAGTTCCTTTGAGCTTTGCCTTTCGGCGTGCTGCTACGTCGATGATGTTACAAAGACTGATGGTTTTTTATATATACCACTGGAGGGCGTTACAAGTGAGAGGCGGGGCAACATGATTACGTAACAAGTATAGTAGGGGTACTTAGAGCGACCTTTGGGTCATGAATAAAAAACTATATACGTATGAACTTTGTAAAAGTAACAATATCAAGTAAGATATTTGCTTATATAATAACTATTTAAATTGCAATGTGTCAAATTATTAGAAAGTTACAAGTATTTTCATAAGTTATTCAACATTATAATTCAAAAAATTGATTCTAAATGTCAGCTACACACATTGTCACTTTGAAGCAACTATAGATTTCTTTTAAGCAATTTGAACTTATTAATGTCATTTTCTGCATATTAAACAACATCTTTTTTTATGCAATTTTTTTTTTGGAATGTTTAATATTTTTAGATATTTGAAACTATATTGCTCCTATTCAACATTTAGTATTTCTGCTATATAAAAATATTCAGCATTTTCAGCCATGTAAGTGCGAAAAACAAAAAATCCTCCTTTTCAGTAGTATCACTTCGGGTTTTCTTTTGCTTTTCACCATTCTCATTGCTTGTTTTGCTATGAATTCTTTCTTTTCAAGAATAACAGTCACAATTCTACTTCTCCCTGGTTTTCGCCCGTCACAACAACAGGTAGCGAACAAGACCATTCTCTTTGTCTTTAGACAGTAATGTCCAAACAATACATCACTTAGAATATGTACAATCAAATTATGTACTTTTGGAATTAATTTCCAACAAAAATTAATGTAATAGTACTCCATTTACTCCAAACTATGATGCTATAACGCATGAAAAAACTCAATATTTCAAACTAATTCTACAACTGCAATTGCCTGATATAATTATGAATTTAAAATTTAACATTGATAAACTAGGAATTTGCAGTACAAAAGTGGGATAATGGTGGAAATTTGATAAAAATATGATAGTAACTTTATTTTAAATTATACTTTTGTTTTTAAAAATATAAAAAAAATTTAAAAATTCATTTTTAGGTTATTCTGATGTTTATTTAAATAAATTAGTAATTTACAGTAATAATAATAGGAAATGTAGCTTTTAAAAGTCAAGTACATGGTAATTTCTGGGCAAGATACACACACCTAACATTTAAATACATGTAACAAAAAATAAATAAATTTATTAATTTATAATACTATGGATAATTAAAGCTTTTACCCTATTTATAAGAATTTTTTTTTCAAAAAATAACAACAAAATTCATATAATTGCTGCTGTACCTACATTCATGGCCCTAGATAGAAGACTATGTAATTTCACACAAACTGTCTTATTCTGAAAACCCAGCATGAGAAGAGATTTATTTACTATCTCAGTTACTGTAACATGTTACAAATAGAATTATATACTAGAATTTAAAGTAAAGTATTTGATTTAACTTGGAAAAACAACAAAAGAGATGAATCGCATAATTTTACCTCAGACTATCTATAAAAATGTTTTCATTTATAACTTGCCACAATTTACTATTAAAAGATTTGAAAATGGCTCACAAACCAGCAGTTACTGTGACCTCTCATGCAACTAATAAAAAAAACTTAAGATTAAATATTATGTATTTAAAGAACAGAGACTCTAAGTGCACAAGACTTTATACCATAGTAAAATTTCTTTCTCTTTAAGCAAAACAGCATCAAAAAGATTAAAGGCAAAAAAGTAAATCAAAATTCCTAAAGAAAACTCAAGCGATCTTATCATTTATTAATATCAGCATGGTTTAAATTTCCTGCTATTAATGTTATTAAATTTCTGACTTTCATTTTAAATTTTAAGTTTTGCTCATGTTTTGCAAAGTACATTAAAAGGAAAAACTTTATTCATTAAAGGAAGTGCATATGGCACATATAAGTAAATTATCTCCGATTCAAATAAAATTATAATTTTCATTAAAGAAAAATAATAGCATATGTATCAAACAATAATCGAGAAGGCTTTCAGAACATATGAAAACACTTGCATTTTAGATGAAAATAACATTTACCTACTAGTTCCACTTTTCTAAAAAAAATTAAATAGTACTCATTTTGCTGTAATGAATACTATATATATATAGTAAGCAATATGAAGCAATTTGTATATATATATATATATATATATATATATATATATCGCTTCAGATAATTTTTTAAAAGAAATTATTTAATTTTAGTCTCTTTGAAATTTACACATTTATTAGATAATATCAGCTATTTTCATAAAAAAAGGTATAACTGTACAAAAGTTATTAAAATACACTTTAATTACCTTCAAAGATGAAATAACAGCATTAGGTTGTCCTTTCGTCAAATCAGTCTTTTGAATTTGTTCTTGGGGTCACTATTGGTGAAGCAGACCTTTTCTAATCTCCGAAGTTCATCTGAAATGAATATTTAAACTATTTTGCTATACATAATATAATAAGTTAAATGCTTCACTTTTGCAATCTAACTCAAACATTAACTGAATTACTTTAAAAAATGAAACAGCCATATCTGGTTGCTTTTTGGAGAATCAGATATTATTTACCTCAGCAGAGGAAACAATATTTGACTGTCCTGTGGAAAAATCGAAGTTTTGGACCCTCTTTGGTATAGCACCTCTTTGCTTATTTACTTTACTTATCTAAAATTAATATTGAAATGATTTTATTATACATCATACTTTAAATGAAATATTTTAATTTTATAACTCAAATTTAATTTATAGCTCAAATTTTAAGATTTCTATTGAACCAAATTACAATAGCTTTCTTTACAAAAAAAAGAGGAAATGTTGCAAACATTATTAAAATAAATTTTTAATACCTCAGAAGAGGAAAACTGATTTGCCATTTGACAAGTTAGTTTCATGGATTGGTTTGAATCAGTTTCTGAATTCTTCTTTGGTGAAGCCTACTTTTCCCCATTTTCCATCTTTATCGGAAATAAGTACTGAAATTATTTTGTTGGACATAATATAATATTTTAGGAGAAATATTTTAACTTTAGAATCTACCCCAGGATTTATAATTTAAACATTCTAGTTGAAACAAATTATAATATCAGCTTTTTTGTATAAAAAGGTAACATTAATGCAAGAATAATCACAATAAAAATTTAATTAACATATAAAAAGAAAACCTTACATGAAAATATGGATCTTATGGGAGAAGTATCCTCTTTCTTGTTCAACTTATTTTCCTAAAATAAATATTGAACAAATAAACTTTTGCTGGCAAATGCTTACCCCCAATTTTTTTGTGTGTAAAAAATATCTTAGCATTCTATTTTAAAACCACACATTTGAAATTCCAAAATGATTTACTTTTCCTTCTATGACAACTATAAGGAAAGTCAATGAAAAATTATAAATCAGAAATGAAATTTTTCAAAAAAAGAAAAAAAAAACTGAAGCATAGAAATATTATTGCTTTTCAGAAATGTAAAAGAACAATTCAATTTTTAGACACAAAATTAAATCTTGCTCACTTCTTTATTGTAGTTTTTGGCATATCTGTCAACTGTTTCCAAATTCATTTTGATTTACAGATTATTTAATTCAATTAGGTTCAGGTTGCTGATGATACAAATGCAAAATTTTAATGAAATTTTCATAGCAACTAACTTTGGAAATCTTAAAAATATAAGTTAGTTGCAAAGTTTTTCTATTTTTATTGAGCAATCAAATGCCAAGACGTATAAATGTTCGAGCAATCATAAGTGAATGCTGTGCAATTAAAAAAATCCTTAAGACTCCAAAATGTAAACAATGAACATAAATCCATTCTAACTTTGTGACTAAGAACTATTTAAAAAATGTCAATATACCTCTTTAAAATAAAAAGTTACTGCAAATATTCTGTTTCACAGCTTAGATAAATAAATAAAAATATATTGTAGAAAAAAAAAACAGTGAGTGCATTCATTAAAATTTTTACACGAAGTTCAGCTCAAATATCAATTTTTACTAAATTTTGCTCAAATATTTCCAAAATTTCAAAAATTAAAGGAAAATGCTTTAAATAGAACTTCAATCCATAGTTTTATATAATGGTACAGTTAAATACATAACTATTTAATAAAATTTGTTATTTTTTTTTTCTTTTCAAATTAGTACTCAAATGGCTAGAATATATCTTGACATAGTATTTTTGGTCAGATGTTAATACTATATTGCAAAATCCTTCTTTTCAATTCTCTATAATATATTTTATATAAAACAACTATGTAGTAGTGTCTAAACTAAATGCAGTTTAGTCATTCTTGCAACAGAATAAATATTATGAACACGGCTTATGTTGCATATTTTTAGCTATGTGTACTAATCTAAATAATGTAAAAGGCCTTTTATATACCAATTATTTTTAAAATATTTAAACTCTGCAATGTTACTTAAAAGCCTAACTCTGTTTATGATGTTAAAATAGGATCACAAGTACACACATTTAAAACATTTCACTTTAAACTATCAAAAAAGAATGCTAAGACTTGTAAAACTGAAACTGTATGCTTGAATTTTACAATAAATAAAAATACATGCATGAGAAGCTTGGAGAATTCTGCAACCTTTGAGAAGTAATAATGATGCAAAAACTATCTTATAATTGAATCAACATTTTGATTCAAACAATTTGGTGCCAACAAAAAGGATGACACATACAAATGGCATTTATATAAAGAAAATTAAATTTCTTTCTTTATACCAATGAAATATAATACAGAAAATTTCATAATAATTCCTTCTATTAAAAAATTTCTGACTTAAGAAATTGTAATATATGTATTCATCTGTATATGTCAATTATCAATCTCAATAAAATTACAAATTATTTTTAAAAATCTTTGATCGGTTAATTACTTCATATTACACCTTGCCTTTTGTTTACATTGTATTCGGAAGATATCCTTTGATTAAATAATTTAGATATTCCTGAGAAAACAATCCAAAACTAAAGGTAAAAAATTCTCTCAAATTTCTAGGGGAAAAAAAGGAACAAAACACATTTTATTAGTTATAGTTCAATTAAATTTATATAAAAATATGAACTTTCTCATTAGATGTGAATACACTTTTTTCCAGTCTGAAAATGTAATTCATTACGAAACAAGACATAAACAAATGCATATTTTAATGATAATTAGTTTTAAAAAGTAGAAATACAAATAAGATACAATCAACACCGTTACTAATGGACCCCAAAACATACAAATACCTTTAAATACCCAATGACTATCCTCAGTTTTTTTAATTCGCAGATTAAAACCGATTGTTAAGTTCGTGCAATTATAATGGACACCTGCAATTTCTTTGTAAATCAGCAATTGAAAAAAATAAGTCTGAAAAATAAATAAAAGAAAGTTAAAAGTTGAAAAAAAATAAAAGTTGAATATATTTCATACCTTTGAAAATTATAAAAATACTATTTTCTATAGTTGAATTAAAACCCTTAAAGAAACGCACAAGCATGAGACAGACGACAATGTTAAAGTACCGTTGCCAAACTTGAATTTCTTACTTGGCGAATCTTTGCTAAATATGTAACCCAACTGATCATATCACAAAGATATTTGGCGAACTTTTTGTTTTGTGTAATATTAGCCAGACTGGTGAACATTCTACGTTTCCCTGTTAACTCTATTTTCATATATCCACATCCAACAAGAAGTGTAATGAAAATGCAGAAACGATGATGTCGTAATAATAAAAACATAATTCAAACGAAAATCTTTATTTAGTCAAAAATAATATTGAAAAACTCTGTTTTAATTATTCTTAAAAAACCTATAGACTTTTTTTGTTTCATTTTAAAAACCATAAATGATAATAGCAATTCTAATTTAAAGATGTACTTTACGGCAAAACTGATTGCGAAGATCTTTTTCACTTATGAAGTCAAAATGGAATGCTATTGTGTGAGCATATTTTAAATTTTGAATATAGAATATTAACATTTTAGATTTTCATAGCCATTTCCATAAAAAACTTATATCGATTAATTATCGTTATAAAAATTTTCAAGTTCTGTTAGTTGAATTTATTTTGTATTACAGACGAAAGAACGCGCTGTTCTTTTATTCGCAAAATACATTTTACTGAAGTTACTCGATATTACTAACTTCGGCTCAAAAGACTCATAAAACAAACTTCATTTCTAGACGAAATTGCCGGTAGGAATCTGAAAATGATGTATCGTTCAAAATACGAACCCTCAAATTGTTGACTTATTTTGCGGGAATTCGAATCCGTATGGACGAAATTCGTGCGAAGAAGCGTAAACAGGTTCTGAGGGGCGGTTCTGAAACTGGAAAAGAATTTTTGCCAAAATTAAATTACAATTTAATAATCTTTAAATGAATATTTAATAAATCAGAATAATATAATTTTATACAATTTATTCATTTAATGTCATTTCTGAGTAACCTTTATAAATGAGAAAATAACATTAATTAAAAAAATTTAAAATAATTAATATTCTGTTCTTCCTGTACTTCCAAATAAAGCAACTTTAGATTCTACTTGTATAGTTTTCAGTTTTTAGGCATGTGGCATGTGGCATTTTTGTCTTGTACCATCTGGTTTTCACTTTAGGGTTCCATTGAATATTCTTTAATTTGTTGAAGTACCCATACCAATATTTCTGTGCGAATTTGTGTAAAGAAATTTAACATGAAATAAGTCAAATTTTGCATACATATTATTTAAATAAGAATATTCTTAACTTTTCAAAGTATAAAATTAATTAAATATTCGATTAATTAAAAAGAAACCGAAATTTTTATCGTTTTTCTACAGTAACTTCGGAATAAATTAATCTGCAGGAAATATTGTTATACCATTTAGAATTCAATTTTCCCTTTTCAACGATGTAATTTCATTTCCAGGTAATCTCCCCTGATTTTCATCAATTTTTTTTCCAAATATAGGAAGATATTAAGTTGGTGCCGACAGTTTTGAAATAAGGAATTTTTTTAATCGTCTGGTTCAGTTGACATTTTGAGTTTAATTCTAAACATGAGACGATAAATGTGTTATGTGTATCATGAGATTTTATAAATAATTATTTTTATATTAAATCTATTATACGTGAAAGTATTGTAATTCCGAGCAACAACGGATATATAAACTAAAAGTTTAATAAATGAGGACCCAGAGAAAGTCAGAATGCACAGAAATCGACAAAACATTATCAACTCCAATATCTGTCCTTTTAACCTTTCAAAGGAGTGTTGGAAAAGAGCATCCTCTTGAATGGGACAAATGTATTATTTTACGATTACTGTTGCAACCCCACATACACCTTCTTTATTTTATAATAGCATGATAGGTTCTTTTTCGTTTTTAAAGATAGAAATAGGTGAGAAATAGGAAAAAGGTTTTTTAAAGGTAGAAGGAAACTGTTAAGTGTGTCAGCCAACTAAAAAAGAAACAAGACCTCATTGATCTGCAAGCATTTAAAATAAGAAAACATGAAATAAATCTTTAAAAAATATTCATAAATTTAAACAAATATAGATTTAATTTAGAATATATTGAAGTAGAATATCCTTATAAAAAGAAATATCTTTGCCCCACACAAAAACAAAATTTAAAAAATTCTTGGATGACTGAAGTTGTAGAAAGCGTTTGGCAGTCTTCTTCTCTGCCTATTTGATAACGTAGCTTTGTAATGACGTACATAAAGAATATTTATATAAGGGTTGTAACGAAATAATCGTTAATAAAATGTCTTCCGAATACGCGTGAAGGAACAATATACAATGCGAAAAATATACAGAGATGTGATTGCTTATCAAGATGGACGGCGAAAACTTTAAACCTTGTAAAGATTAATATTATTCCTTTATAAATGTCATTGCTGGATATGATAAATGCTCTCTTAAAAAACTAATTAAAAATAAGGATAAAAAATAAATTATTTAACATATACTCATGTATACCGATATATTTAAATCTAAAAAATGAATTCATTTTATTTAGAAATTTTTAATTTTAATTCCCTTATTTAAATTTTTTTAGAGCGTGTTATTGTTAATTACTTTAATCATCTCAGATCTATGAAAAAATAATATTCTTAAAGTAAAATTTTTTTTTTTAAATTGTCATTTATGTACATTGGTTTTTCTCAATATGCTGCTATAAATGAATATTGCGAAAACAAATTTTTTAATCATCTTTATATTGAGGTAGCTTATCCAAAGTGCATTAAACATTTAGAAGTATTGGGAATAATATATTTTTATTGCAGCGTAATCGTATGTAGAAGAAAAACTACATTTTATTTGGTCAGTTATAAAATCACCGGATTCGTTTGTAGAAGGTGTATGGTGTGAACACAGTAGCCCTCAATAACGAGCTACAACTTTTATTAAACACGAAAACAAGAATACGCAGACAACAAATATACCGTCTAGACGAACACACAGCAGCACACTACAACAAACAGCGCCCCATAAGTAATCAGTAGTGATAACAAACACAGCACACAAAACGGTAGAACAGAACTCAGCAGTAGGAGTGAATCTTCAAAGCTAAACTCTACGGTCTCTCCAAACGTCTGAAATTCTCCACTGTCTTCTCGCTTTAGTTGTATGCAATTGCAGACTCACTACTACACGACTGGCTACTCCTCACACGACTAGATGCTAGTAGTATATAAATGTATAACTCTGCATCACTTTGCAAAGTGATACAGACTTATACATAATTTTTGACGAGAGAGCTCTTATGAATCGCAAGACGAGAGAAGGCCATCGGTGAGTTGTAAGCAGAGAGAGAAAGTGGAAAATAAATCCGGTTGAACGAACAACGCAAGTGAATATCATCAGCAAAAGAGGAAATAGGTCGTTCCTTCGCTGCGACTAAACGAAAACCAGTTATTCGATTAACGGATAAGTATAACGGATAGAGGAAGAAGTGTTTTCGCAAAGCATTCGCAAAGTTCAAACCAAGGCTATCTAGTCTGAAATTAACGTTATTGTCATTATGTCTAACAAATGTGTTAGAGTAAAGTGATTCAAGGCGAAGAAAAATCAAAAATATATCTTTGAATGCCTCATTAAAGGGTTTTGAAATGCGACTCAAGATTAAATTAAAATAATTTGTAAATATGTAATGAGGGGAAACTTCAACAGTGCATTAGGTAGAAAATCGTTCCGTCGGTTAAAAGGCGTTTCACAATTTAACTGCTAGAGGTTCGATAGTCTAGGAGGTAAAGAACGCGCAAAATATTCCTAGACTATCGAATCTTTTTTGGAAATTGGGGATACGAGTTCGAATCTAGTTAGTAAAAATATAAACGCTGATATAGAGGGAGAGGGGGGTTTGCGTTTATAAAAGTAAGCGCTCGACTTCTCTGCGATTAAAATGGATGAGATTGATCGATTCTGCGGAACGGATTTAACGCACCTCGCTGCGATAGCTCCGATTAACGAGGAATTGTTTTTAGAAATATCTCAATCTTTATTCTGCGATGAAATGACTATCATAAAAATAGGGTTTCTACTCTCATTCTCGCAACGGCTTATAAATAGAGAGCCGAGCAGGAAAACATTCATTCACGAACAAGTCTTTAACGTATTATGTAAAAGATTCTCTTTATAAAGATGTCTACTTACGAAAAATACAAATCTTTTCAAGTAGTTATCTTGTTGCTCGTCATCGTAATAGAATTCTTTTTACTTATAAGTTATATATGCGTGCACTCACCAGCAGATACGAGTGAAAAAGTTAACATCACAAACACCTCTTGCTTTCTGTCCGAGCATCTCGGTCGAAAAATATTTCTTCACGTCTGCTATAAAAATGATAAGAAAGTGTTCGACATAAGATATTTCCGATCGGAAGCGGCTCACCTGAACGAATCAAGATATCTCAAGCCTCAAATTATAGGAGTTCATTTAACAGAGTTAGAATTTAAGAAAGTATGTGAAGCATGCTGAAGTTAAGACATCCCTCAACATGCTGCATCGTCGGTCCCAGCCAATCGGGAAAATCATCTTTGGTTCGTCAGATGTTACACAACAATGTGTACGATTACCAACCGCAAAAAATTAAGTGGTGTTACTACTACAGCCCTCCGTCATTCATAAATGAAGCTTCTGCGAACATCGAGTTCGTAAATGGTCTACCCGAGAATTATGAGGATGTGGATTTGCTCGTTATTGATGATTTAATGCTATTTCTGGATGAAAAAGTCGCGCAGCTCTTTACAGTCATTTCGCATCATTGCAGAGTGAGTTGTATACTCATTCTTCAGAATCTTTATTTTCAAAACAAATACCTAAGGACCATAAGTTTGAACACGCACTACATGATTCTGTTTAAAAATGCTAGAGATATGAATCAAATAAATTGTTTAGGCCGACAGTTGTATCCATCAAAATCCAAATTTTTTCTCGAGGCTTATAAAAGCGCAACTTCCGATCCTTTTTCTTACTTGTTGGTTGACATACATCCTCTTACGAGCGAGGAATATAGACTACGCGATAGTTTGTTTCCAGATAGTAGTGGTATTTACTGGATTTACAGACCAAAATGAAAAATAAACTAAGCGGTCATTATTCATTTGTGGATTTGCTTTCAAAAGCATCTCCGAAGCAAAGACGATCACTGCTAAAAACGGCCTCAGCTTCACAAATTCTAGCATTATGCGAAATTTGCTTGAACGTATTAATGGGTAACGTCCCCGTGAACAAGAAAAAATTGTGCAAGTATAAAACCTGTTTACGAAAGCTTGCAAATAAAAATACAAAAATAAATCAAAAGAAAAAAATCCTCATTAATCAAGGTGGTGGATTTTTACCTCTGATTTTACCTGCAATTGCGTCTGCAGTCGCTGGAATGGTCGGTCGTGCAATTGGTAACAGGATATGAAAAATCAATTATTTGAATTCAAGAATTGGCACCCCGAAGCAGCGGAGAGGAAGATGAAAACCTTTATAAACAGAAACTTTCAATCGCTCTCGTCACAAATAAAGTTATCATGGCTAAAAAAATGGCATTGGTTCCGCCTGACTTATTAGCTGCCTATCGTCGCCCCAAAGCTCTCGAATTGGATTTGGAACAAAACATATTGAATTTGCTTGATGAATCTCAATTACCGAACGACCAGCGAGCTAAGCTGCTGTCTCAGTTGATTATGAGATATCAAAAAACAGCGAGAGAGCCAGCGCCACCCATTCCCGTCACGATAGCCGATAAACCAGTGATAAACCCTCCAGAAGAGCTTCCTGCAAAGGATATAGAAGACGAAGATCCAATATTACGAGATATAAGATACACAGTGCCTAGAGCATATGAAAAGTATGTGCCAGCGATAGTAGAAAAACTCAAAACGCGTTTGTATCATTGGAACGAAAATGGGGAAATGACAGAAAACGGAGTTCCTTTTAAAGGTTCGAAAATTGTGGATTTGTTCTCTTATGTGATGAGAAATTCAAAAAAATTAGAAAAACCACTACATCTCGAAAAATTTATAAAAGCAATTATCGATATCAATATACCTCACTCATGGATTTCCAACAAAAACATTCTAAGACAATTGAAAGCTCCTGATTCACCCTCTGATGATTTCGACTTTAGTCCGATAAAAGACAACAGTCGCAGAGCTTCGACTCCCCTTTTGAGCCCAAACCGCAGACGATCTAGATCAGCAGGCGAGAGAGCTTTTGAACGCGAGGTAGAACCGCCATGGAAAATGAGAAGCCAAAGCTACAACAAGTGGATAGAATATTAAACGATATTTACTATGATGTTAAGCATCCCGCTTCCTTCGGAGGAATAGCAAAGCTTTCAAAAGCTTCGAATCTTTCTCAACGGGAAACTAAAAGTTGGCTTGAAAAACAAGATGCTTACACTCTTCACAAACCAATTCATGTGAAATTTAAGAGAAGACAAGTGTTATCGTTCGGTATTGGAGATTTAGTGCAATACGATTTAGTAGATGTTTCGAAATATTCCAAATTCAACAAAGGATTTAAATATATTTTAACAGCGATCGACGTATTTTCAAAATACGCATACGCGGTTCCTTTGAAAAAGAAGAATGCTAATTCTGTACTAGAAGCGTTTAAGAAATTATTTTAAAAAATAAAATACAAAATTCGAAACATACAAACAGACCACGGAACCGAATTTTATAACAAATCAGTGTCCGGGTTGTTTAAAAAACGAGGTATAAACTATTACAGCTCTTACAGCGAATACAAAGCAAGCGTTGTTGAAAGATTTAATCGAACTCTGAAAAATAAATTATTTCGCATTTTTACTCACAGAGGCTCTTATAAATACACCGACGTTCTAGATGCCGTATTAAACGCTTACAATAACAGTGTTCATCGCAGTACTGGGTTTGCTCCCGCTCAAGTGAGAGAAGAGCATGAATCGTTAATTTTTCACAAATTATATGGTTTAAAGAACAAAGGTCAATTCAAATTTAATGTTGGTGATCAAGTTAGAATTTCCAAAACTGCCAAAACATTCCGTAGAGGATTTTTGCCTAATTGGTCTGAAGAGATCTTTACAGTACGGAAAAGATTTCCCTCAAACCCAACAACTTACATTTTAGAAGACCTGAAACACGAAATTCTGCGAAGGCGGTTTTATGAGCAGGAATTGCAGAAAATAACAAAGACGTCTAACGACTTTTGGAGAATCGAAAAAATTTTGAAAAGCAGAGGCGTTGGGAAAAAGAAGGAGCATTTCGTTAAATGGAAAGGATTTGACAATCGTTTTAATTCTTGGATAAAAGCAGAATGGATGACGTAAAAGAGTTCTACATCACTTTACCAAGTGATTCGAGCATGAATTATTTTCCCTCGAATAAGCAATCCTCATATAGAACCAAATTATCGGCTCCCCTAGTCTTACTAGGCGTTTGGGAAGTGGCATTATCGGAGGTATGCATTCCTCGCAATTGGTTTAATATCGGTGACCACAACAATTTCTATACTGTTATGTACGAAAAAGAAGATGTTGTAGTTACAGACAAGTTTGAACAGCAAATAAAAGTCATATATAAATCAGAGAACGTTGCTGGATTTTGGCTAGCTTTGAACAGAAAAATTGCAGATGTTGTAGGTGAATCCAAAATAAATTTTGAATACGATTCGCGTGCTGCGACAGTCACAGCCCACATTCGCGAAGGCGTGGAACTGCAGATCTTGAAAGAATCTAAATTGTTGTATATGCTACATATGCCTAACGAAGACACCATTCTGAGCTCTTCGGCGAATTATCGATTCCGCCTCTCTCAGCAATCTCCTGTAGATATAGAGCTGAAAATTACCGATTCTACACCTAGAAGCATCCTCGAAGTAGATATTGAAATGTCTGCAATGTTTGGAAAGATGACAATAAACAAGCCTAGAGTTTTGTTTGAAATCTTAAATAGACATCTAGCAGCGAGAAATCTGGACGAACTCATAAAGTTTGAATACGATAGCCACACATTTGAGGTTTCTATTATTTTATCGAAATATGTCGAAGTGCATATAGAAAAATCTACAGGGTCTTCGCTGCTACGTAAATTGAATCTCCAAGAGAATAATACTGTCATCAATCAGACTCAGAAATTGAAAGTCGATTATTTAGCTCATGTGAACGCCCGCGATTCTTTTAAAGTGATAATCAAAGAATACCCATCGTTTGTGAATTCTGTCAAGCATTCGAAAGATCTGGTTATTAATCCAGGGATATACAAAGCACCTTCGGATTTATTTAGCTCGTTTAAATATGTGAAACTATCGCTTTCAGAAAACTCGAAAACTAAGCTTCACGTGCCTGAGTATTATGAAGTAAAATTTGCGAAACCTTTAGCGGAAATGTTAGGTTTTAATGAGACTTTGTTTAAAAGCGGGAACTACGAATCCAAGTATTCGCTTGATTTAAGCGGAGGAATAACGGAAATATTTATTTATAGTGATCTAGTGCAATCGCATCATGTTGGAGACTCCTTCGCTCCGCTGCTGCGAATCATCCCCTGTATGAACGAGAAAGAAGACCAAATAGTTAAATATTATGATCGACCTCTGTACTTTCCTGTGCGAAAAACGTACATAGAAACAGTGCTTATTGAACTGAAAACGAGCTTTGCTACCGACATAACATTGAGCGGGGGTAAAACGTATGTTATACTTTCGTTCAGACGCAAACCTATAAATTAGCAGATTTTTCCCCCAGAGTTTTCATATGCTCGCAAGACTAGAGAAAATGCAGTTGGACAGTAGAAGCTGTGAGGCTTATTACCGCCTCCAACAAACAGGGGGAAATGTTTATTTCACGGGAGTTCCCTATCAGCGCGGTTATGGGTTTTTTGGTGATTTGAGGCGTTTCATTACCCCACTCGCAATGAGAGCGGGAAAATATCTAGGCAGTCAGTTATTAAGAACTGGTAAGAATGTTCTGACTGACGTGTCAGAGGGCGCCTCGTTCAGAGATTCTGCTCAACGTCGATTAAGAGAAACCTCAGGACGAATTAAAGATGATATCTTTCAAAAACTTCAACATGGAAGGGGTATAAAAAGAAAACGTTCGCCTAGAAAAACACACTCGGGGAAGAAAAAGCGACCTAGGAAAAAACGGAACGAAGCGGAAGACATTTTCTCATGATGGCTATTTGTCTGAAAACTGAGTTAGATTTGTTCAGCGAAAATGCTGTTCAGCTTGCAATCGATGGAAGTGCCTTCGTATAAATTCAACCAGTCGCATCACTAACTGACAATTCACCTCTAGAATTTTTCATCAACGGAAATGGAGATCAATATCTCGACTTAGCACATAGTATTTTACATTTAAAAATTAAAGTTGTTAAGAAGAATGGCACAAATCTTCAGAATACGGATCACATAGCTCCCATAAATTATATCTTAAGCACTCTCTTTTCAGAGTTAAGCGTTTTTTTAAATGATCGCCAAGTCATGAATCAGGTGAACTATGCATATCGGGCTTATATAGACAGTTTGTTATTTTCGTCAAAAACTGCTCAGGAGACTATGTTAACTTCTGCGTTATTTTACAAGGATACGGCAGGTCACTTCGATACAATGGGAGCAAATTCGGCTAATTTAGGATTTAGAGAGCGACAGAAATTATCAACAGAATCGAAAGTACTAGATCTAATTGGGCCTCTCCACATGGATATAGCTAGCCAGGCGCGTTTACTACCGAATGGCGTGGATGTGAGAATTCGATTACTCAGACACAAATCAGAATTTGCTTTGATGTCTTCTAGTGCCGATTGTAAAATTATCATTCAGTCTGCGAGTCTTTTTATTCGAAAAGTAAATGTCGCACCCTCGATAATCATAGCTCAAGAAAAAGCGCTCGAGCACGGTTCGATGAAACTGCCAATAAGGCGAGCAGATGTACGAACATTTTCCTTAGCAAAAGGGCTGCAAAGTTTAACGATTCCGAATGCGTTCATCGGACCACTTCCATCGCGAGTCATTTTGGGATTCGTGGCGAATGATGCTTTAAACGGAAATCTAGCTAAGAATCCTTTCAAATTTTCGCATTACAATTTGAGTTATTTAAGTATTTCGGATGGAAACAAAATGTACCCCGCAAAACCTTATACTCCAGATTTTGATTCCGATTCTTACGCTCGCAGCTATTTGAGCCTTTTCACTGATTTAAATCGCTATCATAATTTTCAAAACATTAACATAAACTATGAGGAATTTAAATATGGTTATGCGTTACACGCAATCGATTTAACGCCTGATTTCGCGTCTAACGAATCTCATACGAGCGTTATTAAAAACGGAAATATATCGATTGAAATCAAATTCGGCACGGCGCTCACAGAGACAGTGAGTTTGGTGGTTTATTCAGAATTTCGAAAC
Organism: Argiope aurantia; assembly: GCA_026543865.1. Classification (NCBI taxonomy): domain Eukaryota; kingdom Metazoa; phylum Arthropoda; class Arachnida; order Araneae; family Araneidae; genus Argiope; species Argiope aurantia. Next base: position 99,006 of record JAPMOR010118518.1, on the reverse strand, counting down.
ACCATAGAAATTGATCGATCACGCAGCGTGTTTATTGACTATTAGAAATGGATACGATAACGATTTGTCGTCTTGCCTGTAGTGATTCTATGATAAAACGAAAATTCGGAGGTGTTTACGCATGCGATTCGCTACCACCAGTTAAAGGCGATTTTGTTTCGTTTGTAATTAACTTAGACGATAGAGCTCAACCAGGAAGTCATTGGGTTTGCGCATATTTCCGAGATGGAATAGTTTATTATTTCGATAGTTATGGCCTTCCACCTATTAAAAAAGATATTGTTGAATTTTTAAAACAAAACGCAAGCACTATACTCTTCAACAGAATATGTTTCCAAGATGTTGATACGTTTACTTGCGGACATTTCTGTTTATATTTTCTATATAAATTTGCTAGACAGCTATCGCTGCATCCGCTAAGTCTTGAAGATAAACAGAGAAACGAAATCATCGTGAAACGTTTCGTACAACAAAAACTCAAGCTACATCCCTGTTGTCATCTATCGCATTATTCGCAAGTATGCAAGCCTATGAGCTTCATGTTGCAACATGGATAAGAAAGAATAAAATGTTTCGAAAAAAAATCTATTGAAAGCCTTTGCTTGAAATTCAATGACGTCGAAACATACTGAAAAAATAAATAGAATGTTGCTCTATAAAAGAAACTTGAAACGAGTGCTCTTTTAGTGTGTTATTAGACACAAAAGTATTAAGAAGTCTATCAGTATGGGAAGCCAAGATTTCGATTGGGTTGAGTTTTCAAAAAAAAACTCCTCTCACAGAGGAGATTATGAGATCGCTGCAAGATCGTTTGGATTTTTCTGTTATTTCTCAATATCAAACGCTTTCTGAAGACTTCATGGAAGAGTTCAGAGGCAGACTTGACTTTGACAAGCTATGCAGATACCAGAAATTATCAGAATCTTTTATCAGACGATGTTTAGAAAGAGGAGACCCAATAAATCTAGCGCTAATTTCAGAATTTCAGTCTCTGTCTCCAAGCTTTATGCTCGAATTTCAGAGAGATTTGGATTGGAAGCGAATTTCTCAGTTTCAAGTTTTGAGCGAGGGATTTCTCATTGATCATAATCAGCTTTTGGATATGAGTTTAATATCTAGATACCAAGATCTCAGCGAAAACACTATTCAACTCCTAAGCGATATATTGGATTGGGATGTGCTCTTGAAATACAAATCCAGTCCTGGTTCATTGCTTTCCCAGCACATTGACAAAATTACGCAATGCGATTCATTGGATCTGTCGCAATTACACGAAGGAGTGATTAACCATGTCTTTAAGAGAATGGTTCTAATGTATCTGAAGAAAATATGTTCCAAAGTTTGAAGAAAAAAAAAAGGAAATGGAGGGGGGATGGGAGAGGGAATATTACACCCATGAAGTACATATCGCAACATGATTAAAGACATGTATATACAGACTCAAATTGCCTCGTATGTTCAGAAGAGCTGCAACCATGGAGAAATACGGATATGTAATTTGCGACGCTTGCTCTATGCAGGAATATTTGTATATTCATCCTGCTTTATTCAATTCTTTTATTGATGCTGTGCAACATGTTGTTTTACGCCAGTCTCTAGATCATTCGAAGAAAGTTGTCTATTTCAAAGTATTGAATAATTCTGAGATTGTTCAATACATTCACGGAGACAATGCCTCGGATCGATTTGGATTTTGTTTGTTACATAGAACAGATCCAGATGAAAAATTCAAACTACATTCTACATGCAAAAATCTTTATGATTCTATCTTCGATTGTTTATTGACTGCAAGAGAGAGTGAATTTGACGAAACTGGCGGCTGTTCAAGATTTCAATTTGGATATTTTAAGCTGCTGAATGACGATGAAGTTATTCACCTGTTGCATATATTATAAAAATACATCGCTGTGTTAACGTTTGCTACTTTGTGAGAAAAAAAATTGGATAGATAAATATTTCTGTGAATGTATATTGAAAGATAATGTTCATCCTCCAACTATGTGAAAAAGAGTTGATTTTGTATATGTATTTCTTCCATAACAGTAGAAAATGTATGAAAAATGAATGAAATGTTATGTGAAAATGAAAAGATTCTGTATATGTAACTACATTTGTAAAACGCTTTTTCTGAAACAATAAAGGTTAATGAGAAATTTTCAAACTGTGTTTCCATATCTTTTTTTTTCCTATCTCAACATTGGAAAAGATTTTTGTTACAAGTTACATTCGATAAAGAACCCTTTAATAAGACAGTTTTTGTTTATAATGAAATAAAAAGGATTTTACAAAGAAACAGTTTGGATCTCGTCAAATGTGTTATTTCTAAGTTTATATATTTACCCTCACTTCAACTTATTTTGTGTGGGGAAAATAAAAAAACCCCCGAATTCTATATTTTCTTGTTGACCTTCCTTTAAATTTATGTAAAAACATAAATTAAAACAATCGACAATAGTTACGCACGGGGACAATAGCGCGGGGAAATTCTTTTTAGCACATGCTAACAATATGTCCTTTCGTTAACGCAGCTATGTTTAGATTAGTCAAGGTTGTTAAAAAAGAATTTTACTTAGGTAATTGTAATAGATACATCGTATTTAATATTATCCTTGGGACTTCAGGGTCGTACAAAGTTTTAAACAGTATATAAACGCGGCTCTTACCATTCAGTTTTATACGTATTTTTCTAATCACAGATTGAGCTTCACAACATGGAAAGTGGTAAGTGCTTGCATTTCGTATTTTGTAATTAAGATTTTCCCCTTTAGTCTCAAACAAAATATAAAGTTCTCAAGTTAGTAATAAAATGTAGTGTGTCCTTTTTAGATCGAGCCTCCAAGTTCTCAGCCTTCATAGATGAAGACGAAGAAGAACGTAAAAAGATAAAGTTTGATCTTAACCTCTCAGATGAAATTGAAAACCCTAAAAGCATAATACCACCATATTCAATCTACTTAGGCAAGGGACTCGGCATCGAGATAAAGGAATTTAGGAAACGCTTATTACAAGGGGGATATCAAAAATAGATTCAAACTTTTATTTTAGGATTTCAAAAAATGGCGGAATATGTTAAGCAGCATTAATAATTTAGAGGAGGAGAAAGGATTGACTAAAAAAGAAAACTTTTTCTGAAATAAATACTGGGTTTCGGGGTTTTAACCGTACTTTAAGAGCTGAAATAAATTCTAGAAGTATAGATTCTCTGTATAATGACATTAAATTACCTATATTTCGAATTTTAAATACCTCACCAGTTTTACGCTTACGTTTGGTGATATGTGTTTATATTGTCTTCGCAAAAGTTTTGCAAGACCACTTAGAAACAGAAGAGCTGAGATTATTTTTCACGAATACTATGCAGGCCCGCGATCGGTAGAACATTTTTTGTGGAAAGCAAAAGAAATTAGTTTCGATTTAATTAAAGAATTAAAGCAAGCGAGCAAAATAGAAATTAACGATGAAAGTTTTATCATTTTCATCATCGTCGTGCTTTCGAAGTATATTCGCTTAGGTGGTGTTTTCCATTTACATGCTGCTTTCTATCATATTCTGCCTTTTTTCCCCAATTAGCAGCAAACCTGAGGAAGCTAAGTTTCATTTCTACATTTTGGGAATTGTCGCGTTAAACTTCCTAAAACACTGTCGTATTAGAATAATGGAAGCTACTACACATTAATTTAACTAAGATTCAAAGTCCTCACGTCGCGAATACTTACTAACTAATAACATCTAACTTACTGTTTCAGTTGCTTTCTCATCAGCTAAAACAGTTCAAAATTTAATTTTTAGTTTTTCAATAGGAATGGGTGAGGTGCTGCTTCAGTTGATTTTACATCAGCTAAACGCAGTTCAAAATTTTAAACTTTTAATATCTATATAATTCGGCAAATGTGAGAACGGGGAGTAAGACTTAAACAATCTATGATTGTTTGGGTGATACCTCGTGAAACAAAGCGAGTGGGGATATCTGGTTGAGACCTCCCGGGTTCCCACATGGAAAACCAGATCTCTAGTAATGCCATCCCTGTTAGCGCTTTCACTCTGCTTTACAGATCGTCGATATTTTTCTTCTCCTTGGGAGTCAATGCGAACAACTTTCGACTGAAATGTAACTTTTCCTGTCATCAACTATCGATAGCGGCTTCGCTTTGCATTCTTAGTATGTATACTCTGATCTTGCGATTCATAAGAGCTCTCTCGTCAAAAATTATGTATAAGTCTGTATCACTTTGCAAAGTGATGCAGAGTTATACATTTATATACTACTGATACTGCTTACAGAATAAACACCAGAACTCGACACGCAGCTCATTCAGCAATCGCTTGAGTTCCACAAAACGCTTGATTTTCACTGGATTGTTCCAACTTTTCACCGTTGATTCTCCACGGTTCAATACACGACTCAATACATGACATACTGCAGATTGAAACTTCCGGTCTTTTATGGTTCTTGGAAGCAGGCACAGAACATTCTGGGGAAATCAGACATATCTCTGTTCCTATAGGCTGAATAGGCAAAATTCTGGAAGTTTCCAGCATTATTTACTTTGCCGCCAAAATCGCTAAATTCGTAAATAAGTTTGTCGCCAAGCTCTGAGATCACCAATTCGGCATCCGATCAGCCTCCAACAGAGCTGATCGTAAAACGGTCTTTTCAGTAATTGAATTATCCGTGCAAGGAAGTAATATTACAGATTTGTAACATTGCTGTCCTCTTCAAGGACTGACTCTCCGGCAGTCCCACTAAAATTCAACAGCTGGCATTGGTCACCGATCGATGTGATCAATCTTTGATCCTGCGTTGGGCGACTTCAAGGCTTTCGGTGATGGCATTATTTACTAAATTGGCGACAGCTAAAGATCCTTCCAAACCTTCTCACTGTTTTTGACGTATATTTCTTCGTCGCTTCAGATTGTATATCCAAACTTGATTTCTCTCTTTAAAATGCAAGCGGTCCCATGGAGTCAAACACCGTGTGGTAACAGAATTTTGTGGAACGAATTCTAGCCAGACTGGTTGATTGGCCACTTTCAACTTCCTCCATGAAACCAATCGCATATCAGGATGGTCCAACAATGCCTTCCAGAGTCCACATGAAAACCAGGGATTCGCCTTCGTCGCCAGAGCTTTCACGACAATATTTCCACCTATTCCTGACTCATTCTCGACGCTCGAGAATTGTCCGCAGCTCTCAACACAAGATCATTTAATAAGCTCATCTGCATTTGCGGGAAAGGTTCCTCGGTAACGACATTATTAGTCCAGATACACAGCCGATTCCTCGGTTCTTATTTGCATCACACACCTATACAAAGCCACAGCAGAGCCGAATTCTTGAAGGAAATCAAAGCCGAGATTACAGTGATCGGCAATTCCAGCCACGTAGTCTTCATGCATAGCAATCCGCAAGGATATTCCAAGACGCTTGCAAAGAGATTGTCCCGTCAACCTCTGGGACGAATCCATTCCAAATAGTGTCGCATTAACTCCTGTATCTATTGTCATCGAGCATGGGTCACACCTAACAGATCCATAAAAACATATTTCATCCTCTCCATCCCGAAGCGCCTGCACTTTGAATTCTGTTTCAGGGGACTCATTTGAAGAAGACTATGTTAGCTCTACAAAAAGCTTTTTTTCTTGCATTTGTTGAATAATCTCCCTGTTCATGCCTCTCTTTATTAAAGTTCAGTTACCTCAGTTTCTTGCAGGATGGCGCATCTTCGCATACTGATCATCTTGTAAAGCAATTGCTATGGCAGCATTTTGTAGATACACGGGTGATGAGTCTTTATTTTCCAATAGTATGGCTTCCTCGTTCGCCAATAACTCCCCCTGCGACTTTTGATTGTGGGAATTTCTGAAGAATAATATCTACATTCCGAGATCAGCATCTCTAAATCAGCATCTAGACATGAAAGACAGTATTTGGCGGCATGTTATTAGTATTCCTGCAGGCTTATATATATATATATATATATATATATATATATAACATTTTTAAAGCCTATTAAATGTGTGTTGTTGTTTTTTGTGTGTGTATTATAATACTACCTATTGGAGAATATTTTCTAAAATTTTTTATTTAATAAATGTTAAGCGCATCTTTTTCATTATCTGAAGTTCAACTTTTATTTCATTTGAACAAATAGAACGTATTCTGGAGCCCTCTGAATTGGAGAACTAATATCTTGCTATCCCTGTATATGATGAAAGGAATAATGGTCAAGATTCTCCCATGCACTGGAAAAAGATTAATGGGAATAGAAATAAAAATAATTTAAAGACAAACAAAAGACTTTTTGAGTTAAAATTTAATAAAAAAAGTTTTTCTTTAACTATTAGATATTTTTGAATTATGAAGTTTCACATTTTAGATAGTACAATGCACTGTGTAAACGGAGACATTTTTTAGTTTAATGAATAGCACGGTGAATACATTTCCGTACATATTAATCATATGTCATCTTTCTTTGATAATTTCTAGCTCTTCATATTTTAACTAATGGAAGTTACAAACTAGCTGGTTTTGTAATAAGTATAATAGATATTTTATTTCATATATTTTCATGCTGATACTTTTATGTAATTTCTGAACATTACAATACATTATTTACTATCCTTTATATTTGCCTGCCAGTCTTTAGGCACAAAAGCATTACTGCGATTTTTTCAGATAGAATCATTTTTATATTTAAAGTGGGCAATTTCATTCAATTAGTTTAGTTAAGTTGATTAAAAACTGCTATAGTCTCTTTTCAAGTATCCTCATTGCAAGAAATTGGAATAAATGATGATTTAAGAGTGGTTTCAGGATTAAAGCAGTGTTTATTTCTGCATTAACTTAAATAATGTAACTCATGAAGAGACATGAAAGGACTGCACTTAGAACATTTCAAGATTCTTAGATGCAAATTAATGTGAAATCAGTAAATATACAGGGCCATAAGTAAAGGGATTAAAATCAGAAGAGAAAAATTATATGATTTTCTCCATAATGAAAACTATTTTTTTTAAATGAAAATTTATGTTTCAAAAACATTAATACGTTTTCACTTTTCATGCTAAGAAATTGTTTATAAAGTTGGAAATAAAATTTATTTCCGATCAAATAAAAAAATGATGCCTGCAAAAACCAAATTAATTTGCAGTATTTTTGTCTTTTTTGCCATTGCACATTAATCTCATTATGAAATTCAGTTCTGATTTATAAAAAATCTACTCCACTCCCATTCAACATTTCCGGATATAGAAAAGTGGTAATATCTGACACAGTTATAGATACATATATGAAAGAAGCAGAAAAATATTCTAATTATAATACAACTACATGTATAATAATACTAGAGCTCAACATGCCGACTGTTCGATGTACTTTTGCGACAATCATTCTAAAAATGACAACTTTAATGTCTATACCTATTTGATATATGTATAAAATTATATGTATGTATTTTAAATTGACATCTGTTTGCATTCAAACTGAAATAATAGAAATGCGGGCAGAATGGAACAGCATTATTACGAACTAATGCTCAGGCAATGTAAATCAAACTAAAATCTTTATGTATAATACAAATTCAAAAGCATGTATGGGATGCCATTTAATATAACCATAGTAAAAAAAATCACGATAATAATATTTTGTTTCAGAAAACTACATTTCTCTATTTTGGGTGGTTTTAATCCTTGCTGTAAGCAAGAAAAGATCTCCTGAAATATCTAATTGTAAAAGCCGATAAGTAGAAAAAATTATTAAAAAATATTAAAACATTCCAAATTACAACAAATCAGTAAATGCAACGGAATGGCAAAGGCAACGTCATGACGTTTCTGAGTTCCGAGGTGTGACAAAGTGGTCACGTGTACCTCCACATCATAATTTGGAATAGCAATTATAATTTGTAAGTTTATTAGTTATGTTCATTTATTGATTTTGCATAAATACACATGCCTCCATAAATGCGACGATCATCATTCCTACCACCGGAACTCTCATTTTTAAAGACCCGGTAATTAGCGATTGGAAGTGTGTCCTCCGGGGGAGGAAGGGTCTTTTGGACCAAAACACATCAAGAATTTTCTCTGAAATAAAGTCATGTATTTCGGCGACCCTGGGACGGAGGCTGTTAGAGTTCCAGATGAAAGGGACAGATATTAAGGCTGACGTAATTTTCGAAAAGAAAATATGGAATACCAGCACCATGGGATGCAGCAAGAATTACCGGTAGAGCCTTTTTAAAGGTTTGGAGTAGAAAACGTGCGCCACACCAATATTCTCTCATAAGAGCAGCTAGGCCAGAAAAAATGCCGGTGAAAATTTTTGAATTAATTAGATCTATTAGGACCGACTGTTTTGGAATAGAGGATTAGTAACTGATGCGTTAGTTTTCTGCTCCTCTGGTATATCTAAAGAATGAAATTCTGACTAAGAGTTTGTCAGAATTTCGGAGTATGACATATTTTCATTAACATTTCTGCAATTTTTCGCAGGTTGATGCTTTTTGGGGATATCCCAGATTGATATGTTGGTTTGTCGGATTTTTAAGAATTTATTGGTTGCGGGATGTTCAAAAGCTTGTATGGATTTTAATAGAATTACAGACTCGTAAGCAAACTAAAAATAAGAATAAATTTGTTTCACAAAGCTACATATAGCTATTTTAGGACATTTTAATCCTTGCTGTAAGCAAGAAGACCGCTTCGTAAATACCTCATTGTAAAAGTATAAAAATATCTCATTGTTACAAGTATAAAAAATAATTTAAAAATCTTTAAAACTTTCCAAATTACAACAAATCAGTAGATGAAACAAAGCGCTGAAATATAAAGTTTAATAAAGAACAACCTCTGTTTCATCATCTCACAATTAAATTGATGAAAACAAAGTCAACCAACAGATATATAAACGTGTGGAATGCTATGGATAGTACTAATTTACTACAACGATAGCAAAAACATTACAGTAAAAAATAGAAATGGAAAAAAGAAATAACATATGCAAAAAGTGCGCCAATTGTTAGTTTACTGATGTAAGTCAATACAGATAAACTTTCAAACACATAGCAACTAACATTTTTAATAGTAATTTTAACCAAAATGTGCAAAAATGTATATCAATATTTCTGTATAGTTGAAGAATATAAAAAAATGTTCATCTTATAGCATGCAAAGTATATATCAGTTTTTTCTAAAAAGAAGTATTATATTCATAAACTAGTTCAACAGTAAATTGCAGATATTCTGGCAATAGCCAGTTACAATTTTTCATAAAATTTTAACCATAAAATATAAGATTGCATGTGAAATTTTCTGTAAAGCTGAAGAAAATTAAAAAAAAAATCGAAATAAAATAGTTTGTAAAGTATATGCCTTATACTATCGATTGTTTTTTTAAGAAAGGCTATCGTATTCATAAATTATTTCAAAAAAGAAACGCAGCAATTCAGAAAATATCCAGTAAAAATTTTTCATAACTTTTTAACGAAAACTTATAAAACTGTATACGAATGCTTCTGTATATCTGAAAAGTATAAAGAATTATACATATTTTGTAAAGTATATATAAGTCTTGTAAATTGTAAACCAAGTATTTTGATAGTTTTCGCAAAATTGACTATCATCTAGAGAAAACAGTTCACCAATGAATTTTCGGCAATTGAAACAATAACCAGTCACAATTCTTTATAAAATATAACCCAAAAAGTATAAAGTTATATATGAATACTTCTCTATAAATCAATGATATAAAAAAGTGCACATTAAAGACAGTTTGTAAAATACATATCAGATAATAGAGATAGTTTTTTTAAAAATGACTATCATATTTAAACAGAAATTTAGCAATGAACTGCAGTACATGGCAGGCTTTAAATTTCATATGCACGACATTTCTATGTATAAAAAAATGCAGGTATTACATAAAAATGTCATTTTTCATTAAAAAAAAATTTTTTTAATGTATAAGATAGCAAAGGAAAACTTCTGTAAAGTTGAAAAATATAAATAGAGTATACAAAGAGACCGTTTCTAAAATGTAAATCATATAACGCATATCAAATAACTAAGAGAGTTTTGAGAAAAAAAATGACTATAATTTTCAAGAGCTGTTTTAACAATGAATTGTAAAACAAGGCAGGATGTAAATATCACAAGCCGCACATTTTTAAGTATAAACATGACAGGTAGGAAAACAAATGCTGTGAATTTTCATGTTATAAACAGTTCACTAGTAAATATCCGCAATTGAAACACTAACCAGTAACAATACTTAGTAAAATATAAACCAAAAAGTATAAAATTGTGTATGAATACTTCTGTATACCTCAAGGATATAAAAAAGGGGCACATTAAAAACAGATATAAAATACATATCATATAACACAGATAGATTTCCTTAAAATGACTGTCATATTTAAATACAAGCTTAGAAATGAATTGCAGAACTTGACATGCTTTAAATATTATATGCACGACAGTTTTAAGTATAGAAATTAAAGGTAGTACATAGAAATGTCATTCTTCGTAAAAAAAAATTACAAATTATATAAGATAGCAACGAAACGAACATACGAAAAAGTTTCCTTAAAATTCACTATGGACTGCTTATTAACTTGATGAAGTTACAGTTAGTGCTGACAATCCTGAATGATTTTGCCGTTCTGTATTGGAATAAAATCAGAACTTACGAATAAAGAAAAAGAATTATTATCTTATTGAAAAAATATTTTAATAATATGCATAAATGAGCATAGCATGCGAACGATTACAATGGAGACGCAGCTCAACCCAAATCGGAAAATGAATTTTGCTAGATAGAGTCGACGAAAAATAGCTGTTTATTTTTTTAATTCAATCCATATGTTACATAATTTCAAAAATTTCAAATTCAATGAAGACTGTTCCGGGCCCATTTCTGATTATAGAATACATTGGTGGAATAGAATAGATGTTCATGTAAAAGAAAATACTTCGAAACTTCCGCTACCCAGGCTGATACTGAAAAAAATAGAGCCAGTAGTTAGGCCTGTTGATTCAGATATACTGAGACGGAAAATATTCTACGATACGTTTATATACAAAGAAAAGGAATATTTCCATAAACATATTTTAGAACAACTTTAATGAACATGCGAGTAAGCGAGCCAAATGACGCATCCAGATTTGACAGATGTCATTTATGTGTTACCTTAAAAATGTATTATACATGTATTACTAACACATGTATTATTAATGTATTAAACATATATATTATGTATAATACAATGTGTATTATACATAGGAATATTCAACCAGATAATATTGTGTTCTCATCGTCTGGAGCATTAAAAGTTTGAAATTTTCGCAATGCCATCATTTTTGGCCAGAAGTCAAGGAAGTTAAAAAGTATTGATCTTCGATATCAGAGTCTTGAGTTACTTCTTGAAACTATTGAATATAATGAAAGTGTTAATGTTTAGAGTGCTAACTGTAATTTTGCACACCTTTTGTTGAAAAGACCCTCATTCCCTAGAAATGGAAAAGAGAATGTTCTTCAAGGTATATTTAAGTTGCTGGGCTTTCCTGTGAAAGAATTTCGGGAAAAATATTTTGCCTTCATATCCATACAAGATTTTCTGATCTTTAGTACATATAATAAGTTAGATGAATATTTTCATAAGTACTGTGAAAGTGAAATTTCACCATTGGCTATGAATCTTATGCATAAATGTTTTTTTATAACCCTGAAATATGTAAAGAACTGAGCTGTGTCTTCAGCATCCGTAGGATTAGATTATTGTTACGAATTTTACCGGGGGCTCGTTTGGATAGTGGAAGTGATATGGTGTAAAGAACGCTCAATCAGCAGGCGGCAGAACAAAATAAAACAACGACGTTTATTTACACGAAGACACACAGGACAGCATAAAAACGACAACTATATACAGCACAGAAGACGATTATCTTCAGCCGAGACGTGCAGCATACAACAAGAATCTACTGTAGACAGTAGCGCACAGCTTAGTTGAGCACTAGCTCGACTCCGTCGCTGCTCCGCGAGTCCCTGGAAGACCAGTTCTTCACCGTCGATTTCGACTACTCTGCTCTGTCGCTTCCGACTACTACTCTTCTTCGACCCTCTGACTTCGACGACTCTCCGACTTCGACGACTCTCCTCACTCTTCGACTTCGATGATATGCTTATCGGGGCACCCGTCCTTGGAATAGGACTATCCCTTTAATGGCATATCTAGCTTAATGGACTTGACTTTTAGGTATGATGGCATGAACTGTGGTGGTTCTTGATAGTACGGTGAAAGGAGAGAAAATGCCTTGAAACTTCGAACGAAATTTGCTCTTTGCAGGTGAGGGAGAGTGGGAGAGATGTCTCGGCCAATAGGAAAGCAGGCTGTCAGGGGAGTAGGAGAGGGTGATGGAGACGGTTTTCTGAGTTAGGTGAGGGATAAACTATTGTCCGTGATTGACCAATCAGGATGCAGGGTTATTGAGGAAGAGTAACTTTACTTGTGGTGGGACTTAGTCGATCAGTGCGTTGAGGATAATCATCTTTTTTTCTTCTTTGTTTTCAGTTTTCTTCGCTAGCTTAGCTGCTTCAATTAGTTTTGGGAATTCCTTAAGGATTTCTCTTATTTCTTTGAGGATTTGCAGGGTATCTAGTTCTTCGTTGGCTGTCAAAGTAGGCTCCGTGTTCTGTTTTCGAGGTGGGGTGGGTGGGTTGATGGTCTTGTTTTCTTTGACTCTTTCTAGTTATTTCTGCTTAGGAGGGTCTCCCGTTGATTGATGTTAGCTTCGGAAATTTACTGCATCTTTCCAGGCAGCTGTGTGACCAGTTTCTTGACAGTTAACACAAACTGGGTCTTGAATTTTTTCTGTGATGCTGCAGTTCCTGGTTGCGTGCGATCCGCCGCATTTAATGCACTTGGGTGTTAATCTGCAGTTTCTTGCGGAATGATGAAAGCCTGCGCAGTTATAACAAATAGTTGCGGTTGGTTTTCTTCGGTAACTTTCTATTTTGATTTTAAGATGTAGGAGGGTTTTTTCGTTGTATATGTTGAGGGCACTTCTAGACTTTTTTATCTCAAGAAGGAATATTGGGTACATGGTCTTCATCTTATAATTTCTGAGTTGTGAAATTCTAATAATGCTGTAGTTACTTTCTGCAAGTTCTCTGGTTATTTCTTCTTTATCTGTATCAATTGGGAGTCCTTTAAGAATAACTTTTATGGGCCTTTCATCAAAGTTTTCAGATAAAATAAATTCTTCTTTTTTCTCTGTAAGCATCTCAATGATTTTTATTCTATCTTCTTCATTAGCTTGTTGGATTGCAATCATATTTCGGATGAGTTTGTTTCCAGTTTGGGGGAATTTTCTATGGATTTCTTGGAGTGTCAGGTTGTAGTTACTTGTGAGTTTCAGATTTATGGAAGCCGGTCTATTGTTGGTTATTTCTTGGGAATCGTGGTTTTGGCTCAGGATCTCGTACCTATTTGTTGTGTCCATGCTATCAGTTTTTTCTTCCTTATTTTAGCGGCCTTTTTCGGGTTAACCAGTTGAAAATTATCATTGCTTGAGTCCTTTTTCTTTAGATTAACTTGTGCTGTGTCGTCGATGTCCATTTGTTTATCTTCATTTAAGGCTAGATCTATTTCAAAGTTGGGGTAATTTTCATTAGTGCCTTTACTTGCATTGTATTTTTCCATCCATGCTTCAATATCTTTAGAATATTTGGTGTTGATGATTTTAGGTGGGTTCTGATGAGTTTTTTCTTTGTAGTTCGCATAGCTACTTGACCTGGGAGGAGCAACATTGCTTGGCTTGTTGCCCATTCCCGAAGTTACTGAGTAGTTATCATTAAATCCTACACTCATAATTCTCGGTCGGTCGCCTTTGCTGCTCTTAGAAAAACTACTTGAGCATCTGCTCTCTCTGAACGTCCGTCTCCTTCCATGACTGGAGACCGAATCGAAAATGATGTCATGCCATGACTTTCCTCACACTGGCAGCTGCGGATCCTTTTATAGGTCTCAGGAGGCGGGACTAGAAGCCTCTCAACCAATCTGGAACGTTCGAGGCGTATCTCGGTTCCTACTGGACGGATCTGGAAAATTCTCGAAGTTTCGGGTATAATCTATTTTGGCGCCAAAGTCGCCAAGCTCTGGGACCTCCAACGTGCCTTAAGGACTCAGTCCATTATCGATGACTTTAAAACAGTCTTTCTGATAGTGGAACAAACTATGCTGGGAAAACGAATTGCAGGTTTGAAACATTGCTCCCCTCTTCAAGGACTGACGTCTCGGCAGTCCTATTTCAATCCAACAGCTGGCGTAGGCTTCCGTATGATTTTATGATGATGATGCGTTTGGCGACTTCCGCACTTCCGAAGATGACATCAATCACTAATTTGGCGGCGACTAACGATCCATCCGAACCTTCTCAATGCTTTTGACACGGACCTCTTCGTCGTTTCGGATTGTACACCCAGACTTGATTTCTTTTCTTCAAATGCAATATGTCTGTCCCATGGAGCCAAACGCTGGATCGTAGTAGAGACCTCCGGAATGAATTCTTGCCAGGCTGGTCGGTTGGTCACTTTGAACTTCTTCCATCGAACCAGCCGTGTATCAGGATGATCCAACGGTGCCTTCTGAAGTCCACTCGTAAACCAGGTATTCGCCTTCGTCGCCAAAGCATTCACGAGAATACGTCCACCTCTTCCCGGTCTATTCTCGACACTCGAGAATTGTCCGACGCTCTCCACACAGGATCTTCTGAAGAGCGCATCCGTTTTCACTGTAAGGGTCCTTCAGCGACGACGTAACATGTCCGGATGCACAGAAGACATCTCGGCTCCTATTTGCATCACACTTCTATGCAGATCCACAGCAAAGATAAATTCTTGAAGGAAATTGAGACCGTGACTACAGGGATCAGCAGTTCCAGCCACGTAGTCTTCTTCCGTGTCACTATGCCAGGAGATACCAAGAGGCTTGCAGAGAGGTAGTCCCTTTAATCTTTGGGACGAATCCAATCCAAACAGGGTCGCATCAACTCTTGCATCCATAGGCATCGAGCACGGGTCGCCACCAACAGACCCGTCCGAAGAAAGTCCATCTTCTCCATCCCCAAGCGCCTGCACTTTCGGTTCCACTTCAGGGGACTCATTCGGAGAAGACTGTTTCAGCTCCGCAACTATTTGACATTCTCCCTATTGGTTCCTCTCCTTATTAAACTTCGGTTCATCCTCCGGATGGCTAAGCTCCTTTTTGGTGACACCGGTCTAAATTCGATCTTCATTCTTTTCTTCTACTTGGCTCTCGCTGCTTCCTTCAGTTTCTTCTGTGATAACTTGGATGTCTTCAGTTTTGTTAACTTTATCTTCTAAAATTTCTTTCCACGACGAAAGGCCTTTTTTCAATTCACTCCTCATGTCGTAATATCCGGTTTTCATTTCTTCCGTGAAGGCTTCCATTTCTTGTAAAAGTTTCTCTTGTCTTTTCTTCATCTCCTCTTGTCCAGCTTTCATTTCTTCCGAAAAAGCTTAAATAGATTTCTTCATCTCAGCCAACAAAGCCAGTAACTCACCATTGCCACTATCAGCCATCGTAGCCTGAGATGTCGTTTTCACCATATACTGCTGACCACTATCCAACTTCTGACACAAAATGTTACGAAATTTTACCGGGGGTTCGCTTGGATAGTGGAAGTTATATGGTGTGGAGAACACTCACTCAGCAGAAGAATAAAAACAACGACGTTTATTTACACGAAGACACACAGGACAGCACAAAGACGACAACTATATACAGCACAGAGAAGACAATTATCTTCAGCCGAAACGTGCAGCATACAACAAGAATCTATTGTAGACAGCAGCGCACAGCTTAGTTCAGCACTAGCTCGACTCCATCGCTGCTCCGCTAATCCCTGGAAGACCAGTTCTTCACCGTCGATTTCGACTACTCTGCTCTGTCGCTTCCGACTACTACTTTTCTTCGACCCTCTGACTTCGACGACTCTCCTCACTCTGGCAGCTGCGGACCCTTTTATAGATCTCAGGAGGCGGGCTAGAAGCCTCTCAACCAATCAGGAACGTTCGAGGCGTATCTCGGTTCCTACTGGACGGATCGGGAAAGTTCTCGAAGTTTCGGGTATAATCTATTTTGGCGTCAAAGTCACCAAATTCTTCGCCAAATTTGTCGCCAAGCTCTGGGATCTCCGACGTGACACATGGACTCCGTCCATTACCGATGACTTTAAAACAGTCTTTCTGTTAGTGGAACAAACTATGCTGGGAAGTCGAATTGCAGGTTTGTAACATTATGTTCTCAGAGGACCCAGAAGTATGTTCTGTAGAAGAAATTATCAAACTTTTGAATGAAGCTAATATATATATTAGGATACGAAAAGTGAAAGAAAAAAACATATCTAAATCTTGATTGCCCTATTTGTTTTATATTTTGTTAATTCTTCAATAAAAATCTCCCATTTTCTTTTTTAAAAAAATTATTTTACTCAAAACTAACCTCAAACTACACTAGTTGAATGGCTAAATATATATATAGATGGCTATACTTGATATATTGCACATTTAAATTTTAGTACTATAAAATACGTAGGATAATAATGGAGACGACGCTGAAAAATAATCTGAAGTGTAATGTAGCAGATAAGTGCATCAGAAAAACAGCTGTTTTTATTTGGAAATTGAAATCTATGTTACAATAGAAAATTTCATATTCGAATAAGACTGTTCCGTACCCATTTCTGATTATAAAATAACATGCGAAATAGCATAGAAGTTCATGTAAAAGAAAATGTTTCGAAACTTCCGTTACCCAAGCTGAAGAAAATAGTGCCAGTAGTTAGACCTGTTGGTACAAACATATTAAGGGGCCATGGTGGCCTGGTGATGAGGTCTCGGCTTCAGAACCGGAGGGTTTCAGGTTCAAGCCCCGATTCCACCGAAGAACCGCCGTGTAAGGGAGTCTGTTGCACGTTAAATCCGTCCATATCAAACGTCCTCCCGCTGGTGTGGAGAGGGGGGTGCCAGCTCAGGTGTCGTCCTCGTCATCTGACCGTGGTTCAAACTTACAAGGTCTGTCCCAAAATAGCCCAGGTGTTGCTTCAAACGGGACGTTAATATAACCAAACCAAACCTAATCCGACATATTGATTTGAAAAACATTCCACGAACCTTTGATATACAAAGAAAAAGAATATTTCCATAAACACGTTTTAGATCAACTTCAGTGGACATGCGAGGTTGCGAGCCAAATGACCCATTCAGATTTCTCGCATTTCATTTTTGTGTTCTCTTCTCACCATAATAATAATAATCACCATCCTACAAGTTAAAGAGTGTTGCTCTACATTTCAGTGCACTAAATTGTTCCTTCCTGTCATTCATCAAGAGGTCATTGTGTTCATAAAAAAATCTCTCCATCAGAAATTACCCACTAAATAATATGAAAGAAAATAACTGAATCCACCAATAATATTTTTATTCCTCGCAGAAATAAAAGATTTGTAGTGTGTATTTATATTCTATTTGAAATTGCATATATAAATTTTAATATTATATGATACGAACGATAATAATTGAGACGATACTCAAAACTAATCTGAAGTGTAATCTTGCAGATAAGTGTCATAGAAAAATAGTTGTTTCTATGTGGAATTCAAAACATATGTTAATTGTAATCGAAAATTTCAAATTCATATAAGACTGTTCCGGCCCCAGTTCTGATTATAGAATATATTGGTGGAATAGCATAGAAATTCATGTAAAAGAAAATATTTTGAAACTTCCGTTACGAAAGATGAAGAAAATAAATCCAGTAGTTAGGACTGTTGGTTCAGACATGGAGTTGTGGAAAATATTCCACGAACTTTTTATATACAAAGTAAAAGAATATTTCCTTAAACATATTTCAGAATAACTTCAATGGGCATGCGATGTCGCGAGTGAAGAGACCCATCCGGATTTCCTACATGTCATTTTTGTGTCCCATTTTCACCACAATAATAATAATCACACCTCCCTTCAAGTTCAAGAGTGTTTCTCTACATTTCAGTTCTCAAAATTTTACCTTCCTGTGATTCATCAGGAAGTGATTGTGTTCATAAAAAAAGATCTCTGCATCAGAATTTCCCGGCTCAACAATTGAAAGATGATCAGTGAATACATCATCATCATATTTGGCTAGACAGTCTAGGGTGGGCAATTGCTTTCCTCTGAATTCTGTTCCACCGCATTTTATTTCTGATACTCGTCACTTTCTTTCCTGTATAGCCAGGAAGTGTGTCTCCACTGACTCCATCCATCTCATTTTGAGTCTACCACTTTTCCTACTTATAAGATGTTTATGTAAAAGAATTTTTGTTTTGCTCTTATGTAGTCTTTTTTCTCTCTTTTGCATAGTATATATTCGTCAGCATTAAATATAATGTTCGTATGAATCATTCTCACATAAGTAATGTTTTAATATTCATAGCTGCAGCACAGTCATCATCAAACCAATCCTTATTTGTGCTCTTTTTTTCTTTACCAAAAATGCTATCAGCAACACTTCATATGTTTTTCTTCATTTGCATCCAATTCGTCTCAACTGATTCATTCTTAGAATGTATATTAGTAACTGCAGTTTCACCAGCATCAAAATATTTTGTTTTAATACCTTTTTATTTTAGTTTATCACAGTTAAACTCCTGTAAGATTATCCCTTTTTTATTTTTTGTGATAAATATTTTCTCTTTTAGTTTGGCAATCACCAAAAATGATCAGAATCTGTGTTAGTACTTTTGTAAGTTCGAATAACCAATAAGTTATTATAATGTCTTGCATCATCAATAAATTGATTTATTTGGTTGATAAATGATCCATCTGGTGGTCTCCAAGTTGCTTTGTGAATATTTTTATGCGGAAAACATATTATGGGACACGGCAAAATGAATTACTCTCACTTCATTATCATTAGTAATATCATGTAAACTGTGTCGACCTATAACTGAATGAAATTCATTTTTCTTTTAAATCTTAACATTAAGATCTCCAATAATTAATTTTCTATCCTGTTTAGTACAGTCATTAAAGAACCTATCTAGCTCTTCATAGAAGATTTCTTTTTCATCGTCTGACTTGTCCTGAGTGGACGCAATAGCACAAATTATATTATAAAGAAAAATTTATCCTCTGGTTCTAATCACAAAGAGTCAAGGGAAAACAGCATCAAAGTTCATGCCTAGATGTTTCATACGCGTGCTAACAACGAACCTTGTTTCCTCTAAGTGATGATCTCGGAGACAGCTATAAAAAACACCGTGTGATTTCTCATATTAATCTCTAAATTTCCAGTCCATCTTATTTCCTGTATCACAGTTAGATCAATCTTGTATTCATCCAACTGCTACAATAATACTGCAATCCCTTAGTTCAATATAACGATAACGCGTTCCAAATCTCATCTCCAAAAAGCGTTTACCATGTCGTCTCCATAGAATCTGCCGTGAATTTCCTTATTAGACTTCGCAAGAAGGTTTTTTTTACAGGATGGAGTTGTTAGCACCAAGATCAACCCCCAACCTGGAGGACCAGTTCCCTGATATAATCCCCAGGGGCAGGATAGCCGGCTATACCTCCATGCACTGGAAACACATTTCAGTCGCCTCGTACGACATGCATGAGCTGCAGTGGGACTATTCTTTCACACCCAGTCACCACACGGGTGAAACCATCAATACTATTATTATTTCTTACAGAAATTAAAGATTTATATTGTGTATTTTTATTCAATCTCGAATTGTATATTTAAATGTTAGTACTACAGCATACAAACGATTACAGTGGAGACGAAGCTCAAAATTAATCTAAAGTGTATTCTTGCAGAAAAATGTCTCAAAAAATAGTTGTTCATATGTATAATTCAAAAGATATGTTACTTACAATCGAAAATTTCACATTCAATGAATATTGTTCCGGACCCATTTCTGATTATAGAATATATTGACTTAATAGCATAGAAGCTGGGTACAAGAAAATGTTTTTAGACTTCCGTTTTCCAAGCCGATGCTGAACAAAATAAAGCCAGTAGTTAGGCCTATTGGTTCAGAAATAATGAGATGGAAAATATTCCACGAACGTTTTATATACAAAGAAAAAGAATATTTCCGCAAACATATTTTATAACAACTTCAGTGAGTATGCGAGGTTGCGTGCGAAGTGACCCATCCAGATTTTCCAGATGCCATTTTTGTGTTCCATTCTCACCACAATATTAATAATCACCTTCCTTCAAGTTAAAGAGTGTTTTTCTACATTTCAGTGCTCAAAATTTTGCCTTTCTGTGATTCATCAAGAAGTAATAGTGTTCATGAAAAAAATCTCTCCCTCAGAATTTCCCGACTCAACAATTGAAAGATTATAAGTTAAATCATCATCATCATATTTGGCTAGACGGTCTAGAGTGGGCCAATGCTTTCCTCTGAATTCTATTCCACCACATTTTATTTCTGATACTCGTCACTTTCTTTCCTGTATAGCCAGGAAGTGTGTCTCTACTGACTCCATCTATCTCATTTTGTGTCTATCACTTTTCCTACTTATTAGAAGTTTATGTAAAAGACTTTTTTTTTTCTTGCTCTTATGTGGTCTTTTCTCTCTCTCTCTCTCTCTCTCTCTCTTGCATTGTCTATATTCATGAGCATTATATATAGTGTTAGATGAATCATTCCCTTGTAAGCAATTTTTTTAATATTCGTAGCTGCAGCACACTCATCATCAAACCAATCCTTATTTGAACTCTTTCTTTTTACCAATAGTGCTATCAGCAACACTTCATACGTATTCCTTCAATTGCATCCAATTCGTCTCAACTGAGTCATTTTCCGAATGTATATTAGTAAGTGCAGTTTCAACACCATCAAAATATTTTGTTTTAATATCTTTTTATTTTAGTTTATCACAGTTAAATTCCTGTAAGATTATCCCTTTCTTAATTTTTGTCAAATACATTTTCTCTCTCAGTTTGGCAATCACCAAAAAATGATCAGAATCTGTGTTATCACATCTGTAAATTCGAATATGCAATAAGTTAGAATAATGCCTCGCATCAATAAGGACATGAGCTATATGGTTGGCAAATGATCCATCTAGTGGTCTTCAAGTTGCTTTGCGAATATTTTTATACGGAAAGCAAGTACTCCCAAAGATCATATTACGGGACACGGCAAAATCAATTAATCTCAATCCATTAACATCTGTAATATTATGTAGACTATGTTGTCCTATAACTGAAGACCTACAACCGTTAGACTGTCCCGGACCATTTCTGATTATAGAATACATTTTTGGGAATAACATAGATCAGGCAAAAGAAAAAGTTTCGAAACTTACATTTCTCAAGCCGATACTGAATACTCTGCAAACTGTTCTACTGATGACATTAAGAGTCGTAATTAAGAACAGTTATAAAAGAGCACTCATCGATACTGGGTCTCATCCCTCCTATTTAAGTACAAAAACAATTAAAGAGCTTAAATTGAAATCTGAAAGGAAGCAACATTTAGTGCAAAACTTATTTGGGAAGAGAAATGTTGAGCCACGTTTGCATAAGTTACACGAAATTAAATGTCCAATTAAAACGGTAATTTTTCTGTAGACGAGGTTATGCCTGAGGACAGAATATGCAGCTATTTGCCTAAATATAGAGCTCTTTTGACATTGAGGGAGTTGGAAGAAAATAATATTGTGATATCAGATTTGTATTCAAAGGATTGTGTTATTGATTTGTTTATAGCAGCCGATGTTGCTGGACTGATAATGACGTAATTCTGTGCAATTAAGTTCTGGTGTAATTGTGTTAGAAACTAGGTTGGGTCACACTTTAATAGGTACGGAAAACTTGGGTGGTAGTGTAGTTCCCATGGCAGAGGTTATTTAAGGTGATCGATGAAATAACATGCATGTTATATCGTTGCATTTGGCGAATTCTACTGTGGATAAACTAAGGGAACTTGTGGCTATAGGAATATATGACCCATGGGAGAATTCTAAAATGAAACTTTTGTTTTCAGAAACATTTAAACATTTTGAAGATAATTTGGTTATTCTTCCCGATGGTAAGTTTGAAGTATCACTACCCTTTAAATCGGATATTCAATTATCTAACAATAAAAATTCGAGTCTAAAAAGACACATGTACATGTGCCAGCGTGTGGTAAGAGATAATTATATGCAGGAATATATTAAAGTGAAACTTCCGTTACCCCAGCCGATGCTGAACAAAATAAAGCCAGTAGCTTTAGGCCTGTTGGTTCCGAAATAATGAGATGGAAAATATTCCACGAGCCTTTTATATACAAAGAAAAAGAATATTTACATAAACATATTTTAGAACATCTTCAGTGGACATGCGAGGTTGCGAGCCAAATGTCCGATCTAGATTTCGCAGATGTTATTTTTGTGTTCCATTCTCACCACAATAATAATAGGAAGAAGAAGTTAAAAAGTGTTGCTCTACATTCCAGTGCTCAAAATTGTGCCTTCCTGTGATTCAGCAAGAAGTGATGAAAAAAATGATTATCATTTTCATGAGCTATATTAACAATGAATTGTAAAACAAGGCAGTTTTAAAATAACGCAAGTAGCACCTTTTTAATGGGGTCGATTCACGATCACGTGTCAGGTACCAAACAAACCGCTTCTGTTCAATTTTCAACCCTTCTGCGCATGTCGTGATGTCTGCCTCTAACGTTGACGAAACCATTGTTTAATAAATATTACGCTAGACGATCAATTATTAAAAACTTCTGATTTTTTTTAAAGATATTATTTTGAATTATTTTTTCCAAATTTTCTTAGTTATATAATTTTTTATATTAAAATTTTAATTAGTATTTTCAATGGAATTATTGTTTTTGCATAATTAATTAACATCGCTTTTTAATTCGTTTGGTGCCGCTTTATTCTTTCCTTTCCCATATCCTTCCCCCCCCCCCCTTTTTTTTTTATCCGATGGATACATTTTGACAAATGACTATGGCAGTGTTTTTGAAAAATTACATATGTTCTTTTTTACATATTATTTAAATATTATTGAATGTTGAATCTTATGAATATAGTTTCCCCAGGTAGTTATTTTTAAAAATAATTATTACTCTTAGATAAGTTAATATTTTAAAGCTTACTAATAAAATTATTATGCTTTTTTTCTTGTGTAATTACTTTTATAAATATTGAGACTGGTGTTTTCAGTTCGCTCAGAGGAACAAACATGAAACTCACATTAGTATATATTGAATAAATTATGTTTACAATTTCAAATTATGAAATATAAAAGGTATGGATACCTTTTTTTAAATCTATGCAACTTATGAATAAATAATTTTATATTAATTTGCAGAAATAATTAAAGGAAAACAAACGAAAGCAAGCTTTCATAATTTTTATTTACACATTACAAATATATATATATATAGAGAGAGAGATAAAATATATGTGATAATTATTTGAAAAAATATGATCAAATGTATGTTTCAATGTACTCACTAATTCAAAAAACTAAAAAAAAACTATTTACTATTTATCAACATTTATTTTTCTAGACACTTAGAAATAATATAAACACATTATAACAAGAATGTAAATGTAAATAATGAAATCAATTTTATTCAATAGAAACATCCTAGATACTAAAGAACAGTTTTTTTATCACTAATAAAAACATAATGTTGAACAATATACTTTTAAAGCAGAGCATTTATGAAATTTTTTTAAATGCTATAGTTACATTGAATGAATATCATAAAATAAAACAAAAACATACAATACAGTAAATTTAATAAACAAGAATAAGGTCATGGTATATATATATAGATATATATATATACAGAGAGAGACAGAAGTTAAATCTATACTTATAATAAAGCTCAATGTGTGTGAGTGTGTGTATGTTGGCGCTCTACAGTCCAGACCATTCAACCTACAGCTACCAAATTTGGCACGTGTATACCTTGGAGGCCGGGAATGTGCACCTGGGGGCTTTTTTCGAATTTTTAATTATAATTTTATTTATTTAAAAATTAAGCGAAATTTTGGCGTGTTTCAGCTATAACTTCCGAAAATATTACCGCACAAAAAAAGATTTTTATATGAGGTTAAAGATCAAAAATTTATCTTTTAAATGATACTAATGTTTTAATCTTAAAATTAAATTTCTGTTTTTAATGATTTTTTAAATAAATATTTTAACTATGTTTTTCAATAATTTTTTTCGTAAAAAATTAAAATTAAAATTAAGCACGTTTCGCATTCATGGGAAAAAATTAGCTTTTTTCAAAGTGTTGCATTGATTAAAGCTCCAATTCAAAATAAATTAAATCTTTTTGGAAATGAAATCTGCAAAAATATAATTTTCGACACGTGTCTGTAGGAAAGCAAACATATATGAAATACTATTTTTTCTAAAAAATAAATTCAAGAAAAATTATTTTATGATCTTTTACACTCTCTATACAGGGTGTTTATTTAGTCCCGGACCCATTTTGATGTTTAATGACTCATAAAATAATGATGATATAAACAAACTTATGGCATTTATTGATGGAATAACTCATATATTTTCCTTTTCAGGTTTGAATATTTTTACTTTTGTAAATATCGTCTGCGCGTGTGGGTAATTTCAGATAATTTCATTTTCCAGTCTAAATATCTGTACTTTTCTAAATATCGTCTGCTTATTAATTGCATTTTTCTCTCTTTTGTTTTTGGCAACTATTGCAATGTTATGTTTACTTTGATGTGTTTGTTCTATGTAGTACTTTTGTATGTGATGTTTTATTCGAGCGGATATTAAGAAGAATGCATACACCACAAGAGAAAGCACAGATTTTATGGTGGTCATAGAGTTAATTTCCAATCAACTAAATCACTGACTTTTCAGAGTTAATTTCCAATCAACTAAATCACTGACTTTTAAGAGTTAATTTCCAATCACTTAAACTGACTGATTTATGAAAATTTGAATATCACTATTCAATAAAAAAAGGATAATTTTACATTTTCCATCGATCGCTTCAAAGAAAATATGCCAATCAGCGCGCAGGTTTCTCAAGATTAATTGGCCTAAGATTATGAAAATGTTGAATTTTTCTAAATTTTTAACTTTCGAAACTTCATAAATAAGTCTTAGTTGATCGTGGAAAATAGAAACATTCATTCATTTATTTAAAATTTGGTGTGTCCAGAATATTTCTCAGAATATGATACCTTATTGAATTAAATTTAGACTTCATAATTTTTGAAATATATTTATAGGCCGGAACAAAATATTATTATTGATTTCATTTCAATCCTTTTGAAAGCAAAACTAAAAACTGAATTTTATGCTGAATCACAGAAATTTTTGTTGAATTATTGTTTGAGATATTACATAAATGATGAAAAATATTTTGTAGTTCACATAAGACTTAAATACCGAGCGATTCTGTTTGCAATAATCACATTCAATAATAATAATAATTAATAAATAACAATAAAGATGATAAATAAAATAAAACGCTTAGTTTTATTAAAAAATATCTGAATATTAATTGCAATTTCATCATTTACATTTTTAATGAAAGTTGAAGTTTTGCCGGAAATGACAACAAATTAGCAAAATATATATAGTAAATTGAACGAAACGATCTAAACAGTATAAGTTTGGTATGACTATCAAAATTTGAAGATTAAAAATGTTTTGTTTGAGAATCCTTTAAGAGACCAGTTACTTAAAATATTTAATTGAAAATTGTAGCGAGCGGTAATACTGGCGAACCGGCTGGTCGCCAAAGGCGGCTAGTAGGATATAAAGAGGAGTTGAAAGGAACACTTTTATGTTTTCACAGAATTTTATAATTCAAAATTGATATGTTAAAGAAATAAAAAAAAATGAAACATGCATGTAGCAATGAAGTTGGGAATAAAAATTATATAATAAATGCTGATATGGAAATTGATTTTCAGTGTAAAGACCTTCATTTATTAAAACAGAAATCACTGAGGTACACAGTTATAACAGGATATTATGATAACAGCCAATTTCAGTTTAAATACAATAAACTATTGACATTTCATTTTTAACAATAGAAAAGTCTGATATAAATTCACTTTGAATCCATCACAAATCTGGAAATGTAATTAGAAAACTAGTAATATTCACTTCCACCTAATTTTAGCATTATAGCAGTTGTTATTTTTGCGACAGGAGTTTGTTTACTTACATTAATTAAATTTAGATAAGATTTTGTAAAAAAAATGCAATGTGATATTCATGTAAACAATTTAAAACCTTCTAAGCATATTCAATATTATCAGAAATTTCATCAAATGTGAATAAAGTAAATTAGAAATGCACTCACGATTTTGTTTGATTGTTTTTGACGGCAAATCGCTTACCGATTTCTTTTTCTTCGAAGAGTTTTTCTAACAAATTACTGGAACAGCTATATTTAATAAATGGACATACACTGAATGAATTCTTCAAAATGATCGGAGCATATCATCGACTTCGAAGGCTTGAAAAAATTTATACCAAAGCTATTAACTCAAGTCAAGATTGTTGAAAGGAAAATAAGAAAACATTTTATCATGACAGTCACTCTTGTGTTACGCATTAAAGCATGCATCCATCAGCACACCAGTATTTCCTCTGTTAACACATAATAAGAGGAAAAAAAGTGACTCAAAAATTATAACTACAAATGTAAACAAAAAATCCGCTTCATACTTGGCGGAGAACGTTAATGGCAGACTGATCGACGAAAGCGGTGCGGATGAAACTTAAATGCCATGCGCAAGAGGTACATCATATGTGACTTTTACTTCACATGAACTGACCCCATTAGAAAAATAGCCGGTATAACAAAGAAATGCGATATATTTTCATGTGATAATCAGTTCACGAATAAATTTCGGCAATTGAAACACTAACTAGTGACAAATCTTCATAAAATATAAACAAAAATGTATATCATTGTATATGAATACTTCTGTATACCTCGTGGATATAAAAAAGTGCACATTAAAGACAACATGTAAAATACATATCAGATAACAATGATTGCTTTCTTAAAAATGACTGGAATATTTAAACACAAGTTTACAATGGCCTGCTGGACATGATAGGCTTTAAATATCACATGTGAGACATTTTAAAGTATAAAAATTGCAGGTATTACATACAAATGTCAATTTTCATTATAAAAAATTACAAAATGTATAAGATTGCATAGGAAGACGTCTGTAAAGGTAAAAAATATAAAAAATGAAGAGGAGAGACCGTTTGTAAAATGTATATGATATAACGAATATCAAATAACATAGACAGTTTCGAGGAAAAAAAATGACTATCATTTTCATGAGCTATTTAAACAATGAATTGTAAAACAAGGCAGGTTTCAAATATTACAATCCGCACATTTTTAAGTTTAAAAAGATGTAGTGATCAAATACCCAAATATATGAATTTAGTATAATAATTTAGAAAAACTTAAAGAAATTTATCTGCCGTTGAGGAATTTTCTTACAAAAACATTTGAAATCTTTTTAAAAAGTGTTTTTGTGCAACAAGAAATTATTAACTGGCATATTAATTGAGCTGCTGTTTTTCTTCATATCTTCTCTTGTTGAGTATTTTAGTTATTATTATTATTTTTTAATTAAAGGATGAGCTAATGTAAAATTACAAAATCTAAATCTTATTTTGGCAACAATTGTAAGAGATAATAAAAAATACAATAATAATATATAATAATAAAGGCTCCAAATATCATCTTAATTCTGATTCATAAAAACTAGGATTATTCGCGTAACGTAATGTTTCCCGCACAGGCGTTGGAGGTGATTGGCTCGTGATTCAAAACGTAGGAGGGGGGGGGGGCTCAAAATCTATATCGCATTGTTGAGTTAGCGGCTTTTTTGACCCCCTACACTATAAGCTACTTTTCGAACAATTTTTTTTAATTGGGATTCTCTATAGGCTAATTCTTGCCCAATTCCTTTTTACTCATCGAATGTTAAGGATGAAAGAAAGAAAGAAATCCAATGAAAATGAAAAGATTTAAGAGTACGTAGGGGGAAATAAACATGAACAGAAACGCAAAATAAAAGGACAAAAAAAAAAAGGTAAATAAATAATTTCAAAAGCATTGGTATTCGAAAACTTTTTGAGATACCAATATATCAAAATCACTTGTTCCAAATAAATTGCAATATGATTAGCAATATCATATGATTCGAATATCAGTATTAACCAAATGAGATATGGCGTACTAAGATGATGATCCAAAGTCTTTTTTTATGGAACATATAAGCAACTTATTTTGATTTACAAGGATATTGTACTGTAACGCATTCTACTTCAAATCAACTTTCGTTCAACTTTCAGAATATTTTTCTTAGGATTCTGAGCTATCATAAAATAAAGAAGAAAAAAAGAATTCTCCCTTCAAGGAGAAAAGGGTGCGTATTTTTTTTCAAGGAATTAAATGTTCGTGTTAAGTTATGTAACAATTTTTAAATTTGTCGAAACCGTTTTTGATTTATAAGACATATTTGTATTTAAAAAGACTAATAGTTTAAAATTTCTGGAATGAAGATATCCCATTATCTTCATTCCAGACCCCCTCCCCCCTCTTGACCATATGACGAGGGGATGACTTGGAACATTTCTGCGTATTTCCGTTTCCTGCCTGTGCATATTTCCATAACCCACTCATAAAATATTGGCGTTTTTTTGTTTTTGTTTTTTTTTGCTGAATTTTTGTAGATAGTTCTGGGCACCTTTAAAAGTCTGAAAACAAACAAATGCAGTTTTCAAAAATTAAAAATGCAGTTTTTCTCGGTTGCCATGAATATTTATTGATTTCTATTCTTGAATGATAGATTTTTATATTTTTTAAAGAGAATTAATTCGATAATTTTCTGCATATGTTAATTTTTTAAGATAAATCGAGCATAATCTATATCTATACTTATAATAAAGCTCAATGTGTGTGTGTGTGTGTGTGTGTGTGTGTGTGTTGGCGCTCTACAGGCCAGACCATTCAATCTACAGCTACCAAATTTGGCACGTGTATACCTTGGAGGCCGGTAATGTGCACCTGGGGGTTATTTTTTCGAATTTTTAATTAGAATTGTATTTATTTAAAAATTAAGCGAAATTTTGGCGTGTTTCTGCTATAACTTCCGCAAATATTACCGCACAAAAAAGATTTTTACATCAAGTTAAAGATCAAAAATTTATCTTTTAAATGCTACCAATGCTTTAACATCAAAATTAAATTTCTGTTTTTAATGAATTTTTAAATAAATATTTTAACTCTATTTTTCAACAATTTCTTTCGTACAAAATAAAAATAAACGTTTCGCATTCCTGGGAAAAAAATAGCTCTTTTCAAAGTGTTGCCATCACACTGATTAAAGCTCCAATTAAAAATAAATTAAATCTTTTTGGAAATGAAATCGTCTGTAGGAAATGAAACAAATAAGAAGTACTTTTTTTTTCTAAAAAATAAATTCAAGAAAAATTATTTTATGATCTTTTACACTCTCTATATTATTAATCCAATAAATCAGTTTTATTTTAAGGCAAGTTTTGTTTAATATGAACAGGATATCCATTCAAATCAATGCCACACAGCTAATTTGTAAACCTTTAGTAAGACACAGATCTGTTGCGACATAAATCGTAAATATTTTATTTAAAAGTAGCAAACGATTGTTTTAATAATTATAAATTTTATTTTGTAAATAGTTGTGAAATTCAGATTGGCAACAGTGATATTTTTGGAACTTTTAATTTGTTGTTTAAAAACGATGCTAGAATTTTGAATGAAAATAAGTTGATGTAAATTTGATAATATTATCTACAATGTAATAAGATTTAGTTTCATAATAAGTTTGTCTGCATTCTATTTTTGTTGACGCACGAACACAACAGATTTACTAAAATGGATTAAATAGAAAAAATGATTATATTTTATGTAACTTAATTCAATAAATGCTCTAATAAATAATGAATTTTTGATTTTACATAAAGCTTCTGCTGTGGAAATCACGAATAACAAAATGTTCTTGAAACACTAATATTTTAAATAAAAAGAGTTAATTTCCAATCAACTAAATCAATCACTTAAACTGACTGATTATGAAAAATTGAATATCACTATTCAATAAAAAAAAAAGGATAATTTTAGATTTTCCATCGATCGTTTCAAAGAAAATACGCCAATCAGCGCGCAGGTTTCTCAAGATTAATTGGCCTAAGATTATGAAAATGTTGAGTTTTTCTAAATTTTTAACATTCAAAACTTCATAAATAAGTCTTGGTTGATTGTGGAAAATAGAAACATTCATTCATTTATTTAAAATTTGGCGTGTAGAGAATATTTCTCAGAATATGATACCTTTCTGCACTAAATTTAGATTTCATAATTTTTGAAATATATTTATAATACGGAACAAAATATTATTATTGATTTCATTTCAATCCTTTTGAAAGCAAAACTAAAAACTGAATTTTATGCTAATTCTGAGAAATTTTTGTTGAATTATTCTTTGAGATATTACATAAATTATGAAAAATATTTTGTAGTTCACATAAGACTTAAATACCGAGATATTCTGTTTGCAATACTCATATTCAATAATAATAGTAATAAATAAATAGCAATAAAGATGATAAATAAAATAAAACGCTTGGTTTTATTAAAAAATATCTTTATATTAATTGCAATTTCATCATTTTCACTTTAAATTAAAGTTGACGTTTTACCGGAAATGACACCAAATTAGCAAAATATATAGAGTAAATTGAACGAAACGATCTAAACAAAAGTATAAGTCTGTATGACTATCAAAATTTGAAGATTAAAAATGTTTTGTTTGAGAATCTATTAAGAGACCAGTTACTTAAAATATTTAATTGAAAATTGTAGCGAGCGGTAATACTGGCGAACCGGCTGGTCGCCAAAGGCGGCTAGTTTATTATAAAATATAATGAATAATAGTGAAAAGATGAAATGATAATTTTAACGTTGGTGTTTGCCATCTACTTATTTTCGTATTAATTTGATATTTTGAAATGACAGAAAAAAACACGATTTTTTATTTTCAAATTCCATAATATAATTATTTATATTCTCCCAGTATGAGGTCCCAGGCAAAACAAGAAATCTTTAGACATTTTATTCTTAGAACTTATTTCATGGATTCTTTGAATTATTTCCAGCATAAAAAAATTATTAAAAAACGCATTTAGTACAAATGCTTTCATAAAAATATATATTAAGAAAAAAAATTTAAAAAATTTATGATTTTAGTAAAAAAAAAATCACAATTTATTATTTAACAGAAAAATAAATACTATTAGCTAAATGGTTGATTTTTTGTTAAAATGAACCCATTTATGAGAATACTAACATTTATTAAAGAACAATCACTGGCACTTAAAAACCGTTCTTTTAATCTTGTCTCTACTGCGCTTTTCTTTCTTTCTTTTTCGGTTTTATTTACTTATTTTTTTTTTAGTAAGTCAGTTTCTTTTGTTCACCTCGACTAGTTTATGAGTTTTTAATTTCATTTTTTTCAGTATCTAGATTCAGAAAAAAAATTAGAAGCATTTATGCACAGTGAGTTAGTTACATTTAAATAATGGGATATCTTCATTCCAGAAATTTTAAAGTATTAGTCTTTTTAAATACAAATATGTCTTATAAATCAAAAACGGTTTCGGCAAATTTAAAAATTGTTACATAACTTAACACGAACATTTAATTCCTTGAAAAAAAATACGCACGGAAATACGGATTTAAAGAATATACGGAACTTTTTATCCTTTTTTTATGTTGTAGAAAATACAATTTTTTTTTAGTTTTCTCGGTATTAAATATTTTGAAAGCACACAAAACGCTTCATAAAAATCTCACCTTTAAAATGAAAAACAATTACATATATCTTTGAATCATTCTCTGAGAAAATCTGACGCTTTTTTGGTTTATATATATATATATATATATATATATATATATGCGTGTGTAATGATATTTTTAAATCTATTATCTTATTTTCTATCTTGCATAAGTATTGTTTTTTTAATGTTTCAAAACCTATACAACAGTTTTTTTTGTTTTTTTTATGAAGATCAGCAAATATAATATTTGTAACATTGAATAGAATTTATAATCAACCTTTTAAAATATGACCGTAAGCTTTTTTATGAACCATATGTTTTCCATAAGGGCAATCAGTTTTAAATGTTCTATTTTATTCTTAATCCTTTTAAATTGATAGTTGTAAAGATTTGCATAATCTTGTAAAGCAGATTAGTCAAGTTTTAAAACCGTAGAAAGCTGGCGTCCGGCATGTCTTCTCCGTGATCTGGGCGTTCCGGGTTCGAGTCGCGATTCGGGTATGGTTGTTCCTCTTCTGTGTTTTATCTGTGAGGTGTGTGAATGCACCCCACTGTAAAAAGGAGTTGAGCAAACGATTGTGACGCATGATGTAGCTAAGTCGTGCTCTTAGCTCTTGTTGTCGCTACTGAAAAAAACAAGAGACGTTCGCTCGGCTTAAATCGCTGACAGATAACTGTCAGTAGGCTTGTAAAGTGCCATAAGTTACAACAACACAAATCAATAATTTCAGTATTTCTACGATACTGCAATCAAGGATCTTTATGATTGTTACGAATTTTTTTCCCCTTCTAAATTTTGTTTCATGATTTAGTCTTTATTAGTCTTTAAAAGCGGTCGATGTAAAGGTAAAAAATAATTTTTTTTTCTACTTCCGTCGGGGGAATTCGTGATGTAATGAAAAGTGGCAAAACTTGGACAGGTCTGTTTAGTATATTACCAGAAATGCTTCGTAGTTACGGGAGGATGGCAAATGAAAAAAATATATTTATAAGACGGAAGGAAAGGTTAAGTGTCATAACAAAATTAAATATTAGATATGTTATGCCCAGAGCTTCCAAGGTGTTTCGAAGCGTACAGTAAAGTTTATTCAATATTTGGATATTTGGTTAATTTTCCAAAAAGAACAAAAATCGAAATTAAGGAAGCTGTTGAAAAATTTAAAGAGCATTATTCACGGAATATCGAATCCGAATTTGATAATGAATGGTAAATTCTTCAAGTCACAGTTTCTTTAAATAAATGGTGAAAAAATAGTACCTGCATAGAATTCTTGTGAATTGATGTATGATAAAATGGTACAATCAAATGTCTGAGCTCTCTGGCTATTATGGCCAATGAACAAAATGTAATAAAAAATTTATTTCGAAGATAGTTTAACCGAATATATATAAAATAAATTGAAGAAAGTTACAAATGAGCTTGTACATAATATAATAATAAAAGATAATAATATAAAATATGATTTTTTTTACAATCCTATCACATAATTTTTTTTAAGTTCAAAAATATCCAATCGTATAATTAAAGATTGTTTAAATGGTGTTAAAACGTTTTGGCATCTTTTTACTATTTTGTTGAAAATAAAATATTTGTAATTTTGATTTATTCTAACATTTTTTTTACTTAAAAATTCCGAATGAAAAATATTTCAGTTAATAATTTTTAAATAATTAATTTAGTTTATTAAATAATTTTAAATTATTATTCTTAATAATAATAAATTTAATAACTTAGTTTTAACCTAAGTATTAAATAATTAAAGTAAAATAGAAATACAAATTATATTATTATGCATTTATACTAAAAAATTAACGTACAAATATGCAGTCAACTGAAAATGAATAACCATTCAGTCCACGGGACGAAGAACGTTGGTACTGTTTATTCCAATTCGGAAGGAATATAAATAGGAATATTTTCCCTAAAAAGTTCTGTAGCAAAAAAAAAAAAAAAAAAAAAAAAAAAGATTGAGGATTTATGAACGCCAACAATTTTTTTTTCATTGAATATATATATATATATCACATAAATAAAATAAACTTAAAGATGAATTCAAAAGTGCAAATAAGTTTAACTTTACTTTCGATCATCAATGCAATTTATATAGAAGGGGAAACTTCGGAATAAGTTAGCGCTTATGGCCTCAGAATCTAAAAATCCGCCATTGGTTTTGGCGAAGACAGTTATCACAAGTTCCTTCCCTTACTTTCAGCTGCTTTTCGACTTTCATTTAATTGAAAACAGGACATTTATAAAACGGGTGGTCAGAATCTTCCTGGAATAAAAAACAAGAAAAAGAATCGCATTTCCCCTCAGTTATACTAAGAGCTATCGTTTTTTGTTTTGTTTGTTTGTTTGGTCGGCATTCCTTCGATCCCACTTCGGTAAGCCGATCCCCCTTTCCATTGCAACTACATTTTTGGCCATCTGGAAAGGATTTCTTTTCACCGGTTAGATTAACCGGCAGTTGTTTATGTTATGTTAGCTGAGTTACGATTGTCTGCAAATCTCGCTTCCCTGTTGATGAAGGCTCTAAAGGAATTCAGCGTCAGTAACGTATCAGGGTTCAAGGTCAAATCCCAGCAGCGAATTATCCTCTCGTGAAGTTTTGAAACACAATGATTTATTATGAAAAGTTTAATTAATTCATTTTCTAAACCTAAAACACTTAAATTTCCGGTACATTCATTACAATTATCTAGAATCTTGAATAACAGTTTAGATGAATTTGCGTTTTGTATTTTTAGATTAAACAACTTATTAATTTGACAATTAGCTGACTTTTGTTTTCAGATCTTTCGCATAGTAACTCCCAACAATGTTTTATATTTTCTTCCCTAACTGCAAATCCACGAATTAATTTTGCTTCATTACTTTTGGTAGATGCGAATAAATATTGTAATTTGTCTATGTTTAATAATTCTGAATTATCAATTACAGTTGCTTGAAATAATTCTTTGGATGATATCCAATTTTCCATATCTCCATAAAAATGTGGCAATTGAAGTTTAGATAATTTTTTAGAAGCCTGAGTTTTAATATTTGAGCTATCAGTTTGACTTTCTGTATTATTTTACGTTTTAGCGTTTTCCAACAGAACGGCACTATCAAATAGCACATCCTGAATTTCGAAATATTTTTCAAGTTTTTCTTCATTTTCTTCATTATCATTAACATTTAAAATCGAAAACGAATTTTCCAGTTTTTGCTCATACTTACTCACTTTCACTTTTAATACATTAAATAATACTTCTGAACTGTCTATATTTTTAGGATTTTAATAGATTTTGGACATACAGTCCTGAGATCACATAAATCAAGCGCGTCTAAAGAATGCAACTCTTACTTCAAAAAAAAAACACCGAAGAATAAATAAAGCCTCTAAAGGGGTTAAAAAAAGTTCAGTGCTCAGTCCTTTTAACGCGCTACTTTTTGGCGTTCAGGTGAATCAACAACCTGTATTGTATAGAATACATATATTTGAAACGATAATGTAAACTATCTGCTTATCTATACAAAATACAAAACAACCCCCCCCCATTTTTGAATCTATATTTAAAGAGTTGATTTTAGCGAATGCGAGTTTTATGTTCATATGACATAGTTATGTTGACATGATGCGAGTATTATGTTAACATGGCATTTGTTTTACTCTGTAAACATAGTTTTGACACTTTTACAAAAGCAATAAGTTTTTATTTCAATAAAATTTCAGTACGTATTTTTCAAAAATACCAACAAGTTCAGAAGTAAAATTTCATTGCACTTTTTTAACACTGTAATCACATTTTATTCATATGTCCTCCACGTGCAGAATAAAATGCCATGTCTAATTATATCTTCAAATATTGAAGTGTTATAATCAAATCCATTCAAGAAAGAAATCAGACTGAAAGTGCGATATCTTCCCGTTAGTGGTAGGTACTTCGTCGCGTCTTTATATATAAACCGCGTTTAAAGAATTGTTTAAAATCAAGATAATTTGTTTAAATCATTTTGATTGATAACAGAAAAAAAATTAAGAATTTGAAAAAAGAAAGTGAAACGAATTTTTTTATGACTTTAATAATAATACATTTGGTGCTGTAATTCAAAATTTCAAAACCTGTATTAGATCAACGTACATACTTCGAATCACCAGATAAATATTATAATAGATATTTGCATATTTGATGATTGATTGATTTTGTATTTATGTTATATTCCGAGATTTTACACTTTTATGGAATCAATAATCTGGCCATAAGTCACTCATGTAATATTAGTTGTCATATTAGAATTTATGACACTAGGGCAATATTAGCTACTTCCGTACTTTTAAAATTCCCACTCAACATCAGCCTGAAATTGTTTGATTTATAAAATGTACTGAAGTTCTGATACCATTCTACTGCCTTTTTGCTAAAGATGAATTGAGAATAAAAGTATAAAAACAGTCAAATTACTTTCTGTGATTTTGTTAATTTACGTTGCGATAAAATATATTTTTAAAAGCGAGAAACATTACCATGATCAGTATATAAAACTTCTTAAATTTCTACAATTATAGGATGAAATTTTAAAATAAAATATGTGACAAACAAACAATACATGTTAGTGAGTTTTTTTTTTTTTTTTTTTTTGGCCCAAAGTAGTCTCAATTTTGTATGTATATTTACAGACAAAAAAAAAAATCTAAATTTTAAGTTTAATAAATTAGCTTTAAATTTTCGAGAACACTTTTTGTTGTCTATTAATCGGCTTGTTGTAACATTCTTTTTCTTTGTAAGTACAAATAGATTAACTTCGTTATAAGCGGAAGATAGTGTAATAATCTGAGTAGAAACTACAGTCGATCTTTTCCATGCAGTAAGAGGATGAATGACAGTGTCATTTGCCGGTGTGTCATTATGACACACCGGGTGTTTTTAATTCTTTTACGTTTCTGACTGCTGATCGTTCGTCTACTGATCGTTCATCATTCTTCGTCTGACTGCTGATCGTTCGTCATTCTTAGAATAAAACTAAGCTACGAAGTCTTTCTGAGAAGACGATTGACAAAATGGCCTTCGACTATAAATTCTGTTGCAATGTAAAATTTTTTTTAAAAAAAGTCTCATCTGTGATGTTTTCGAAATTTTGATCAACATGAATATTCCAATAATGCGAAAATTTAATACAATTTTTTATTAGTTTTGAACCGATCGTATGAGCACAATTCCACGAATGATGAAATCTGTCTAAGAAACAGACCGATAACCTATATTTTGACTACAAAATTTATATTCCATAATTTAATATTCTGAAAAATTCTCTTTCTCGATATTGCGCTCTTTTTTTCCAAAAGAAAATTCATGAAAAATTTAGTAAATAAAAATGCAAAACATAATTTTCAAAAATAATTTGTTTACTTGTCGTTTTCATGCTTCAAATGGCTAAAAACTCTAATGTAGCAGTATCGAGGTCATACTCACAATTTAATAAAATTTAATTAAAATATGTTAAATTATTGATATACATCAACTGTTCGTAGTCAAGCGAACTTTCTACCGCATTTCTAATCATCCATCCTTCTACTGATTTCGATAAATTTTTTACCTTTCCATTACATCTGATGTTATAAGAAATTAATAATAAACTAGGAGTGTACGCCCCTTGCCTTCCCGACTCGTTGTATTCTCCATTTGCTGAAATTGTTTTTGGATTACTGTGTGATTCCAGCCCGCTTCGCTCCCTCGCCATATAGCTATACATTCTCCTAGCAATAAGAAATTATAAATGTATTCATTATTAAAAATAAATTTAAACTAATTAAACTGCATGTACAGTTAACATTATTTTTCATCGATTACTGAAAACTAAAGCATCAATATCTAAAATTAAAAATTTCTGATAGTGGAGAGAAATATATGTAGATATTAGAAAGCAAAAATATGTAATTATAAAATCTTTAAAAATCAAAATCCTATCTACTTGTTTTACCCTGTTTTGGTAAGATGTATTTCATTAAAATAATATTAATTAATATTAAAATAGTATTAATGATATTAAAATGGCTTTAATAGGATTAATTTAGTTATATCAATCATCTTTGAAGGACTACATTTTATCAGGGAAAAACATATCATATCATTTTAACGATATTATATTATTTTATCATATTATTTTAAATCATGCTCGAGCAATAATGATAGAGCATTCTGAGTGATTAGCTATGCTTCAAAGTGATGAGACTAAATGGAGGTGAAAATCTGTGATACTCATAGTTCAGGAACTTCGTTCGGTACATAAATACGCTTTTCATCTCTTTACACTTCATTTTGATTGAATTTTCTCATGAATGATTCTTCAACACCTTCATTTGTCTTAACTTCTCATTTTTGGCAATTTCAAATTATAATCGAAACTCATTTTTTCGCATTATCTATCTCCAAAAAATAACATTGTCTCAAGCATGTAAGATATAAACAAGTGCTCTTTTTATAAATTTATAATATATATGCGTTAACAAAATGAGCCTTTTCCTACCTTATTATCGATACATCGTTTTCGGTTACTCTTTGCTATTTTTTTCTTTCCTTACTCCCCCCACCTTTCCTTCTCTGCCTTTTTTTTAATTTTGTGTCTCTTTAATAAAATGTTCACTGAACGTTCATAACTAATCAGATCAACTTCTCTGTCATTGTAACAACTCTTTAAAAAATTTTTTTAAGTACATCATTACAGTGCAAGGTTATCAAACAGGCAGAAGGCAAGTGCTGAAG
This sequence comes from Argiope aurantia, assembly GCA_026543865.1. Taxonomy (NCBI): domain Eukaryota; kingdom Metazoa; phylum Arthropoda; class Arachnida; order Araneae; family Araneidae; genus Argiope; species Argiope aurantia. Next base: position 60,312 of record JAPMOR010118518.1, on the reverse strand, counting down.
GCCCCCTAAAAACTTCAGGCATCCAAGAATTTTTCTTATTTAGCTTTTTATAGGGTAAATATACTTCTTTTTATACAGTCATTCTGCATGAACATATTCTAAATTAAATCAAGATTCGTTTAAATTTCAGAATATTTTTTAGACTTATTTCATGTTTTTTATTCGAATGCTTGCAGATCAGTGAGGTTTTGTTTGTTTTTATTTGGCAGTCAGACTCAACAATTTCCTTCTACCATTAAATAAATAAAGAAAAAAGAACGTACCCTGCGATCGTAAAATAAAGAAAGGGGGAAAAATTGCAACAGTAATCCAAAAATAATTCCACCTGTCCCCTTGAAAGGGAAGTTCGTTTCTGACACTCCATTCAAGGATTAGTGGAAGAGACATTGACCCCTGGACCTTAAGAGTGGCATATACAGAGAAAGAAACTCGATGTCGACGAAAGCGCCTCCCAATGATGGGAGATTTAAGGCGTTGATCAAATTATCGAAGGAAGAGGATTAAAGGGTTTGATTGACAAGACGAATAATACCCTACAACAAAAGAATTCCCTGTCTCCTGGAGATATTGCTGTAAATTTAATTGAGAAAGAAAACGAACAAAATAAACTTTAATTTTTCAACTCTTGCTACATATTTGATATGTGTAAAATGACCTGGTGTTTCTGTATCTCTGGGATGTTCCTAATTCATAAAAGTATTTAACTTCAAATTCTATTTGACATGTAACATGTACTACTGTTCTTAAAACTTTATACCATTCTCAACTAAAACTTCAATCTTAACTAAAATGGGAACTTGAAAAACGAAAGTGTTTAAACTTCAACTAATACAAAAACTTTCTCATTGAGCATTGTTTATGCGCATTACAGATAATATTCTTATCTAATATTTATTAATTTCACTAACATTGATCCTTATACATCCAATAATTTATTATTTTAAGGAGTAACAGGATTTAAAAATGGATACACTTTATAAAAATTACAACACCATAACTTCCGAAAATATTAAAGCAGAAAATTGATTTTTGCATCAAGATAAAGTTCAAAAAATTTTCTTTTTAATGATATCAATGCTTTAACCTACAAATTAAGCTTCAATTTTTAATGAGTTATTAAAGAAATATTTTAACCATATTTTTCAACAATATATTTCACACAAAATAAAAACAAGATTTAATCTGCACCAATACGTCAACGTGTTGCCATACATTGATAGAAGCTCAAATTGAAAAATAAATTAACTATTATTGCAAATTAAATATATAAAAGTGTAAATTTCAGCAAGTGTCTGTATGAAGTGAAAAAAATGTGAAATATATTTTTAAAAAAATAAATGGAGGAAAAGATTTCTATGATCTTTTACAATAGATAAAACAGTTAAACTTAAGGCAAGCATGGTTTAATATATATATAAGATAATTACTCTAATCAGTGACCATCAGTTAATTTTAATCAGGATCATGCATCTGCTAACAAAATGATCTAAATGAACTAAATAATTATATTTTATGTAACTTGAATCAATAAATGCTCCTATCAATTAAGTATTTTAAATTTTTACATAGGTCCTCTGCCCTTTGAATCATATTTAATAAGATTTTCTTGAGACACCAATATTTTAAATAAAAATTGTTGAACTCCAATCAACTAAATCAATCACTAAAACTGAATAATTTATGAAATTTGAATATCACTCTTGTATAAAAACTGGCGATTTTAGACCACTTTATAGACCGTCTCATAGAAGATACGCCAGTCTTTTATCAGGGTTTCTCGACACTGATTGGCCTATGATTATGGAAATGTGGGTTGTTCTAATATTTATATATAAAAACTGACAAATTTGATCGCAGAAGATAGAAGCGTTTATTTATTATTTAAAAAATGAAGTGTCAAGAGTATTTCGCAGAATATGATTCCGTAGGACAAAAGAACTGTGTAAAATGTAAACTTCATGATCTTTTCATAAGTACTTTTATTGACTGGAGTCAAATAAAATATTTTTATTTGCATCATTTAAATATTTTGAAAGTAAAACTAATTGATTTATCGATGAATTTTACGATGAATCAGAGAAATTTTAGTTGAATAATTCTTTAAGATATTATATAAATTACGAAAATTATTCTTCAGTGCACATACAACTTCAATGCTAAACGAATTCTGCTCTCAATTTTCATACTTAAAAAAAGATGTGCTTAGTTTCAGTAAAAAATGTTTTATATTAATTGCAGTTTAACATTTCCACGCTAATTCAAAGTGTAAATTTTATGGGCTCTGACAGAAAAGTAGTTAGAGATAAGTAATGCAACGAACAGAACTGTTTAAGCCGTACATAATAGTAAAACTGAATTATATAACTATCAAAATCTGAAGCTTTTATAGCTAAATATTTTGGAGAAAAGGCTATTAAGAGACCAAGTTACATAAAATATATAACTGAAGATTTTAGAGATCATTTATACTGGTAAACCGACTGGTCGTCAACGGCGGCTAGTTTCTTAATAAATATATTGCTTAGTGAACTGTTGTAATATACATACTCACACATACATTTTTTCCCGTTTATGAGTATAGATAATAGCGATTTTGAAGAAAACTCATTCAGAAACATGAGAATATTCAAATATTAATAAATAAAAGAGGATATAGACTTTCTTATATCTTATTTCTCCTTAAATGAATTTAATTGCACTAATTATTTTTTCTGATAAAAACAATTTTATTTTTCTATTAATAATAGAATTAATTATGATTTATTGCAAGATATATGAATAAGATAAATGCATGTACAAGATCTCAAATGCAAGATCAAATAAATACAATTTTTACAAAAAAATGCAGACAAAATAACATCGATTTATGAATTATATATAAAAAAAGTACATTTATAAAAATGTCCAGAGGAAAAAAAGCTACAGAAACATTCTTATTGTGTTTTCTCCTTTTTTTTTTTTTTTTTTTTCTTCCTCTCTCTCTTGGACCTCTGTAATCGCAGAAGGATCCCGAATTTTCACTCATCTAGGATATCTGGGATCAACAAGTTCTGGTAATATACAGTCAAAATAAAAGAATCTCAATTCTTATTTCCATTCTTTTGTTTCCAAAATATTGGATTATAAATTATTTTTTTCTGTTTTCCGTCCTTTCTCCGTCCACTTTGAAAATAAACAAAAGCTTTTTTGTGTTATATGCAACTGGCCCTGCACTTGAAAATAATATTTGTGATTTTTATTTATGATTGTTTTTTCCATCTTTATTTAATTTCCAAAATGGAAATTTTTTTAGCTTTGATTGTCTTATCTGGAGTAATATTTTTACAGAATACTGTTTATTTTAGTTCTGCAATTCCATCATCACCAAATAATCCGTCCGGAGATGCAGCTAAATATGCAAAATTTGGGTTTACGAATAAACCGCAACATTGGACTTTCAAATTTTTTTACAGAGTTTACTAAATTTGTTTCCAGGGGTGCGGTAATATTCGTTGAAACAAGTGTGGATTGTGAAGGCGCAGATGACCACAGCCACAACCACCGTTAGACAAGGCCAGAACATTTAAGTGACAGAAAATCATGAAGTCGCCCCGAGAGGTTACACGAGTGGGTGTGAATTGGGGGACCGAGGGAAGAATTTCACCCTCATCAAGCTTACTGATAAGAAATGAACTCTCCCATTCCCACGCCATTTTTCAGCCAGTGGTCATTCTCGTGTTTGAGGAAGCAGGAAGCGTGTTTTGTTGTTTGCAAGAAAATTCATTTGAAGTTTACTAAAAATAAGGAATAGAAGTGCCTTTTATGTGCTGTGTTCGAAATTGTAATGGAAATTACAGGAATGGCCCAAGATTCAGTGTTTTTTCCTTTGCTTAAGAGGACGAACTTAAAACAAAATGGTTAAGTGTCATACATCGTGATGGATTTTATCCAACGTGGCATAGTAAGGTAAGCTCATTTAACTGTTTGAAAATAATGCCAAAGTTTCAAAACGAAAAATCATTTATTCTCACTTTAAAGTTTAACTGCTCGATAATATCCATTATTCCTGATTTTAATCAAGTGCATTATAAAAAGAATTATTTCATAAAATGCTGAAATGTAGGCATTATTATTGTCAATAATAATTATAATATTTGCCATAATTGTGTTTACATGTTTTGTTCACAATTATATAGCTATTCTATATAATTGTAATATTGTTAAATTTTATTATATATCATAACGATATATAATAAAAAATATATAATATATATAATAAATTTATTATATATAATAATATTTATTATAAATTAAAAATATATAATAAATTTTATTATATGTCATTTCATGTTTTATTATTATTATATTGTTAAATTTTATTATATATCATAACGATAAATACCACAGAGCAAAAAAAAAAAAAAAAAAAAACTCTATACCTATGATTATATATTGTTTCATGTTGTAGATTTGCTACTGTATTTAAATTAAACATGAAAGGGAAGCCAATATTTACGAATAATTTCCTTTACTGTAGGTCTGTGAATTACATTTTAGAACAAATGATACTGAAAGAGAAGCTAGTCTATTTGATTCGAAGTCAGGAAAATTATTAAATGCTCTCTTAAATATCCCAGACTAGTCACTGGAATAATTCCATCTCAGAAGCCAAATTTTGCCTCTTACACGTCATCTTCAACATTTCTGAGAGAAAATCCAGAAATAAAAAAAGATGAAATTAGAGCAACAATATATAGAAAACACTCTCCAGGAAAGCACAATAGAAAAAAAAAAAAAAGAAATACGATAAAACAAAAGAATTTTAAAATCTTGAAGAACTGAAGCAGCGCATTTCGTTAGCAAATTTGAAAAATTTCTGGAATATCATTCATAAAGAAAACCAAATTTTATTTGTGAATATCGAATTAAGTTCTGATCCTGAAATTGCATTATCTGTCGTAATAAATGATTTATTAGAGGTGTCAGCTTTTCTTGGAAAAACAAGCCTGTCAAATATTCCAAATATTTCTTTACTAATAAAAGTCAATAACATCAACAATTTAAAGGAAATATTAGAGCATCTGCCAGAAATGAAAACAAATAATTCATCGCTGAATGCAGATATTTTTTCCCAGATTCATGGTTTCATGGATAATTTAAATATAATCCAAGAAAATTTAATTTATGATATCTCATATATTAAAGAGCAATCTGGCTTGATTATTCAAAATGAACACAGTCAAAGATACTACAATGAAATGATGATATGCTACTCATTATTTTATTCAATGGCTCCGCATGCATATAAATTTGTCAGAAAGTCTGGCTATATTTTGTTACCTCAAAATTACCTTAAATTTAGTAAAGTTATTTCCAGCAAAAAATAATGATAAAATATATAGTTAAATGGCAACCAATGAAAGCTCTTCTAATGTTTCAAAGATTTCTTTTCTATATTTTTGAAGTGTCAATAGAATTGAATATTGTTTTTATTGCTTACTTG
>JAPMOR010118518.1:2611-54820 GCA_026543865.1 Argiope aurantia | reverse complement strand
TTTTTGAAGTGTCAATAGAATTGAATATTGTTTTTATTGCTTACTTGGAGTCGACGCCACAGCAAATATTCAAAAAACCATTTTTATATGGAGTTGTTTTGAAATTCATTAACAGTTTTTTCATTCTTGTTTCTTAAATAAATTGTTTTAAATGGAAGGGACCTGTATGTATTACCTGCCTTACAAATAATGCAAGAAAGGTAATATATACTGTACCCCCAGGGTGATGTAGAAAGTGGCTGCATTTTAATTATTAATGATTAACACACATATTTAATTATTAACACACATATATTCTAAAATATATGTGAGTTGGGTGATATGATATTAACAAGTGAAAAGTAATTTCACCTGACTCTCTAGCACACAAGCTTTGGGAACCCAAACTCAGAAAAGTTACTTTGAAAACGGGCAATCAGTGAGAAAATCTAGGAGATACTTTCCCCTTCTTTTAAAGGCGCTTATTGGAAATAGCCTTTCCGATTTCGACCACCCGTAGTGGTAATTGATCATCTGTTCTCTCCATCTTAAGAGTGCTATATACAGAGAAAGAAACCCGATGTCGACGAAAGCGCCACCTATCGATGAGGGAGATAAGGCGGTGACCAAACTAATGACGGAAGAGGCTTAAAAGGTTTGATTGACAAGCCGTATAACACCCAACAAAAAAAGAATTCCTAGTCCCCAGGAGATATTGCTGTGTTAAGAATGTGACACTCAGAAGGTCAACCGACCCACCGAACTGGCCCCAATAAAACTTTCCCTTACTCTTTTTCGAAAACCGACACTGTCTTTGTACATCACAAGAGGGGTTTGGTGGGATTAATGAGCCCCCAAACTTGTTTGGAAAAGATACTCTTTGAGTTGGATATTTTAGATTTTCTCTGCTTGCACAGAAAATCGTACCGAGGGCAACGTGAATGTTAGAAGGACTCTTGGAACACAGAACTCAGTACTGATTAATTATTGAAGTAATTCGATTTTGGGACATTTAATTGCTCTTCATAATTATGTTAATTAATATTAGAGAATCCTGAAATTTAGAAAGAGTAAGTGAATAATTTAATATTTATAGTATTGCGTTTGACACGACTTCATTTTTAACAATAATTGCGTTCATTAATTTTTCAATCCAGGAGGATCTCGCAAGATCTATGTACCTATGAAAATGCAAGACCTCGAACTCATCCCCAAAGAATGGGTTCAATCCTTTCTCTCAATAGTTTTAGTACCTACAACGAATTTTAATAAAATGTCCCTAAATTTTCTTTAAAATTTTATAAGTAAATTATTTATTTAAAAAATATTAAATAAGCTTAAATGAGGAAGGAAACGAACAAAATTTAGGTGAATTTTTCAACTCATGTGACGTATTTGATATGACCTGATGTTTCTGTGTAGCTGGGATGTTCCTAATTTCTGCCTTATTTTCGCAAAAAAGAGAATATCCTAAATTTTAATTAAATGACTCATTTGTACCATATTAAAAAGAAAAAATAAATATAGTTAGTTTGAAAATAATGTTAGGATAAATTCTATTAATTAGCTTTTCTAAACGTGGAATATAACCAACTTAATATGATAATGTGCATAAATTGGAAGAAATAAATAATAAATTAAACTGTAAAATGCATATATTAGATTAAGTGTCTCCTGGTTTTCGAAATTTTTAAACCATTAATTGAATGATTTTTTCTTTTCTTTTGTTTTATTTATTTATTGGATTTTGCCAATATCACCATTCATACACTTAGAATTCTAGAATCAGAATTCTGGAATGTTTCAATCTGAAAATTCATCTTGGCTTTGTAATAATTTTTACTTATATATATAAAAAAATAATGTGAAAATAAAACAAAGGGTTACATTTTTTTAAAAAAATTTAATCCAATTTCTATAGAATTCTTTTCTTAATATTTCACAATATGTATAATATGGTCTCCTGTATTTAACAAAGAAAAGAGTAAAGTGACCGCAAACATTTCTCTAACATCCGGAATAAGTCAAAACTGTTTCGCATTTCTGAAGGCTTATCAGCCATTTTTTTTATATTTGTAAGTAACTAAAATTTTAAAAAATGTTTAGTGAGATTCAATTAAAAAACTTGGTAGAAATGTTGCTTCGTTCAAAATAGAAATTATGATTACTTATATATAACCATGAATTGGAAGAAAAATAGTTGTAAAATATATTGTAACACAAATGCCAATACACATTAAAAAACATTATTTCTTTGTCATATAGGAAAAAGTTTTTATGAAAGCAATGATCAACTTAGTTTTAGATAATTTTTATAATTCATATTTATGATTGCTAAAATTAACTTAGCTTGCTTTTGATCGCTTACTCATAAGTGTATATTTAACTTCAAATTCGATAGACATGCAACATTTACTACTAGTTTAAAAAACTTATACTATTCCACAATTTGTGCAATGCATCTTTCTAATTTTCAATAATCTCAACTAAAACAGGAACTTGAAAAATGAAAGTATTTAAAGTTCAACTAATACAAAAACTTTCTCATTCAGCATTGTTTATGCGCATTACAGATTATATTCTTATCTAACATAATTAATTTCACTAGCATTGATTCTTATACATCCATAATTTATTACATTAAGGGCATTTCCTTGTTCCATTAAACAATTATTTTCTCATTATCCAAAGCTAAGTAATGTAGATACATGAATAGAAGGAAAGATCAATAGTAAAATATATTGTTACAGAAATGTTAATATAGATTTAAAAAAAAAGAAGAAAAAAAAAAAACATTACTTTGTTGTCATGTTGCTGTTGAAATTTTAATCTAATGATAACGATACCTGAACATTTCTCTGAAGGCTTTATTTAAGACTAGCCGCCTTTGGCGACCAGTCGGTTCGCCAGTATTACCGCTTGCTACAATTTTCAATTAAATATTTTAAGTAACTGGTCTCTTAATAGATTCTCAAACAAAACATTTTTAATCTTCAAATTTTGATAGTCATACCAAACATATACTGTTGTTTAGATCATTTCGTTCAATTTACTATATATATTTTGCTAATTTGTTGTCATTTCCGGTAAAACTTCAACTTTAATTTAAAGTGGAAATGATGAAATTGCAATCAATATAAAGATATTTTTTAATAAAACCAAGCGTTTTATTTTATTTATCATCTTTATTGCTATTTATTTATTATTATTATTATTGAATATGAGTATTGCAAACAGAATCGCTTGGTATATAAGTCTTATGTGAACTACAAAATATTTTTCATAATTTATGTAATATCTCAAAGAATAATTCAACAAAAATTTCTCAGATTCAGCATAAAATTCAGTTTTTTGTTTTGCTTTCAAAAGCATTGAAATGAAATCAATAATAATATTTTGTTCCGGCCTATAAATATATTTCGAAAATTATGAAGTCTAAATTTAATGCAGTAAGGTATCATATTCTGAGAAATATTCTGGACACACCAAATTTTAAATAAATGAATGAATGTTTCTATTTCAACTAGATCAACTAAGACTTATTCATGAAGTTTTGAATGTTAAAAATTTAGAAAAACTCAACATTTTCATAATCTTAGGCCAATTAATCTTGAGAAACCTGCGCGCTGATTGGCGTATTTTCTTTGAAACGATCGATGGAAAATCTAAAATTATCCTTTTTTTTATTGAATAGTGATATTCAAATTTTCATAAATCAGCCAGTTTAAGTAACTGATTTAGTTGATTGGAAATGAATTCTTTTTATTTAAAATATTAGTGTTTCAAGAACATTTTGTTAATCGTGACTTCCACAGCAGAAGCTTTATGTAAAATCAAAAATTCGTTATTTATTAGAGCATTTATTGAATCAAGTTACATAAAATATAATCATTTTCCATTTAGACCATTTTAGCAGATCTGTGTTTTACTAAAGGTTTACAAATTAGCTGTGTGGCCGTGATTTGAATGGATATCCTGTTCATATTAAACCAAACTTGCCTTAAAATAAAACTGATTTATTGGATTAATAATATAGAAAGTGTGAAAGATCATAAAATAATTTTTCTTGAATTTACTTTTTAGAAAAAATAATATTTCATATTTGTTTCATTTCCTACAAAGACGTGCCGAAAATTATATTTTTGCAGATTTCATTTCCAAAAAGATTTAATTTATTTTTAATTGGAGCTTTAATCAATGTGATGGCAACACTTTGAAAAAAGCTAATTTTTTCCCATGAATGCGAAACATGCTTGTGCAGCTTAAATTTTATTTTTATTTTGTACGAAAAAATTGTAGAAAAATATAGTTAAAATATTTATTTAAAAATTCATTAAAAATAGAAATTTAATTCTAAGGTTAAAACATTGGTATCATTTAAAAGAAAAAATTTTGATCTTTAACTTCATGTAAAAATCTTTTTTGTGCGGTAATATTTTCGGAAGTTATAGCAGAAACACGCCAAAATTTCGTTTAATATTTAAATAAATAAAATTCTACTTAAAAATTCGAAAAAATAACCCCCAGGTACACATTCCCGGCTTCCAAGGTATACACGTGCCAAATTTGGTAGCTGTAGGTTGAATGGTCTGGCCTGTAGAGCGCCAACACTCACACACATTGAGCTTTATTATAAGTATATAGATTTCTGAAATAGCTCCCAAACCACTAATATAATTAGCAGTACTTGCACTGAGTTGCTCGTAACTTGATAAATATTAGCAAAATCACAACCAGAAACATAAAATAAAGCTATTAAATTGTATTAATCGTTAACAAGCAAGCAAAAAAAAAAAAAATGATTTTACACGTTTTTTTAAAAAATTTTTGATAAAGATATTGCTAAGTGAATAAATGTAATATACATACATTTCCTTTTATGAGAAAAGATTATAGCGATTTTGAATTAAATTCGTTCAGAAATATGAGAATATTCAAATATTAGGAAAAAAAGAGAATATAGATTTTCTTATATCTTACCACCCTTTAAATGAATTTAATTCCTGTAATTATTTTTCTGATAAAATCATTATTACTTTTCCATTTAGAATAAAATTTATTATCATTTATTGCAAAATATATAAATAAGATAAATGCTATGTACAATATCAAATATATAAAACATTGATTTAAAAAAAACGTAGGCAAAATAGCAACGAATTATATACAAAAAAAAAATACAGTTATAAATGTGACCAGAGAATAAAAAGCTTCAGAAACATTCTTATTGTGTTTTCTCCTTTTTTTTTTCTTTTGGGCCTCTATAATAGCAGAAGGATCCCGAATTTTCATTGATCTCTGATATCTGGGATCAACAAGTTCTGGCAACAAACAGTCAGAATAAAAGGTCAATTTTTTCGCCATTTTTTTGTTGCCAAAATATTAGATCATGAATTATTTTCTCTGTTTTTTGCCCCTTCTCCGTCCGCATTGCAAATAAACAAAAGCATCTTTGTGTAATATGCAGCAGGCCCTGCACTTGAAAATAATACTCATGGTTTTTATTTACAATTGTTGTTCCATCTTTGTTTAATTTCCAGAATGGAATTTTTTTGCTTTTATTGCTCTTTTTTTTCTTCGATAATCCATATTCCATTAATTTCCCCTCAATTTTTCACACGTGAGCAAGAAAAATAAACGATTTGCAAATTTGCAGATAGATATAATCATATACTTAAAAATAGTCTACTAAATTTGTTTCCAAGAATGCGATAGCACTCGCAGAAACAAGTATGGATTGTGAAGACCACAGCTGTGATGGTAAACAAAATAAAAAGAAAGAGAGGCGGAAAGAAGATAATGCTGAGGGGGAGATTTTAAGACCTAGTGAAGACCAGATAATAAATCAGATTGTAAAGGGTGGGTTTATAGTGTATTCCTCCGCGAATGGGAGGGATTAAAGGAGCATTGGAGGGGGAGTGCAAATTATTTTCCCAATTTTAGGACTAAAATACTGTTTTTACACATTTTTTTTAAAAAAAATAAAATATGCATCGGAAGGAAGATACCAATACTGATGCTGCTATTTTGCTATTTTTATTTTATTTACGATAAAATTTTTATAGAATTATTTAAATGTGCGAAGTTGAAGTTTTGCGACTTTTAATAAATATTTAAAAATATTTTGAGAAGTCCGAGAAAAAATTCCTTTGGCAGAAGCCTGTGTTTTTATTCCTTCTACTGATTGCAGTTGACTTCATAAGAAAGAAACCGCAATAGCAAACTTAATAGACTTAAAATATTTCTCCATAGGATAACATTACGTTTGAAAATTGTAGGTGGCGTGTTTACGGCACCCTTAACCAGGTTGCTTTTTTGCAGTTTTACTACGTCTGAACCCTAAAAAAAGCTTTATATAGCAGTTGTTTTTTTTCCCCTGAAACATGAGTTTACTAATTCTGTAGGAGAAAGTATTGAATTAAATATTATGACATTAAATAAATTGTAAATAGGATAACTGCTGTATTGTTATTTAACGCATTAAAAAATATTGTCAATTTTTCTGTCATATTTGTAATTAAATAAATTTCTCAAGCTTTATTGGAGCTGTAAATTTAATTCTTATAAAGCTTGAACACATCATTGTGAATTTTATTATGTTATTCTTCTAACTTATCAATTTTGATAAAATGTGACCATTTATATATCGTGCATAAAGATAATTATTTATATTTCCTTTTTAAAAATATTTCCATTTCTTTGTGCATAACACAGATAACAATCATCTGCTGTTTTGTAGATTAAAATATCTTTGAATATTTTAGTGTTAATATATTGCGCTCACAGAAATCGAATATAATTTTTATTTCTAACATAGCTCGAACGGTTTTTAATATAATTACTAGTAACGTTTTCCTACTCTATTGTCGATTCTTACAATTTAAGGGATTTTATTTATTTATTTATTATTTTTTTTACTGAGAATTTCAATCATTCATTGCAGTGTAGTATTTTTGAAAACTATGCTCAATTTTGCAGACAATAAATACCTGAATTATAACAAAAAATTATTTTTCTGCAGAAAAATTTACTAATACGTAGGCAATCATCAGATTTAAGACAATTAATTTTTAAAAAGTAAGATTATTTTTCGTTTACTTAGAATTCGATACATAAGATTACATTGCGATAATAATTACGCTGAAAAGTAGGAAGCAAAAAACTTAAAAACAAACAAACTTAAAACAATATTTCTGGCATTCTAAATGATCAGCATTCATTATTAAATACAAGTATTTTTACTAGCAGCTGATTTAGATTATCTTTCAGAAATGCTTAAAACTAAATCTAGAATTCCTGATTTTTTTTATGCAGCTACTTTATTTTATTTCAATACAAATATTTCTGGAATAATTTAAGTGTCTAGTAGCTTCTCAGTGGAATGAAATGAAGGTATACCGATTTTAATATTTCTCTTCTGATATAGAAAAACTACTACTTATTATTTTTGATAGATTTTAACAACCTCCTTCAACCAACTTTTAGTGAATGATTAATTATAAATTATTAAATCACTCGATTTCATAAATTATGAAAAATAATGGTGAAACCGACAGCTTACTTAAAAATCAAAACCAAAATGTATTTTTAGCAGGAATATATCCAGTTCAAGTATTAAAATGTAAAGCTGAAAAAAAAATTGTAGGTCGTTTTAATACTATGTTACACTAATGCATTAGTGACTGGGAAGTATATATGCCCAAGGCTCCAGTAAAGGGAGGGGTAAGCATGAAGACAAAAAAAAGTGTTTTGTCACTTTTCAATGTAAAATATAATAAAAGAGTGAAAAAAAAACAACCAAGGTTCCATTTAGTTTTTCTGCATCAATTGTGAGGAATGGGAGCAAAGAAGTAACAATTTGTCTACAGTGCCGATTACCTTCATAATACCATTCCGTCAGAAATGAAACTTCAAGTGATTCTTCTTGTTCAAATGATTCGTAAATTCTTTCAAGTAAATTCGTGGTTCAAATATTTAGACAAATAGATGGGCCCAACTATAACCATATATTATTATAAAATTACAAAATTATATTAAGATATTAAGGAATTTATAAAGCTATAAAATTAAGGAACAGGGGAAAAGACGAAAGTTTACAACGAGTATTTCCCACACATGAAATTACGCAAACTCATTCCATACCTCTTAGGAATGTTACTTAAAAAAATGTCGCCAAAGCAGGGTTCACAAGACTAGACTTACTAGCGCCAATAAGGATTATAGTAACTGCTGGACGAAATTTCCTGACCCTAAGGGTGCGATAAAAAAAGGGAGGGATTTAACTAGACAATTAGTGTTCAGCTGGAAAGTTCAAGTGGGGGAACGAAATTCAAACTCATTGCTGGTACAGCAGTTGTCTCCATATATCCACTGCACGAACCCGTTAACTTTACATATATATATATGTGTGTGTGTGTGTATGTAATGATATTTTAACTCTAATTTAAATTTAATTAATTTTCAAGATTTTATCTTAATTTAGACCATAGTAACTTTATTCTAAAATATTCTCTTATTTCGTGATTCAATTCCACTGTCTCTACTTAATTAATTCAAGAGAAGCTTTGTTAAATTGCTGAATCAGCTAAAAGTCTAACTTTCCCACACTCCACGTGAAGAGGTAAAATACCGCTGATGAGGCAAATTCTTTTTTAAAATCTCCCTGTGTTTCCCCTGCCTTCTCCGCGCGTGTAACGAAAATCCCTATTGAAATCTCGTAATATATTTGCACTATGAAGAGACATTTTCCTGATCAAAATCATAGGTTATATAAGACCAGGGATAAAATGTCCCAGAGCTTTTTCCTCATTCCTTTTTTCTGTGTGCTCATCGCTTGTACATATGCCTGCTTCTTAAAAATGAAATAAAACGACGTCACGAAATAGCAAGTCTTCACTGTCTTCAAATTGCATTCTGCTTCACATAAAATTATGCTTATATATATATATATATACACACACACACACACACACACACACACACACACACACACACATAAGGCGAGAGATAATTTCTTCTCCGTTATAGCAATTTTAGCTGTCAGAAATAATACAATTTTACTTTTTTCTACACAATCATTAAACTACTGATTGAGATTTTGGTAGAAATCTGTGAAATATTTATTTAGTATCTGCACTGTTCCTATTTCTACATGTACATACGAAAAGTAAAAGATACTTTGCGCCTACTAAAAAGTCCTTTTGAATTTAGTGGTTGTTCAGAAAAAATTTATTTGCTTCACAGTCAACTATTCTTTTATCTCCAAGGCTAAAATTAGTTCAACAAATATTGTAATCTGCTTCCTCCCCCCCCCCCTCCGTTTTTAAGCCAGCTTTTGTATTTCTACAGCAGAATCGAATCTGGTTTAACACATATTCGTTTTCATTATAGAAATCGATCAGCGTAAAAAGTTGCGCTCTTATTATTTTTCAAATATCATTCAGGTGATCACAATTCAAAACTTTGAGTTATTCAGATATAAAGTTGTTTCTTTAAAATTGTATTTTTTGAGAATTTTTTTTTGCTGCATTGCTCGTTTCTGAGCTAACGTGCCTCTGCTGCATGCATATTATTTGATGCATTAATGAAATTTTGATGAAAGATAAATTTTGATGAATGCTAGTTTTTAACTGCTGACATTTATTTGGCCCATAAAGTTACGTTGCGCTTGAAAACGAATTCCTCAATGTAGTTACATCTGTTTCACAAACCGGTAAACAATTCACACAGCCATTCAAAAATTCACACAGCCTTTAACCATCCAATTTGTGCGCAGTATTTGGCACTGGATAATTAATTGAACAACTTTTCTACATACTCTCACTTAATTTCACAACAGATGTACATTTCAGCAAAATATTATCATGTTTGGTTCTCAATTTTATTTTTTAATGCAGTGTTTCAATCCCATTTTCACTTGATTTCTCTGTAATATTCCTGAATTTAAAAAAAAATAATTTTCGTTTAAGTTTCAGTTTTTATATTTTTGATTATAGCACTATTGATTGCAGAGTTATTTTCTGAAATTTAATTCGATGAAAAAAATGTTAATTCATGAAGCAATTTTCCTTTTAATCTTCTTTACTTCTTACTAGGAGAGATAATTGAAAAGATGATTTTTTGAATTTTAAGTTGGTGTAACAAATATTTTTTGTGGAATAATATTTTCAATGACATCTAAAACAAAAGAAATTCCGCTTAATTTTTCATTAATTAAAACACAAATTTTCAACAAATCGTTTTAAGATGCAGGTTCACATCATCTATATCTATACTTATAATAAAGCTCAATGTGTGTGTGTGTTTTGGCGCTCTACAGGCCAGACGATTCAACTTACAGCTACCAAATTTGGCACGTGTATACCTTGGAGGCCGGGAATGTGCACCTGGGGGTTATTTTTTCGAATTTTTAACTAGAATTTTATGTATTTAAAAATTAAGCGAAATTTTGACGTGTTTCTGCTATAAATTCCGAAAATATTACTGCACAAAAAAGATTTTTACATGAAGTTAAAGATTAAAAATTTATCTTTTAAATGATACTAATGTTTTAATCTTAAAATTAAATTTCTATTTTTAATGAATTTTTAAATAAATATTTTAACTATGTTTTTCAATAATTTTTTTCGTAAAAAATAAAAATTAAAATTAAGCACGTTTCGCATTCATGGGAAAAAATTAGCTTTTTTCAAAGTGTTGCCATCACATTGATTAAAGCTCCAATTCAAAATAAATTAAATCTTTTTGGAAATGAAATCTGCAAAAATATAATTTTCGGCACGTGTCTGTAGAAAAGGAAACATATATGAAATATTATTTTTTCTAAAAAATAAATTCAAGAAAAATTATTTTATGATCTTTTACACTCTCTATATTATTAATCCAATAAATCAGTTTTATTTTAAGGCAAGTTTTGTTTAATATGAACGAGATATCCATTCAAATCATGGCCACACAGCTAATTTGTAAACCTTTAGTAGGACACAGATATGCTAAAATGGTCTAAATGGAAAATGATTATATTTTATGTAACGATTCAATAAATGCTCTAATAAATAACGAATTTGTGATTTTACATAAAGCTTCTGCTGTGGAAATCACGATTAGCAAAATGTTCTTGAAACACTAATATTTTAAATAAAAAGAGTTAATTTCCAATAAACTAAATCAATCACTTAAACTGACTGATTAATGAAAATTTGAATATCACTATTCAATTAAAAAAAGAATAATTTTAGACTTTCCATCGATCGTTTCAAAGAAAATACGCCAATCATCGCGCAGGGTTCTCAAGATTAATTGACCTAAGATTATGAAAATGTTGAGTTTTTCTAAATTTTTAACATTCCAAATTTCATAAATAAGTCTTAGTTCGTAAAAAATAGAAACATTCATTCATTTATTTAAAATTTGGTGTGTCTAGAATATTTCTCAGAATATGATACCTTACTGCATTAAATTTAGACTTCATAATTTTTGAAATATATTTATAGGCCGGAACAAAATATTATTATTGATTTCATTTCAATCCTTTTGAAAGCAAAACTAAAAACTGAATTTTATGCTGAATCACAGAAATTTTTGTTGAATTATTGTTTGAGATATTACATAAATGATGAAAAATATTTTGTAGTTCTCATAAGTCTTAAATACCGAGCGATTCTGTTTGCAATAATCACATTCAATAATAATAATAATTAATAAATAACAATAAAGATGATAAATAAAATAAAACGCTTAGTTTTATTAAAAAATATCTTAATATTAATTGCAATTTCATCATTTACATTTTAAATTAAAGTTGAAGTTTTGCCGGAAATGACAACAAATTAGCAAAATATATATAGTAAATTGAACGAAACGATCTAAACAGTATAAGTTTGGTATGATTATCAAAATTTGAAGATTAAAAATGTTTTGTTTGAGAATCCTTTAAGAGACCAGTTACTTAAAATATTTAATTGAAAATTGTAGCGAGTGGTAATTCTGGCGAACCGGCTGGTCGCTAAAGGCGGCTAGTCTAAAATATATCTGTGTCAAAGTTTGATAAAATTAAGCCAGATAATTGAGTCTCTAATGCGCCAACGGACGGACAGAATACAGACACATACATCAAAGCTTTTCAGGTCAGTAGAGTTAACTGCATAACGTATAGTAAATATGAACGATTCTTTCATTAAAAGGTATCATAATGAATATAATTAAAATGTTTTTAAAAATTTTAAAATAATTTCAAAAGTTTTCAATGAAATTTTGTTAAACTTTCATAGGAAATGTTTGATATATTAATTTTTTAAGGCACTTGAATTATGTGGATCATTGTTTTTATATAGATATTGGAACGCACATTTCACAGATATTATTTCTGCGAAAATTTTGGATTGTACTGATATTCTTCACATATTGTACATTTAATGCCAATTATGCATATGATCATTGTATTTTATTTATCACATGTAATACACGGTTCGATGTGTTAGTCACTGCGTTTTAAAATTTAATTTCAAACGCTTTTGCATATTTCAGCTATTCTTTTCTTAACAATTCCCTTTATACTTTCTGTATTATTCAATCTTTGTAAATAGTTTAATAAATCTTCTGAATAATTTAGATGTATAAATTGGCTTGTATACTGAATTATTCAAAAATGGTTTATCTGTAATTATTTATGTTTAATTTCAGCTCTTCCTCCCCCTTCATAACAGGTTGGAGTGGGCAGGAAAAGGGAGAATACAAGTGTTGCAATTAAAAACAAATTTGAAAATGGTTGTCTCTTTGGTATTTGCCGTCGGCACCATTTTATGTAGCTACACCTATGAACATACAAGACTAAAAACCGCAGTGTTCTTCTATTTTTAGTTCATAATTTAACATTGCAGTAAAATTTTGAAATTTCAAAAGTATTTCTGAAAAGATTGACACCAAGCGCACATATGCATGTTTAAAATTAACCGGTTTAAACATGTCTTTCATGATGTCATAATTTTCTGGTTTTCTTTATAAGTATAAATACAGAGAGAAAATTTATCAATTAGTTTCGATGGATTCATTTATTGGAGTCCAAAAACATTCGGAAAAACAAAATTCGTATAATCGACGTGTAATTTTTATTGGCAGCGCGGAATAGATACATATAAAAATATAGATATTTTTGTTATGGAACATTTAAAAATGTTGTAGATGCTAATTTTAATATGAGTAATTATTTTAGTGCGAAATATTCGATTCAGTTTTCTCTTAAATACAACGCCCTTGGAAAAAGTCGTTTCGCACATTCAATAAATAAGTTAATTTCATATGTTTTTGCTCTTCATTATTTCATCGCATTTTTGAAAAACAATGTAAATGTTGGTTTTTATAAAGACAATAAACAATGTAAATAAAAAAAATTCAGTAACTATCGAAAATAGGTTTTATTTATTCAAGCAATTTAGAAAAATACAAAACAATTTTTGCGTAATCAATAAATAACTCATTCGAGTAATTTCATCTTATTTCAATTTAATGTACAAAGGGAGGACACAGGCTAGAAAACTGAGTTTCAGATGAGATTTAACATAATAGTAATGCACTCTAAAATTGTCCAGTAAAATATCAAAGCTCAGTAATAAACCAGTTCTGACAGGAAGAAGTTTGCCAACAGAGGTGCGGAGGGGGGGGGGCAAGCACAGTTTCTCAAATTTGACTTCAAAATAACTTATAGAAATTCATTTTACTTTTAACTAAAGAAAATTCAATATTATTTAGCTTCTTTTTTATTTAAATACTGACCCTTTCTTTCATTGTTAAAAATTCGCAGATAGCTGTAAAAAAATGTTGTGCTCAGTTTCTTTTACTGACCATCTAAAGATCGGCAATATTTGAGTCGATTTTTATGAGACTCTTGAGATTTAATTGCACTGAGATCCAATTTTAGAAAAAATATGGTTATATTTTATTCTAAATTGGTTATATTTTATATATGGTTATATTTCATTCTCTCTAAATTTAGTTTAACCTTTAACTAGATTTCAGTCAGAGATTTCCCGCAATGAAATAAATAAAATAAATTTACCGATTCATTACCGAGGAAATGACAATTAGACAAATAAAATAACGATTAATTTTAGAACTATTATTCATTCAATTCTGAATTAGGGAAAACAACTCTATTACCCTATTCATTTATAATATAAAAGCTTCAATTTCCCTAATAATTCCATTGGAAGGTAATCAAAATACTCGATAAATACTATTTTTTTTCATAACGTATGATAACATTTTAATCGAAAAACAAAGATTAGTCGGAAAAAATGCAACCTCATATTCATTTGCTAGCTTATTGATTATTCTACTAAATATAGTGCAAGTAATAAGTTGAATGAACAAAATTTAAATCAAATGTCTGAAAATTTGAGAACTTAACGCTGTCAACATCCATCGCACTTTCTTAATAGATAGATAAAAAAATTTTTAGCAAAATGCATTTTTACGGATTGATGCGATATCTTTATTCACTTGTCACCTTGTCGCTTATATTACCAAATGTGATGAAAATTAAAAGCTTGGTGACAAATATTTGAATCAGATGTTTAAAATTCTGCGGACTTAGTCTTCGACACCGTCGCATTGAGTTCATAGTCGGCAGATCAAAAATTGTTGGAAAAATGCAGCATTTTATTGCCTTGTCAGTCTATCAATTATTTCACCAAATATAGTCAAATCGCTTTAACCCTTATTTGGATATTTCAACTCTTTACAATGTATTAACTTTAAGATGGTTTTTAAATTATAATACTCGATAATGCGAAGCTCTCCATAACCATCCTGAAGTGGAGAAGACATTTGCCGACGAAACTCTCAGTCTCTCGAGGGGATGACAAATGGTTGCCGACAGGCAGGTAATGGTCCCTCTTACCTCCCTGCTAACACCACCTCTGAATTCTGAAAAAATGGGTCAAACATTCAGCTTAGTTCATATGCAAGTAATTTGCATCGGGACAGCATACTTGGAAAGGCATTCGCAGGCAGCATTTAATAATAGACAAGTTTTTAAAAAAAATTCTTTCAGAATTGTTTCAAGTTACATTAACAATTTAAAAATAATTTGAATTAATGTGCTATTGATTTTTAAAGAGAAAAAATTTACTTTCATGATACTTGAATGATCATTGGAATTTAATTTTTAAACGTAAAATAAATATAACTTAAACGATGAAAAATACTTTATATAACTCAGATCGTCTTAAAATCATGAAAAGTTTTTCTAGATTTTAATATGAAAAGACTATTTGCTATTTAAATTAATTGTTGTTGGTTAGATATATGTTGTTCACAATAATATGCAAAAGCAACGATATACAAATTCATAAGGATATTATATTCAATTGGACAACTTCGGCAATTAAGAGCATATTCAATGAAAGCTGCACTCAAAACAATATATTACAAAACTAAAATGTCACAAGCCTTTATTAAAAAACTGAAACTTTTAAAAGTAGCATCCAAAATTTGATTATTCTGAAGCGTATAAAGAACAAAATTATAATTAATTTTTAAGAAACTTTTAATTATTTCCTCAGGACTAAATAAGATTCAAAAATGAAATCAACATAATTAATAAAAATTATATTATTATTAAATAACAAAATTTAAATTATTCAAAAATTATTATAATGTAAGTAATAAAAATATTATTAAAACAACTTTGGGCAAAATATCAGTTCGAGTTT
Organism: Argiope aurantia; assembly: GCA_026543865.1. Taxonomy (NCBI): domain Eukaryota; kingdom Metazoa; phylum Arthropoda; class Arachnida; order Araneae; family Araneidae; genus Argiope; species Argiope aurantia. Next base: position 39,131 of record JAPMOR010118518.1, on the reverse strand, counting down.
CGGAACCGCAATGTTAACGGAATCCAATTTCTTGTGCAAAGAAACAGCACAGAAAAGGAGATCCAGAGGTCTCACTCTCATAGACACTAATGGTAACTTTTTTAACATGGCCATTCACATAGACAGTAGCGCCGTCTCTATCGTTACCTGCGACTTGGAACTATTACGCGGTGGAATGACGTCTCTTTCTTCGTGACGTCATGATACGAATGTCAACAAAACAACTGCATTTATTATATTGACTTTTCTCGGCAACATTTCAGTCTTCTAATATCAGTCCCTAATAAATTGTTATATGAAATAATAATTTTTTTCATTTATTTTTTCCCTTCTTATATAAATACAAAAAATTCATCTCTGTTTGTTGTGTACTAGTGAAATTCAGATGCATTATTACCATATTTCAGATTAATTAAATTACATTTACTATGAAATTCCATCAAATTATTTTTAAAAAATTCTATTCCACCAGAAATGATTTTTTAAAGTTCATATGTAAGGTAAATACTTCTTTTTGGCTACCTAAAGAACAAATTTAAAATTTTACAGTGAATAAATTGCATATTATATTAAGTTCTATTATTGATTATTAATTTTCACTTTCCATTAATTATAATATATATCAGTAGATTTTAAACTGCAATTTATGAGTTTTAAAATATATTATTCCAATTTGGACCACTTTTAATCAATTTTACTCTGTATTTATACTAGCTTTAATCACTCATATATCAGGTTTGGCTACTCTAATTTAATTTCATGTGAGTTATTTTAAGAGTGAAAATTAATTTCCAAAACTTTTTACAAATCCTAACAAAATTAAATACATATATTTAGTATTACAGAATAATCATGTAATAAATAACAAACAACCCAAATAATGCTGTCTTATTTTATTGAAGAAAAAAATAATTGGAAAAAATCCACATATTACATGGCAAAAAATATTAGTAAATGTAGCATAAGCTCATTTGAAAAAGAAATTTCAATCAAAAATAAGGAGTGATTAGTTTTATAAATTTAAAATCTATGTGAAAAAGGTTCTTATGCAATATCAATGCTAATTTTACAAGATAAAAATACAATTGGCTTGAGTCACATTTTTAACATGCTTCAGATGGTAAATTAAAAAAGTGGAAAACATGGAAACAACAAACTGACATAATTATTAATTAATTAATTTTCAAAAAATAAAATTGAAAAACTATACACGTAAACCTTTAATTTTTTTCAAGAATAGTAGGTTGTCATTTCATCATATGTTTAATCATCATCTGTATAAAAGAAGAAATAAAACTGTACTTTTTCTTTGTGTTCTATGTCATTATTAAAAAACTCTAAAGTAACTTAGCCTGACTTTTACCATCTCTTTGGAAAAAAAAGCTAAAATTACCAGAAAAACATTCATGTAATTTAGAAAAGTATTGTAAAAAATATCCAGTTGGTCATTTTAATCCTGATTTACACATGTCATATTCTTTAAAATATATATAAAAAAATGTATGATTATCTAACTCTTTTTTCATCATTTACTAGCAATTTTCTGCATTTAATACATTTATTAGAAGGAAAAAAAAACGATACATATGATAAAATATTTTTTTCCACTATATTTATAGTACTTATGTTCACGTTATCCATGTCATATTGTTTCTTTCCTTCATCCAAGTCTTCAGAATTTTCATTTATTAACTCGCACAATTCTTTCTTGTTTAAAGAGGTAAAATCGATTAAAGTAGAAGCAGCATCATCCTCACTGTTTTTATTTGCTGACTGTTTTAAAAAAATTAGTAATTATCACTTTGTGAATAGTATATTTGAATTCATAAGCATCTGGATTGTCTCGGAAGCCCCCACGTCGTCTAAAATAAGAAAATGTATTCTCTAAAGCATCTTGATTAAATCTATTAGTAAGGATAAGTTTGATTTTAGTGAATAAATTCTGAAATTCCAATGAAAGCACATAAAGCTAAGATCCAACCATTTTTACATGGTACAACATTCCTCCTATTGCTTTTTCTTGATCTAAAATGCTATGTTGCTATCCACTCTATCATTTCTTCCCAGAACGACATATGGAAACTGCCCTTTGTTAATGCACATAATTCTTTCTTTTCATGATACAATGTTCTTGAATTAAAAAAGTCAAATATTTTGTCAATCTTCCAAGGAATTCTGCTGTTTCTATTCCTTTGCTCTCAATGTTATTAGTTGCAACATGTGAATTCAAAGCAGTTGCAACAGAGTGACTAAGTACCTACAAATATAAAACAAATGTTGTAGAAAACAATTCAGGCAACTTGTTTCTTTTTAAAAACATTAATATATTATACATCAGTATGAATAAGAAAGCAATTAAATAAAAGTTGAACTTCCTAGTGAATGTGAATCAAAGAAGTAGAAGTTAATCTAAAAGGTTAATTTAAATTTACTATCAATTAAGCATACATAAATCTTCATTCTTAGAAAATAAAACTGAATATAAAGTGAAAATTTTGATCAGACATTTTGGAAATTTTTACAGAATATAATAAGTGTGGTAGATTAATCCGTAGATGCTTAAGTAGATGATGTAGTAAGTTTTAGAACAAGTATGCTGGAATTAATATTAAGAAAAAAGTATTATATTATGACTATTTCTACCTGAGCTGCCAGTTTTACATTCATTTTCTTAATTCCACACACTTACATTATTATTAAACATTCAAATTCAGAGCTTTATTACGCTAAAATTACAATAAAAGATAGGAAACATTTTGCCATCACATCATATTTAAAGCATTAAATCCATTAAAACATATTAAGAAAAAAAAATTTAAGAATCAATGAAATATAACTAGAAATATTATTTTATATGATTAAATTTACGAAATATGACAGTAATTCAAAAAAAGAAATGGAAATTTCACATGATCTCTAAATAAGGTAATTCAAATCCGTTCAATTTATTTTCATATTCAATTTCAAAACAATTATTAAACATACCTGCTCTCATCCGAAGGAAATTTGAATAATATTAATCCAGGTGTTTCATTCTAACTTCTACAACAAAAACAACATCTAAATTTGCTCATTTAGAATTTCTCGGATTTATCCGGAGTCGCACAACGTCCGGCGTTCGCATTCATTCTAAAAATATACAAGAAACACAGTGCACAAGGAAGAAAAATCTAAACAAATAAAAAAGAGAAAATGCACTAAACAAGATAAATCAAGCAAAATAATAATTTCAAAAGCAGAAAAAAAAATGAATCAGAAGAGAATCTTCAAGGTTTCATCAACACGCTCAAAATGGAGGCGACTTCCTGTAACGATTCGAAAATTCGCCGCTTTCGTTTAGTTCCCGTACAATAGAGGTGGCGCTACAATCGTTTACCAAACTTCGAAGTGAGATCTCTGGAACTCTTTCTCTGTGAGAAACAGCTGCCACGCAGTGGTGGATTTCCGTCTCCAAAACTTGGAATCGGATATCGTATAATTCGTTCAAAGGCAGAATCGGATCTCAAAATCGTTCTGAAATGAACGACATTTATTATGAGTATGTAAAACCAAAATGAGCAAATTCAAAGTAGCATGAGTTATGTAAAATGTATTTGTTATTAAAAGAACAGTGCCTTCACCCGAATACAATACAAAATAAGTTGTAAAAACTGGGAGAAGTCATATGGTAATGGGGGGGGGGTATTTCTATTCCTTTAATTCAGTTAGTAACACTATTGATCACATTTTATTTCTGCTTTTTCATCTATTATACCATTAAATACGTATTTGTTTATGTTTTGCATCGTAAGGAATTATGTTTTCAGACTGGACAACAATATATTCTCTTCTAATGAGAAAGTTCATATTCCAGTGCAAATTTAATTGAATTTTAACTTGTAAAACGTTTTTGGTTCTTTTTTTCTTTCTTCAGAAATTTAGGAAACAATTTTTCTTTATATTAGGATTTCTTTGTTAGGAGAATCTAAATTAGTAATTAGAAGTTGCCTTTCAGGTACAATGGAAACAAAAGGCAAGGTATAATCTGAAGTAGTTAACTGATCAGAGATTCAACAAAATAATTTGTAATTTGTGTTGAGCTTCGACATTGATTATTGCAATCGATGCAATTTTTTATATGCCAAAAATTTTCTAATATAATGAATTATCATGAAATTTGCCATATAATTTTTCATTGGTATAAAAAGGAAGAGCAGTTTACTTTATAGAAATTCATATTTGAGTTGAAGTTTGGTATATGAGACTTTTCATTGGCACCAAATTATTTGAACCACTAATATTGATTCAGTTATAAGAGGGGTGCAACAATATGATTACAATTCAATGCTTGCAAAATTTTGTTTGCTTCATGTGTTATTTTTTAAATTTCATTCTATTTATTGGTTTTGCACGGTTTGAGTTTTATAAACACTAGCATTCTTGTTTGAAGTGAAGCTTTTTAAATTTACATGATTGTGATTCCATTTTCTGATCAAAAACGAATGTCAGATAAAGTGTTTCATGTAATGTTTCACAGTTTAAATATCTTTAAAAATGTTCAGATATAAAAGATATATCACCTTAATGTATTATTTAAATTAATAAACAGAGCAAAAAGTAGGCAATATAAGCTGTTTTCATAATTTCTCTTTTGCTGCAAAAATGATAAAACTGCATTTATGTTATCTCTTACATAGTTGTTTTGCATAAAAAAAGTTTTAAAGAATAAGAAAGAATGCTTTTGTCATGTGATTTTAACATCTGATCTAAAATACTATGTGAACGCATTTGCCTGCGTTTAGAGTACATTTAAAAAAATTAAATTTTCATAAATTTTTTTATGTTTTTAGTTATATTAGTGTATAAAACTAATTTTCGATGTCATTTTAATGCAGTTTGTTTTTATTTTCCAAATTTTGGCAATATTCAGTTTTGTACATTGTGTTAAACTTTACTTCAATACCTTAGAAACCTTTTAAAAAATAAAATTTTTCATATTATAATAAAATTAAATTTGCAGTTTTTGAGAAAGCATAAATATAAATATTATTATTACATTAAAAATTATATGCATATATTACCTTAAAATTCTGAGTATTTAACTATGTAATTTCCCTGGATTTCATTTTAATTTAATTTCTTTTTTCTTTTAGCTTTGAATATCTTCCTGGATAATTTTTTTGGTTTATTTGTCACCTTGATTTCTGAATTTTCAGAAAGTTAATTTTTTAAAAATAATTTCTGTTACAAGTTTTAAATTTAGTCAGTTAAAGATGTCAGTATCAGCTCCATATAGGCCGTGTTAAATAACAAAACTGCTACCTTATCTCTTAAAATCAGGGTGTGATATCTAATAAAAGTAATATTAGTTCCACCATTCCATTCATAAAATATTCCACCAAACATTATAAAATGAGTTTTTGTCATTCTATGCCATGGCATGAAAATATATTTTAATAGCTCTGGATCTCAAAGCTCTAAATAAAGTAGATTTATATTCTTTGTTTACATTTAGAAGTCCTTTTAATTTTTTATTATTCTTCCAATTGTGCAGTGTTTGCTTAAAATTGCACCAACTTTCAAAACTTGGCTTTTGATTGCTCTATAAAAAGGGAAAAAAAGAGCAGCTTTACTACTAATTTCATATTTTTTTGATTCCCAGCATTAATCAAATGCACATTTTGTGATAATTTTGCACATATGTCATAAGCAACATGAACGTAATCACAATGAATAATCTGCAAATCGAAATTAGTTGGAAAACAGTTGACAGATATGCAAAGAATTGCTATAAATAATCGAAGAAGATTTAATTTTATGTCTAAACATTAATTGTACTTTCACATTGCTCGAAAACAAAGAAATATTTGTTTGGATGCATTATTATTATTTCTATGGCTGATTTTTGTTTTTGAAAATTTCACTTCTGCTTTATAATTTTGAAAATGACTTTACTTGCAACTATCATAAAAAGAAAAATTTCTCATTTTGAAATTTTAAATGCGTGGATTTGAAAACAGAATTCTAAAAAAATTTCACACACACACACACACACAAAAAAAAAAAAAAAAAGAAAAAAAAGAAAGAAAGAAATTTGGGGTGGACATTATCAGCAAAAGTTTTTTTTGTTCAATATTCAGTTTAGGAAAATAAGGTGAAAAAGAGAAAGGGTGATTCTTCCTTAAAATTTTATATTGTCAAGGAAGGTTTTTTCACTTTATAAGAATATTAAATTTTATTATGATCATTTTTGCCTTAATATAATGTCTTCAGCCAAATTACAATATTAAATCCTCATAAATTAATTTCAGTATTCATCTTAGGTAAATATGGAAAGCGATAAAAAGGATGTCTTGTCAAAAAGGATTTCACAAACTGATTCGAAAGCAGTCCAAAAACCTGACTTATCAAAAGGGCAGTCAGGTGTTTCCTTTTCTGAGGTAATTAAAAAAAATTTTAATATTGTTTGCAATTATCTTGCCCTTTTTTATGAAGAAAACTAATATTATAATTTGGTTCGACAGGAAGGAATAAATTTTTAAATTTGTGTTTATTTGTAAAAATAAAACATTTCACAAAATATTATAAATTACAAAATCTTTTCAAATCTTTTCATAAAATATTCCACCAAACATTGTAAAATCAGTTATTGTAACTCTATGCCATGGCATGTAAATATATTTTAATAGCTCTAGTTCTCAATGTTCTAAATAAAGTGGATTTATATTCTTTGTTTACATCTTGTAGTCCTTTTAATTTTTTATTGTTCTTCCCATTGCGCAGGGTTTGCTTAAAATTGCACCAACTTTCAAAACTCTTGGCTTTTGATTGCTCTATAAAAATGGAAAAAAGAGCAGCTTTACTATTAATTTCATATTCTTAATTTCATTTTTTATTTTTTCCCAGCATTATAGCAAATGGGCATTTGATGATAATTTTGCAAATATCTCATAAACAACTTGAATGTAATCACATTGAATAATATGTAAATCAAAATTGATTGGACAACAGTTGACAGAGAGGCTAAACACTGCAATAAATAAAATAACAAGATTTAATTATATGTCTAAAAACTGAATTGTATTTTCAAATTGCTCAAAAACAAAGAAAACATTTTTTTAGATGCATTATTAATATCTCTATGGCTGATTTTTGTTTTTGAAAATTTCAGGTCTGGTTTATAATTTTAACAATGATTAGCATAGAACAAAATTTGACAAGCTTAGAAACAAAAGTATATCACTTTTGTAATTTTAAATGTGTGGATTGTAAAATTAGTGGTAGATGTTTACCAGCAATTTTTTTTTTTTTAGTATTTATTTTAGAAAAATAAGATAAACAAGCAAAAGTTTGCTTCACCCATAAGAAATCTTAATGCCAATCAAGAATTCTTCTGTTTATAAATAAATTAAATTTTATGATATTTTTTGTTGAATATTGTTTTTCTTTATAAAAAAAAAGCTAATATTGTACTTTCTTCAACAGAAAAGTTTTAGAATTTGATTTAGATTCTGAAAACAATTCTGCTAAAGTATTATGCTCAATAAAATAATTTCAGTACTCATTTCAGATGAGTATGGGAAATGGGAAAAAGGGCATTACACCAAAAAGGATTCCACAAACTGATTCCGAAGCAATTCCAAAACCTGACGTGTCGAAAGGGCAATGAAATGAGTCATTTTTCTCTTCTGAGGTAATTAAAATGTATTTTAGTAATGTTTGCAACTATCCTTTTTTTATATATAAGGAAAACTACTATTATATTTTGTTTCAATAGGGGAAAAATAAATTTTTAAATTTGAGTTTATTTCTAAAATTAAAACATTTCATAAAATATTATAAATTACAAAAACTTTTCATGACTAATTTCAGATAAACATGGAAAATGAGCGAAACGGAATAAAACTGTACTGAAAAAGATCCAAAAAGCGAATTAATCCAAAGGACAATCATATATGGTTATTTCTTCTTCTACAATAATTAACAAGTGTGAAGAGAAATAATTTGAAATTTTAATTTTATTTTGTTGGTAAATAATTTTATAGTAATATAGTAATTTATAATAAATAATTATGTTGAAGTTACTAATATGAAAAGCTAGATTGAGGGATTGATAGATTTTATAGCAATAAGCTAAATGTGATAAGTGTGAAGATAAATATTTTGAAAATTAACTTTGTTTTCTTGGTAAATAATTTTTGCAATATTTGAGAATAAAATAAATGTTATTCTAGCAGATCTTATAACTTAAGAAGACCTTCACATAACCTACATATTAGAGAAAATGAATTGAATAATAGATGGAATGCTTTACTTGAAGGGAGAGCTGTACATTCTACTATTAAACTGCACTACAAGATCTTACTTATTTTAAAATGCGTTTCTAAGTCAAATATTTACTTCCTAACATTTAATAAAATTCAGTCTTTTCTTTTTTTCTGACTTTTTGCTTCCCGAGAAAATTGGAAAAAACATGATTATAAGTTACAGGTTATAAGATAAATTCTGAAGCAATAAACAGTTGTTTAATATAATTTCTGATTTATTTTTCAAATCATTTCTTTACATTAATCAAAAGTGAAAACAGATGATCCCAATTCTCCCTTTATATATATGGTAATTAGGAACAGATTGGAATAATTATGAATGTTGCTTTAACTGAGAATGATTAACCAATAAATTAATTTGGAAAAGATGGTACTATTTCATAATGCCTGCAGGATATGGTTATGCTGTTACATAAATTATACTCCTGATTTCCATCTCATAAGATCATTTCAAATGAAAGAAAAGGAAAAAGACTAGAATTCATCCCCAGTTTCCCTAACTGTCTCTAAACGAAACAGTTAGGAGGTTTTTTTAAAAAATCATTTTCATTCATTTTGTATTCCTTAAGATTTGCAAATAAAACAAATAAAAAAAAATTAAGTAGTTCATTTTTTTTAATTTAAAATATTAATCATTCTGCACTTAATGGTTTTGTACTGATTATCTTTAGAATAAATTCCATTTATATTCGCTGGTTGTTTAAAGCATAGGTTGAAACAACTGACTTGTTGAATAAAAATGATAATGATAATAACATTTTGGAATACCTAAGGCAATATTTTCCATTCTTAAATAAGAATGAATGTGTTTCTAGCAAAGAAGAATCTTTGAGAAAAAAAGATTATATGAATAGAATAAATTATTCCATTAGCTGGAAAAATGATTTTAATTAAAGCTAAACTTATGATGCAAGATGTTTTTCTGCTAAGCTCCTTAAGAAACTGCCGAGAAATTGAAAATGGCTTGAAGGAAACTTTTTTTTAATATAATTTTTCTGTATTTAATGTCCATTGCACTAAAATATTTTAATGAACAGAATAATGCATCTTGCTGTTAAATTTTCATATTGTGATAATTTTATCCTTTAAGAATATACCCCGTGTTTTTTCAACTGACTACCAAATAAAAAATTGCTTCCCTTCTTGTAATTAGTCCACTGTATTGTTGTAGGATAAAAATATTCCTGGACCCTCCACAAGCTGAGAAAAGCATTTTGGAAGAGTTATAAGCTCGATTTATATTTCCTCCCATCTCTTCTTCATGCACGATTTCACTTCTACTTATGTAATTTGCTTGACTGGTGCATTGAAAACAGATCATTCTTTTAAGCCATGTTAACTTTAAATAAGACTTCACTCCATAGTTCCAAGATGCATTTATTATGCTCCAAACTTACCTTACCACATTTATTATTTCTGCTGATTTACCTTACCTTTACTTTTTAAGAACAATTAAGACATTTGCAATTATTTTTAAAACCTTTAAATCATACATCTAAAGAATGCTACATTGTTAGATTTCTGCTATTAACTGAAAGTTTTTAAGCATGTGGATTTACATAGAATTAACATGTAATTGTGAACTGTTAAATATCTATATTGTATTAATAAATGCAGAGGGCAGGAAAGATCCTTTATTAATTGTTGATCTTCTCAGAAATTTAAGCATTCCAAGGGAAAGAAATTTGCTCACGGCGCTAGGAAGAAAGATACCTGCCAGTCTTCTGAATCTTCTACCAGGTAGCTTTTAAAGTTATTATTGAACAAAAATAATAATTATTTTTATTCTTTATTCACATTAAATTTTTAGATTACTTCGGTTGCACAAAACAAATTTATAAAGCTTAAGGAATTACTTTATTACCACGAAATTACGTTGATATAGGTTGTTATAAATTGTAAAAGAGTGTTTGAAAAATTCTTTAGTTATTTATTTGAATAAGCATTGAGTGTTCCGTAAATTATTACTTTATTAATGTGTTTTTAATATAGTTTAGGATGTTAAACTCGATTCCCAGTATTTTCAAAAATTAAGAGGTATTAAACAAATTGGAATTGCTCATTTCTGGCATTTTTAATGGAGGATGTAACATGACTTAACACAGTTAGTTGATGTATATATAATTACTATCTCACACTGCTGTTTATAATCTTATTTTTTGTTGTCCGAGAATGATATGATTATTTATATTAATTTGTTTGACTGGTACTCTTAAGGGGTCAGCTGGGATATAGATGACCTGACCATTATGAAAAAAGTATAAAAACATGTACTTTCCTTTTTCAAATATACTGTATGGGCAAATAAGCATACAATTAGCACCACTTACATTTAACATGTCATTAACAGTGTATGAGGTGAACTACTAACTAAAAATGGAAAAACCTCTATACTGACCTTTCTCTGATTTGTATTTTATTATTCACAGATATTTTACCTGCACATTAAATTCTACATACACTTTTAATCTATAAAAGATTCATTGTATTTTTACTTTTTATGAAATATTGTTTTATCTAAATATTTAAAAGAAATGCATATTGCAGAAAAATTCTCAGTTTCAAAGTGAATTACAAAATGAGCATCAAATGTAAAAAATAGTAGTTGCAAGTAGTGAATGATAAAACCATTAAAAGCTGTATTAGAAATTTATTATGTTAAGTAGTAATCTAAAAATACGTTTAATCTAAAAGCATATTAAGAATTCAGAAGTTGTGAGCTCTGAACTTTAAAAAAGCATTAAAAGCATGTTAGGAATTTAATAGTTAGATATAATCAATCTTAAAGCAGTGAAACATCAAGTATTCAAAAGGCGAAGTGTAGTCTGTTTTCAAACCATTCAACAGCACATTAGAAAATCAAACGTTATAAACCTTTGTTTTTAAAATTCCCAAGGAAATATCTAAAATATCAGTTTCATCAGAAAACATGTGGAATATTTTATAAAATTTATATAATGAGAATTTATTTTCAGAATTAAGTATAACAAACTATTGATACTAAACTGTCTTGTTGATAGCTTATATTATTTAGTATGTCTTTGTAGTGGTTCATATTATTGAGGATTTTATAAAAGAACAGAATCCAAGGAAAAGTAGAGCAGGATTTCCAACTAGAAATGTAAAACACAACATATGTAAATTGGTGATATATCATATAAATAGATCACTTTTGTTTAGACCAATTGTTCATAAATATAATTTTCACTTGCTCTAGAATTTCAATTTTATTTTTTTAGTAAGATCCCAAATAATGATGAGTATTAAGATGAGAAATATAAAACTGAAATATGGTATTTTTTGAAATCTGAATTTTTTCTCTTTGATAAGCTTTTGAATCTATGCCATCAATATGTTTTGAAAAATTAAGTTTAATGTGAAAAACCATTCCAAGATCGACAACTGATTCTGAGCAAAATAAAAAGATTATTAATAAAAATAAAATATTTATTGATTTGTTAAGAGGAATTTAAAGGGTGAGACTTCCGAGTGTAACTAATGATGCTGCATTTTTCAGTGTTTAGAAGTAACTTATTGTCTATGCCTCAAGGAAAAAAATAATAATTCCGGATCATTTTTGAAATTGCAGTTTCTATGAACAATCGCAATTGCCTAAATAATTTCAAATCTTCAACAAATTAAGGATATTCGAAAGATTTTATAACAAAGGTCATTAATGAATTAAAAAAACACTGGAATCCAAGGTTGCAATCTTGCGAGACTCCAGAAGAATTTGTAAATTTATGACAAGAAATAATATAATTAAAATGAATGTATAACATTCAATTGTTTATATAAGAATAATCCAATTAGTTAAAGTAAGAGGGAAACCAGTATTATTAATTTCTTTAAAAGTATATTTAATAGATAGGCGTTTGAAAAATCAGTATAAATAATGTAGACTTTGAACATATTGAAATGAATCTATGCTGAGCTAGTAAAATTAAGTTTTTGATCTGGCGGAGAAGATTTTTTTGTATATTAAAATTTCAGACATTTTCTACAGGCGTCTTAAAATTGCAATAGATCAATAATTTTTCTGTCATTTGTTAGTTCCTGTTAATATCAATAAAATATGCAACTTATTGCAGTCTTTACATCATATGCCACATATGATCTCAAAATGAAAACTACCATATGCTTATAGTTAGTAACAAATACAAGGGGGGGAAACTAACGTTAATAAACTATAAAAAGAAAATTAAAATAATAAAATTTTTGATTAAACAATACACATGAGGTTTATTTTTAAAGTCATTGATGTTTTTAATTTCTATTATAGTAGCTGCATCATTTAGCATATTTCTTCTCATTAATGTTACAAATATATTTATTACAATGTTACAAGTGTATATATACAAGAAGGTCAGTATATTTTTACTGTTAGTAAATTTTTCCTTCATATCTTAAGTGACATAATCTACATTTTTCTGCAAATAAAAATGATTTTTTATGTGCGTATTATCCAATTAAAAGTTTCTAATATGACATATGTCTCTTTAACAATCAACATTAAATACAAATTTATTAAAATGTATTGAATATCTGCAAACTGATTATTCTTTAACTTTACTTTTAAAGTCAGATCTGCAACTAGCATTTTAAAATTTTTGAATTGCTAAGTCGCTGTAAATTAGAAATTATCTCAATTCCTTTATTGCAAAAGAAAAAAATTTAAAAATATTAAACTGCTCATTTGAATTTAATCGCATTGTTTATTCAAATAAATTATATATTTTGCTCAGATCAAAGTGTAAATTCCTCTTATGAAACAGAGCTGCTATTAGAGAGTATACTTTATAATGAAATATTTAAAATATTAAACAAACATCAATTATTTTTTACTACTTATAAAGTTTGTTCGTATATTGCGGTTTATATTTCCTTTTTGTACGTAATTTTATATTATCTTTTGCTATATCCATATTTTAAAAAAGAAAAGAGAGAGAGAGAGAGAAAGAATCCACTTCTATTTGCAGATGTTCCTTTTTGTCCTTTACATATAGGTTATAAAACATATGTGCCGAATTTGGAAAATTGTTGCATTTGTCACATAATATACTCTTTCCATAAGTATATAGTATATAAAGTTAGATCACCATTTCAGTGTAAAAATATTCTAGAATTTTAAGTATATTTAATTTTTTCTCATCATGTAATTTGCTTTCATTGCTGCCATAGTGTTTGATTTTAGAAACTTAAAAAAAGTTAACCTTCAAATTTTCTTTCTTACTTTAAATTGTGGGAAAATAATTAGTTCTTAGTGAAAGGAAAAAAAGAAAAGGAATTGTATTTCTTCTTTTTCTAAAAATTGCATAGAAAAGTATATGTTAGTTTTATTTGCATGTTAGCTGGAATTTTGGTAATATAAAAAAAAGTATAATCTTTAATAATCAGTCAATAAGCATTTTGCAATACAGAATTAAGACATATTACAGGACATTAATGCATTCGCCATTCACTAATTGTTATTTTTGATTGTCTGTATGAATGCAATAGATGGAATTATTATTATTGTTTACTAAATTATAATAATTCATAAAGTGTAAGATTTCTTAGAGAGGAGATCCTTTGCATTTTATTTGTGACTATTTTTGATATTCTTTCTGCGATATTTATTTTGAAAAAAAATTTAGGACTTAAATCTAATATTGAAAATTTTTTTAATCTTTTTGTATTGAATGGTGACATTAAAAATTTTTTTAGATACTCCTTCAAATTTCGTAATTACAGATTTTCTACACATTTCTTCGCTTTTTTGAAGTGGAAAGAAAGTATAGCTGCAAAAAAGTATTACATTTGTGTAATCCAACAAATATAATATTTTTTGTATTGATGAAAAATGTTTTATTTATTTATTTTTTTATATATACATGATCTCGTATGTCTATAAAAAAACTCTATTAAAGAGTTAAATAAAGTTTCACGATTTATTGCTGAAAGTAAGTAACTAATATAACACGGAATGTTGATTCTCATAATTATGATGATTTTTCTTTCTTACAGCGATGATTTATTATGCAATAAAATCATATTTTATTTCTTTAAATAAAGGATTAATAAATTGAATTCATTTTTTCTAATTGAATCTCAGTTTGACATCTTTCTAACATATGGATTCGTGTCAAAGACCAGCAGTATCTTTCCAAAATAGGATGCATAAAATACACTAAAAAATACCTAAGGATCCATTCCCCAAATCAACGCCAATGGACTCATAGAAAAATATCCTTTCTGTGTTCATATAAAATTTAAAATAACTAGTTCCAAATTGCTTTCAGTAAGAGTAGGAGAATTTCTATGTCAGTTGATCCGATAGACAAGATATTTCAAATCAAAGTAAAAAGACCCAAGTTGGAAATATTTCCATTGTTGTTTTCATTATTGAAAAAATGTTTCCATTATGGAAAAAATGTTGTTTCCATTATTGAAAAAATATATTTATTCTAACTACAAGACAAAGCTAAAAGTTGAATTAATGATTAACTATTATTAACTATAACTAGTATGCATCATCATACTATATAACTCAATATTTTTGATTGCTTATAATTCCCATGTTAAATAATTTTATATTTAATCAAAATTGGTTATAAGATTTCAGAAAACAATTTCGATGGCGCCCCCCCCCCTTATTAGTAGGATTACTGGATGAATAAAAATAAATCATATGATTTTTTAGGCTTATTTTTATACTAGCCGCCTTTGGCGACCAGCCGGTTCGTCAGAATTACCACTCGCTACAATTTTCAATTAAATATTTTAAGTAACTGGTCTCTTAAAGGATTCTCAAACAAAACATTTTTAATCTTCAAATTTTGATAGTCATACCAAGCTTATATTGTTTAGAACGTTTCGTTCAATTTACTATATATATTTTGCTAATTTGTTGTCATTTCCGGTAAAACTTCAACTTTAATTAAAAATGTAAATGACGAAATTGCAATTAATATTAAGATATTTTTTAATAAAACCAAGCGTTTATTTTATTTATCATCTTTATTGTTATTTATTAATTATTATTATTATTGAATATGAGTATTGCAAACAGAATCGCTCGGTATTTAAGTCTTATGTTAACTACAAAATATTTTTCATAGTTTATGTAATATCTCAAACAATAATTCAACAAAAATTTCTGAGATTCAGTATAAAATTCAGTTTTTAGTTTTGCTTTCAAAAGGATTGAAATGAAATCAATAGTAATATTTTGTTCCTGCTTATAAATATATTTCAAAAATTATGAAGTCTAAATTTAATGCAGTAATTCTGGACACACCAAATTTTAAATAAATGAATGAATGTTTCTATTTTCCACGATCAACTAAGACTTATTTATGAAGTTTTAAATGTTAAAAATTTAGAAAAACTCACCATTTTCATAATCTTAGGCCAATAATTCTTGAGAAAACTGCGCGCTTATTGGCGTATTTTCTTTGAAACGATCGATGAAAAATCTAAAATTATCCTTTTATTTATTGAATAGTGATATTAAAATCTTCATAAATCAGTCAGTTTAAGTGATTTGAAATTAACTCTTAAAAGTCAGTGATTTAGTTGATTGGAAATTAACTCTATCACCACCATAAAATCTGTGCTTTCTCTTGTGGTGTATGCATTCTCCTTAATATCCGATCGAATAAAACATCACATACAAAAGTACTTCATAGAACAAACACATCAAAAGTAAACATAACATTTCAATAGTTGCCAAAAACAAAAGAGAGAAAAATGCAATTAATAAGCAGACGATATTTAGAAAAGTACAGATATTTAGACTGGAAAATGAAATTATCTGTAATTAAAAACACGCGCAGACGATATTTACAAAAGTAAAAATATTCAAACCTGCAAAGGAAAATATATGAGTTATTCCATCAATAAATGCCATAAGTTTGTTTACATCTTCATTATTTTATGAGTCATTAAATATCAAAATGGATCCGGGACTGAATAAACACCCTGTATAGAGAGTGTAAAAGATCATAAAATAATTTTTCTTGAATTTGTTTTTTAGAAAAAATAATATTTCATATTTGTTTTATTTCCTACAGACACTTGCCGAAAATTATATTTTTGCAGATTTCATTTCCAAAAAGATTTAATTTATTTTCAGTTAGAGCTTTAATCAACGTGATGGCAACACTTTGAAAATAGCTATTTTTTTCTCATGAATGCGAAACGTGCTTAATCCTCATTTTTATTTTTGACGAAAAAAATTATTGAAAAACATAGTTAAAATATTTATTTAAAAAATCATTAAAAACAGAAATTTAATTTTAAGATTAAAACATTAGTATCATTTAAAAGATAAATTTTTTATCTTTAACTTCACGTAAAAATCTTTTTTGTGTGGCATTATTTTCGGCAGTTATAGAAGAAACACGTCAAAATTTCGCTTTATTTTTAAATAAATAAAATTCTAGTTAAAAATTCAAAAAAATAACCCCCAGGTGCACATTCCCGGCCTCCAAGGTATACACGTGCCAAATTTGGTAGCTGTAGGTTGAATGGTCTGGTTTGTAGAGCGCCAACACACACACACACACACACATTGAGCTTTATTATAAGTACTAGCCGCCTTTGGCGACCAGCCGGTTCGCCAGTATTACCGCTCTCTACAATTTTCAATTAAATATTTTAAGTAACTGTCCTTTCAAAGGATTCTCAAACAAAACATTTTTAATCTTCAAATTTTGATAGTCATACCAAACTTATACTGTTTAGATCGTTTCGTTCAATTTACTATATTTATTTTGCTAATTTGTTGTCATTTCCGGCAAAACTTCCACTTTAATTTAAAATGTAAATGATGAAATTGCAATTAATATTAAGATATTTTTTAATAAAACCAAGCGTTTTATTTTATTTATCATCTTTATTGTTATTTATTTATTATTATTATTACTGAATATGAGTATTGCAAACAGAATCGCACGGCATTTAAGTCTTATGTGAACTACAAAATATTTTTCATAATTTATGTAATATCTCAAAGAATAATTCAACAAAAACTTCTCAGATTCAGCATAAAATTCAGTTTTTAGTTTTGCTTTCAAAAGGATTGAAATGAAATCAAAAATAATATTTTGTTCCGGCCTATAAATATATTTCAAAAATTATGAAGTCTAAATTTAATGCAGTAAGGTATCATATTCTGAGAAACATTCTGGACACACCAAATTTTAAATAAATGAATGAATGTTTCTATTTTCCACGATCAACTAAGACTTATTTGTGAAGTTTCGAATGCTAAAAATATATAAAAACTCAACATTTTCATAATCTTAGGCCAATTAATCTTGAGAAACCTGGGCGCTGATTGGCGTATTTTCTTTGAAACGATCGATGGAAAATCTAAAATTATATTTTTTTATTGAATAGTGATATTCCAGTTTTCATAAATCAGTCAGTTTAAGTGATTTGAAATTAACTCTTAAAAGTCAGTGATTTAGTTGATTGGAAATTAACTCTATGACCACCATAAAATCTGTGCTTTCTCTTGTGGTGTATGCATTCTCCTTAATATCCGATCGAATAAAACATCACATACAAAAGTACTACATAGAACAAACACATCAAAAGTAAACATAACATTTCAATAGTTTTCAAAAACAAAAGAGAGAAAAATGCAATTAATAAGCAGACGATATTTAGAAAAGTACAGATATTTAGACTGGAAAATGAAATTATCTGTAATTAAAAACACGCGCAGACGATATTTACAAAAGTAAAAATATTCAAACCTGAAAAGGAAAATATATGAGTTATTCCATTAAGAAGTGCCATAAGTTTGTTTATATCTTCATTATTTTATGAGGCATTAAACATCAAAATGGGTCCGGGACTAAATAAACAACCTGTATAGAGAGTGTAAAAGATCATAAAATAATTTTTCTTGAATTTATTTTTCAGAAAAAATAATATTTCATATTTGTTTCATTTCCTACAAACACGTGCCGAAAATTATATTTTTGCAGATTTCATTTCCAAAAAGATTTAATTTATTTTTAGTTGGAGCTTTAATCAATGTGATGGCAACACTTTGAAAAAAGCTGATTTTTTTCGATAAATGCGAAACGTGCTTAATTTTAATTTTAATTTTTTACGAAAAAAATTATTGAAAAACATAGTTAAAATATTTATTTAAAAATTCATTAAAAATAGAAATTTAATTTTAAGATTAAAATATTAGTATTATTGAAAAGATAAATTTTTGATCTTTAACTTCATGTAAAAATCTTTTTTGTGAGGTAATATTATCAGAAGTTATAGCAGAAACACGTCAAAATTTTGCTTAATTTTTAAATAAATAAAATTATAGTTAAAAATTCGAAAAAATAACCCCAGGTGCACATTCCCGGCCTCCAATGTATACACGTGCCAAATTTGGTAGCTGTAGGTTGAATCGTCTGGCCTGTAGAGCGCCAACACACACACACACACACACACATTGAGCTTTATTATAAGTATAGATAGATATAGATATAATTTCAAACCCAGCTTTTATTTCAATTATAACCAAATAACATTAATCCTTTTTTTTTGTGTGTGTGTGTGCGTAGTTTATTATTTGACATTTTGACCAGTTCACCGAGAGCTTTTTCGGTATTTAATGACATATTCTTGTATATATTCGTTTGGATTATTAATACCACTATCTAGGTACCCTTCAATGGCTAGTCTTACTTGAGGCAGAAAATAATAGCTTTGATCATTAGTTTTAGGAGACTGCCTTTATGCAACCTTGTCTGCTATACTCTTGTTATAAGTAGTACTTACATTAGTTTTGTTCTCAGATTTCACTGAAAGAAAGTTTTCAGCATCTACTTTACAATTCATGATAATCTGTAAGTTGATGTTCATTGAAGTCTTGCAAGGCGTGTTCCTAATTACTGTATTTTAAATTTGCAAACTTCCCAAGGAGAAGTTCTTGTTTTTCAGCTCCTATCCGTAAAAATAAATCACGGTATTTGCAAAATGCTCCATCTAATTCTTTTGAATAAACGGGCCAATTGTATAGAATTCTTAATTTTCGATTTCCAAATATTGGAAGAAATGTAGTTTTCATCAGATTTCCAAACATTAAAAAAATTGATATCTTTAGCGGAAATAGAAAAAACAAAGGAATAATATTTTTCTAAACTGTTAGCAGTTGCATCATAAAGTATATAATATTAGCATCATAAAGTATATAATATTAATGCATGAGTGAAAAACCTTTAATACGAAAAGGAAGGAATCAAAATATTTTTCGTGTTAAAAGTTCAGCCAGAAAATTGGAATTCTACAGGAATTTCGGTTGAAAATTGAAAACATTGTCTTTTTTTTATATAGAATTGGGAGTTGATGTATAAATATTTAAATAGAATTTAGCTCCTTATTAGTCCACCGTTTAACATGATTTGAACTGATTAATCAACCCTGAGATGTTGAAGGATGCTCTCCATAACCTTTTATGTTTTCAAAACTATTAACACAAGCAACAGGCATAGTGATTTTTTGATGGGTCTCTGATTTGCCCGATTTAGCAATCTTTTCTTTTTTGAAAAAAAAAAAAGATAACATTTTTCAACCATAAGCTTTTTGCCTTTTCTAATTTTCACAAATTTTTTAAATATAAATTCGCAGATTTCTTAAACACGCACGGTGGTATGCGTAAAACAGAATGCTGGATAATTCACAGAAATTGTGATATTTACTCAACAGCTGTAAAAAATAATTTTGATCACAATCACTACAACGTCTAGATTAATGGGGCACATTCCTGTGGATCATGATTCTTCTTGAATAACAGATTTCTGTGTAATGGATATGTACATTCGTATGTTTTTTCAACAATGCTATTACGTTTAATTCCTTGCCAGTTATGCCCCAAAACGTCCGAGCAAACCTTTTTGACTACTTTTTTGGATTTATAAACTTGATTTAAAAACAAAATTTTCGTTAAAAATGAGATTAGTTTTGGACGGAGTATGGCAACATATATAAACTGTTAAGTGATAAAATGCAATACTGGAATTAAATTATCCAAACTGAAATGGAATCAATTTTCTTATTGAGAAAGACTTTATTTTCAACAGTATTGTAATTTATTTGCATTGCGATGAGAACTGAATGCCAATTAACTAAATTATTGCCAAACACCAATCTGAAAAAAAATAAAAAAATAGGAAAATGAAATTGCTTCATCAATATCCGAGCATCTGTTTTGATTCCATAACCTTGGATATAGAATCTTATTTTAAAAGTAAACCGGAGTTTTTACATTGTTTTTATTCATGCTAATTAACTCATTTCTCGAAATTGTTTGTGTTATTTATGAAATGAGCTGGAAAGCCTGAAAGATGAGAAACCCATTTACAAAAATGGGTTTCATAATTATCTGAAATATGAAAATGGTTAAATAACTGTTGCTTGTTTATTGTGAATGGAGGTATTTTTCCAGTCATCGGTTATGTTAGTGTTAAAAAAAGGATTGACAAATAAAGTGTTTCGACTCTTCATTACGTGTTTGATGAGCTTTTGGCGATGACTGAGAGAGAGAACAACAAAAAACTCTCCAGCGGGAGCTAAGTTCTATATGTATTCTTTGATTCATACTGTTTGCTATTAAAAATAATCTTCTTTATAATACTTACAAATTATTTTTCTTATACATTGCTCCACTTTATTTCTTATTTTCTTGTGTGATTTACATGCCTGTTACATTGTTCAAAATGCATTTCATGTTTATAAACTAAACATTAACGTCTAATTCTAGAAGCTGCTAATTATGTCAGTATTTTTCTTCCATTCACAATTTATTTATGTATGTGTTTTCACTTAATTTTGGGAAAACACATTATGTTCTGAAAAAAAATATTGTAAATTAATACGAGACCTATAGCCAAAACTTGCCTATTTTTTGTTGATTGAAATGTATATTTTACACTTCAGTTAGATAAAATTTATTTTGCTGTGCTTGGGTGTTTCTTAATCTGATATAGAAAATTTAAAAATTAACGTTTCTATTTTTAGGTTCTTAGGTAAAGGTTCCAGTGATATTGAATTTCCAATCGAACCTCCACCCTAGTATGAAGACCTTGAGTAAGTGATTTAACTATCAAAAGTTTACAAAAATTTTTTAAGGAAAACATTTTTATTGCAGGATTTTATACTGATAGATATTTGGCTATTCCAGAAATTAATTGTCCTCGAGAGTTTACTTGGATACTATTTTCGGTCAGCTACCTCTCAACATCAAAACCATCGGAAATGAAGCGGCTGTCATACCGTTAGACTAGTTTCTGTATTTCGGTATCGAAGGAATCCTCCTCATGATAGCAGAGCTACTTAGATAGCCGTGTATATATCGTCCGACAATAAAGATGATTTATCCTGATATTGTGTTAAACTACAACACTTGCCGTCAAGCACAAATATATATGCGACTTTTCCCACAAAATTTCTATTGGGTGGTATTTTTCTATCTCAGCTGTGGTCTTGATATAGTTTTCTGCGACTTCTCTCTGTTTCAGCAGTTGAGGTGTTTTGTTAGATGGTATTTTCCCAGGAATGACGAAGCCCAGTTGGCTGTCAGGCGGTGACTCCACTTTCAGTCAACGTATTTCTTCGTGTCTTACGCTTTAACATATTTTTCAATTCCTGTGGCTCTTATGTAAAATGGTAGCTTAAAGAGTGCTGTATTTGTTTCAATAAATATGTCTAAGCACTTATATTTTCTTCCTCGTTATGATCTCGGGGAATCTTATTTTCTGCCAAAAACAAATATTATTTTACTTATTTTTCACATTGAAATTATTAATAGTTTTTTTTGTTGAAGAAAATAGATAGAGATATTTAATTTGTGTAGCTGTGTATGAGATTAAGTGCAACATTTGAGCATTTAATTGGAAAGTTGAGGTGACATTAATAACATTTTTGAACTCGTGACATTTTATTGTGAATTTTATATCCTTTGCTTTTTTTTTAATTTTACTGTATCGTGTTCTGAAATACTAATATTGTCCACTTTCAGCTTACAAGAGGAGACCAGGAGTTGGAAAATTAAGTTCGTACTGAGATTTAGTATAAAGGTAAGATAACCTTTAGAATGTTCATTCATTTAAATAATAAGGCGCAATAGCCTCCTAATTTGAGAAAATACCTTCGAAAGTTTTGCATATCTTGTATAGTAGTAATTTCTCCCTTCCTCTCTCTTTAACAACCCAAACGCCTGATTAACAGGACAATTATTGGGTTGTTCGGAAAGTAATTTCGTTTTTTTTTTTTTTTTTTGTGGAAATGAAAGACAGTTTTTGTATAATAAACAAATAATTTATTAAATTATATATTGGCCGTTCTGGTCCGACACCTTTTGCCATCTTTCTGGTAGTAGCACAATTCCACGCTCATAAAATTTTTGGTCTTTGCTGCCAAAAAACTGATCGAGGTGGTTTTTGACCTCCTCATTTGAGGTGAAGGTTTTACCGTCTAAAAAATTTAGCGAACCAGTTCTGGCACTGGCGTACTGTCAACACACCTCCATACACATCGGTCAATTTCTTTCTGGCTTGAACAGCATTTTTACCCTTTCTGTAGTAAAACAGTAAGATATGTCGAAAATGCTGCTTATAGCTCTTCATATTTAAAAGGGCACCAACCAAAAACTACTGCGTAGAATTAATTGGAATTTTTCACACACAAGCCTTGCTATATGAGCTCTCAAAGCATATAAAAATTATACGGCTTAAATGTGAAATTGGGTGCAAAAAATTACATTTAAATCCTCTGTCGGGAAAAAACGAAATTACTTTCCGAACAACCCAATACATCGTTAGCCATAGGTCAAAGTTCGATCCTCGGTGGATTTCTTTTTCATTTCTCTGCTTTTAATTTTTTTAAAAAATATTTCAATTAAATTAACAACTTGCAAAGAGATTTAATTAATATATTTTAATTTTTTATTCATAAGTAAATGTTTTTCCTCCTTATTTTTGTATTGTTATTTAATTGTTAATTAAAAACCAACTATATCACATCACTAGTAAATTATAGATGTTAGTTTAATGGTTATAAATACTTTAAATTGTTATTATCATCTTAGAAGATGATTTTGGGATTTTAATAATGAAAAATTATTTGCTCTAACCGTATTTATAATGGAAATTAAAGGGCAGATGAGAATTTTCTTAATATGTAAGCAAATGTACCCGATGTTAATAACAGAAAGACGTAATTTGAAGTAGGTGTTAAGTTATTGAATGCGTAGGTAGATATTAGAATTTTTTAATAAAATGACATGTTATACTTTATACGTTGATCAACCTTTTGTTGCAAGAGAAATATCTGAATTAAATGAAATTTTTTCGCTATTTTTTTTTTAAAAAAACCCGATTTCTTGTGAACATTATGTTTTATGAATAAATGTACCTTTTTTTTTACGATGCCAATCGTATTCTTGTATATATTTGAAAATAAGTGAATGTAGAATAGATTTCTTGATGTACGGAATAAAAAAAATATTATGATGCTGGTAATTGTAATTAATAATTATCACTATTTAAATTATATTCCTAATTATTTTTTTTCAATAATAAATTATAATTAAGTATTGGTTGAATTAAAATATGATGTGAATTAAATTTTTTTTGTAAAAAAAAGTAACATATTAATAAAAATTTCATGCATGCTAATTAAAATTACATTACGTTAATTCATTTTATTTAAATAAATTTAATTTAAATAATTTTGCAATTAAAAAAACATTTATATTTAGAAGTATTTTTCCTTAAAAAATTAAATTTTACTACAAGTGTTATGAAAATAAACATTCATATTTGCATAAAAGTTGAATACCATATTAATTAAAACTATCTTTAAATTATTAATTTAATTGAAATCAGTTTGGATCTTTCTTTAAAAATGTATGTATATTTGTAATTACTTTCCTTTTAAAAAATTATAATTCAAATATTATCATTGAAATATTATCACCGATTTCATAATTTAATTAAAATGAGTTTGGATCTTTCTTTAAAAATGCATTTATATTTGTAATTACTTTCCTTTTAGAAAATTATAACTCAAATATTATTTGAGCAAATATTAATTTTTGCATAAAAATGAAAATCACATTAATTAAAACTATTTAGAAGTCGGTAATTTAATTTGAATAAATTTGAACAATAAATTTAAAGAAAATTTATGAAAAAAAGACATACCAATGACGAACGCAAACCTATTGTATACGAAATGATAACTTTGACAACTTCAATTAGTATGAATGATTTGAAGTTCATTAAAATAGAAACGAAGAAGGATATTAAGCACTTACTGCAATTATCATAGTATTATGTTTAGTTAGAAAAGGTGACTGGCACAATTTCTTTACTGAAGATTGACACTTCGATTAAATCTCTTGCTTTCTTCAGGAAAGATTGATGTACATTTTCATAATATGTCATAACCACTGTTTCTTTGCACTAACATATCATTTAAGTAGATAATAGGTATGAATCACAAGAACGAGTCAAATGTACTCAGTGGCAACTAACATGTGTAAATGAAGCCCTAATAGCCTTCATTTCTTTTGAATAAGCAATATTGTACTTCAAAGAAATAACATATCCTGTTGGTCAAAAATAAAATATATCATAGTTTTACACTTATACTTCTGTAGCTCATTTTTGCATACGAATACGAAAATATGAGTTTGCATGAAATAAGATTATAAGTACTGTCTATATTATGCATACATAATGTTATTTCTGAATAGTATTAAAAAAAAGTCTACGAGGCTAAACGTAATGCTGTATTACTTACTTTTTAGAGTTGAAATCAGATAAATAGCAGATAATAGCTCACCACAGCAAATATTTTTTTAAACAATAGCCATCGAAATTAGGTACTTGTGAATAATCTTTGAACTAAGCATACCAACTTTCAAATTTTCTTACCAGTTTTCCGCCCAGATTGATGTGGTTAAAGGTAGAATTGGTCAAAAGTGTAACACTATCTCCTAGCAATATGTATATGTGTGGACTTAATATAGTTGATAGCTTTCATGATTGCTGAGCATTGAAATTGAAAATCTTTGTGAAATCACCAAATTTTGAATTTAATCTGTATTTCTTAAATTGCGTTTCATATAATGAGCATATTTAAATTTCAAATAATAAAACATCAGCCACAGTTATACGATGCTTATTCAAATATATCTATATTATTTGATTAAAAACAATTTTTATATAAAATGTGGTACTTTCTTTTATTTATTTTTAGTGTTTTGGATGTAAAACTTGATCGCCTCGACGCATGGGCTGAAGAGTTTTTCAAATAGAAAGAATAAATGGAAATACCGTAGACTTTTGTGATTAAATAATTTGAGCCTTTATAACTGACTGGTGATTTTGAGATTCCTTACTCTTCATAATTTAGTAAAAAAAAAATGTTTGCACATTAATTCTGATATCATTTTCTATATTACCTTTCGAGAACAACATCAACATATGCGATGACAAATTCATTTCTTCGTTATGATGAAAATGTTTGTGAGTTTTCTGTTGAATATTTTGAAATTTGTATTCTACATTTTAAACTGTATTAATATGCATTATTTTTAAAAGTCTTTCCTGGCATTTTTATGTAAAGAATTTAACAAATTTCGTGTTTCTAATACAAGAAATTTTAACATTCATCAAAAAGGTTATGATTATATGTTATATAGCTTTTAATTCCGATGAAAACATTGAATCACAATCAGTCATTTTAAAATTTAGAGATATATTTGTTTAAACTTCCGTAAGGCATAATTTTATGAGCATTCTTATTTTAAAAACCAGAGAAAGTAATTAGATATGGCTTTAATGTAATTTTATACTTTGATAACTTGAAGCTTCGCATTCCTAACATGAAAATGTATGACATTTGTATGTGCGACCTGCAATTTTTGTACATAAAAATGTGCTGCTTGTGATATTTTAAACCTGCCTTGTTTTGTAGTTCATAAGGAAACTACTCAATGAATATGATTGTCATTTTTAAGAAGACTATCGATGTTACCTGATATACATTTTACAATCTGTCTCTAATGAACATATTTTGATATTCTTCAGCTATATAGAAGTATTGGAATACATTTTTATAAGCTTCCTTTAATATTTTATGAAAAATTTTTACTGAGTAGTTTCTGAGTTGCTGCAATTGTTTTTTGAATCTATTTATGGCTATGAGAGTTATGAGAGATATTTAATGAAAAATTGTTATTAGTTAATATCAGGTTTGCCGCAATTCATTATTGAACTAATTTACGGATATGATAGTCCCTCTTACTATAACCGTCAATGTTATCTTATGTACAGTTTATAAATTATATAAACCTTTTTTAATATATTCTTGAGCTTTATAGATATTTTTATATGCAATCGTATATTTTTGGTTAATATTTTAAGAAAAAATGTCATTTGTATGTACAACCTACTAATTTTATACTTATAATACATTTTACAAGCTGTCTCTAATGTTCCCAATTTTATATTCCTTATCTATACGAAAGTATTCGAATACAGTTTTACAAATTTCCATTAATATTTTATGAAAAGTTTTACTGGTTAGTTTCTGAGTTGCTGCGATTGTTTTTTGAATCGATTTTTGGGTATGATAGTCATTTTTACAAAAACTGTCGATATTTTATTATATACTCTTTACAATGTATTTTATGCATACTTTTTTATTTTCTTCAGCTTTACAGAATTTTTCACATACAATCTTAGATTTTTTGTTTAAGTTCATTTTTACACTGCACAGGGTTAGATTTGCCGCAATTCATTGTTGAACTAGTTTATGAATATAGTAGTTCTTTTTATTAAAACTATTCTATTTTATATGATATGCATTTTCTAAACTACCTGATGTATAATTTTGTATATTCTGCAACCATACAGAAATATTCATATACATTTTTGAACTTTTTGGTCGTAAATACAATTATTAGTTTTTGCGGTTCTGTACCTGAATGTTCATCTAAATTGTCTTACATTAGTAAACTAAGAACTAGGAGCATTTTTGTTGTTTGTTTGTGGCATATTTTGTTTCTTTTTTCCATTATTATTTTTATAGTTATGTTTTTGCTATTCTGAAGTAAATTAGTGCTATCGGTAGCATTCTACTTAGCATACGTACCAGTTGATTTTGTTTTCATTAATATAAGGATGAAATGAAAGATGCAGGAAGAGATGATTTTTCTTTACTAAGACTTAAGCATCTTATTTTCATTTACTGATTTGATGTCATTGGGAATGTTTTAAAGATTTTTAAAGTATTTCTATTTATGAACGCATACTGTTAGCTATTTAAGAAGCGCTCTTCTTGCTCACTGCAGGGATTAATGTCATCTAAAAGTGATAGACGTATTTTTCTATGATAAACTGATTTTTTATTTTTATTTTTATTTACCTTGAATCAGTAGTGAAAACTAGTTAAGAAGATTTTATTTATCATATTTTTTCTTATTATTGTTATGTTACGATTCATCAAACTGAAAATGTTTTCCTATACATAGTTTGAAATAGCATTGTATTATCTAAAAAGCGAAACATAATATTTATAAAAATATCTAATAATTATAGGAAACCATATTATTAAATTTTAACTAAAGAAATCTCTCGTTTGTCATTAAATTATTTTTATTCCTTGTCCCAGACTTTTCGAGTGCATGGGAACGTCTCAAAACATATTACTTTCAGCATATACAGGGTTCGCAGATAATAAGTTTCCTTCTTCTGAAGGCTCTAGATTGAGTGCAATTGGTCCTAATGCGATAAAATTTGAACTTCAGATCATTCAAATGATGCACTTGGAATTCATTAAATAAAAGAGTTTAGTACAAAAATCTGCTGATAAGTGGTGCTGTAATACGCATAAATGCATTTAATTTGCTTCATAAACGCTAAATAGTAAAAAAAAAAGTAGCTTTAAAATTGGGTCTTTTCGTATAAAACAATGTGCTCTGATCGCAGAACTATACTCAACACCTGGTCAGAATAAGTCCGTTGGAATAGCAAGAATGTATCTGGATCTAACAGAGATGCTGGTCTTCGAATGGAGTTATGGTCCTTCGGGAAAACTTACAACCAAAAGTAGCAGAGGCTGGTATCCGGCTAACGAGGAGGATCTGCTATTGGGAAATGAAGTCTTACCATCTGTGGAACGCTGTCTTATCATTTAATTTGTACAACGATCAATATGAGGAAGGCTCTACGAGGGAGACATTGTGCCACCACATATACGCTGCTCCGACAGAATTCTTTTATTGCAAAAATGTAATTCTGCTGATTCTTGTAGAACTATTTTACCTATAGCTTTTTGCAATTTTGGCAGAATGTGCGGAGAAGAAAGTAATGTTCGTGTCGAATCTGCTTCCTTATCCAAAGAATGATATTAATGGATATGCAGTTTAACACAAAGTATGTGTCACATTTTCAATAAATTAATAAAAAAAATTTGCGTCAGCTATTGATGTATCTGTACTAAAGTGTTTTATTTATTCAATGCCAAGCACAATATTTGAAATATCGAATCTCATTTGGACTAAATAGAACGCTTCTTAGGGCCTTCTAAAATGGGAAATTTATCTCTTGATAAGCCTGTTCATCATAAAATTAAAAATGTTTATATATATAAAGACAAGATCATTGAGGAATTTCATTCTAATTCATTTTTTTTTCGAATGAAACTCTGCTCTGTTTAAATTTTGTGTATGCTAGAAAAGTGTATATTCTTAAGATAAATCTTTTGTACATAGAGTGTGAAAAACTACAAACCTATTATTATTTTCATTACATAAAAGCAGAGAAAGAAAAATTTTATATTTATCTGTAGCTAAAGATGGTGCAGGATTACGTTTGAATTAAAAAATGAAATTTGCTTATGCTGTTGTAAAGATAATAAAATAGTATAAAATAATATTTCAACTTACAAAAAGAACTTTTACATTGTTAAAATTTAAAAAAGAATTTTCGAAAACTAATTAATGCTTAAAGGTATTGGAAACTTTACAAACAACTTAAAACTTTTACAATATTGAATGAAATATGTAGAAAAACCTTATACAGCATGTCATCCAAGATTATGATAGAGTTTAACATACCGCGATATCATTTTCTAAAGTTGTGAAGTGGAGACTTTTTACTACACAAAGAAAAATATGTGATTATACATTTAAATTTAGAGAAATTTGTGCACAATTAAATGCAATAATATTAACGTCTTACAAAATATCTACTGGCTATCAAGTTCCCTGTTTCTGAAAACAGCTGTATAGAATGATAAGTTTTATACATAATTTAGAAAATAGTCAATTGGTCATAAATAAAAGAATTCAATACTTTTCTCTTAAATATATATTATGTTTTAATTTTGTATTAAGTCTGCACTGTACAGGAAGCTTCTAATGTCTGTAGATTAACAGTATCTGCAATGCTATATTATTTTGCTGTATTTGTTGATCAACAGTCATATTTTAACTATAACTTTGTAATAGCTTTTTACTGTTTATAGGTTTGTAGTAAATTATTTCTAAATTTTATTTTCATAAATAATATTGTTTCACATTAAGCCAATGAATTTATCATGCATAAAAGCATAATATATAAATAGAACAAAAATGAAAGCAGTTATGTTTCCCCCCCCCCTTTTTTTTTGTCAGTTAATGACATAATGTTTTTTTTTCTATGAACAGAATGCTAAATTCCTACAAGTAAAAATTTATTGTTGTTAAATAAAGAAAAAAAATATAATTAATGGTTGGAGAAACACATTCAGGATACAATGCTGTAGATATTCAAAGCGACATAATATTTATATTCCGTCTTATCGTATTCTATATAACTGTTTATTGATTAAATAAATGTATTTAAACAATTTGACATGTAATTTTTCCTATTTTGGCAAATTTTATACATTTACATAAATTCTTTAATCTTTGGTAAAGAATGAAATGAGATGTAATGTGGAATGTGGAAATCGGCCATCTATGCATTAATTGCTCATCTTGGGAGGAAATTGATGTGAGACCATTTCACATGCATGTGTAAACTTTCTTTTCTCAACATTTTTCTTTCTTCAAAGGATTTAGGCGCTTTCTTTCTTTACTCTTCGTCTTCATTTTATTATTTTTTTGGGGAAATATGAAATCTACAAGTAGACCTTGTAAAATTTTTAGAAAATTAAATAATATATTTGATTGCTGAATACGTATGTATTTATTGTTCGTTTCGCTTAGTGATTTCTTTTATCCGCATCTTTGAAACACTTAGCATGCTATATTATTGAATTTCATTTCTTTTCTCTTTTACATAACATTTCAGATATCAGATGAGTAAGGTAACTGACTCATTTCCTGAAATGATGCGTTTAATTAGAATAATATAATAATAGTAGTTAGATTTGTAATTAGAAACTTTTGATTGGATAAGAATATTGGAGCTTTGTTTAATTTAAACTAACCACTTCATGTATAGATTCATATTCATGGTTCCTTCAACAAAGTATTATTAAAATGTGATGTATATTTCGAATTATGATATAAATTTAACAGTGTTATTTTAATAGCTCCTCATATTCTTTGTTGTATACATAAATTTTCTTAAAGAAGTCAAATTGCATGACATCACAGTTGTATGAAACTCATATGCTTCTAGTCATCAAACACGTAATTACACACTGTCTTTTGCGCTGCTGTAAATTCGCTTTCTTTTCCTTTATGCAAAATGCACAGTTCATTTCAACATTAAAATGGTGTTCTTTATTTTACGTGTATTATTTGAATACGCCCATCTGAAGGATAGCTAGGTTGAAAAATGTAGATAAAGAAATTTCAAGGACTTCAAGGCATTTTCAAGGAAATTTCAAGGAATCAAGTGTGACCATGAGATTATTAATATTTTTGAACGATTCCTTTATAAATTCCACCAAAAATTTAACGAAATAAGAATAAAATTCTACACATCTATTACCAAATAAGAGACCTTGAAACGTTTTATTATTTATGATGGTGGAAATAGATGACAAGGTGAACATTTTTAAAAGGGCGTAAAATGTTCATTGCTATATAACTATTCTATGATTGACGATAGAATAATAATTGAAATAAAATTAATTATCAATTCATTATATCGAATACTTATTAAGCTGAAAGTTTTTTGACAGCTGTAATCGCACTAAAATTATATGCTTAAAACTGAATTTCAACCTCTAATTTCGATTTTTTTTTAAAACTGGTCTGTCGAATGTTCCTCAAAATCATAAGATATTTTCTTATTATTTAAAGTTATTTCGTCAGCCATCCGAAATATACTGCAGTATCATGCCCATGGGTACCATGCTCATTGTACAGGAGAAGTGAGGAAAATTGAAAAACCGTTTTATCATGTTTAAAAGAAAGGCAAATAATCAAAGAGGAAAGATTCAAGTGGAAAAGTTATAGACATTAAAAAAGGTTATAAAATGAGTTGCTAAACCTTAAAATAAATTAATTCAATCAGAACGAAATTTAAAAAGCAGGCAACTTGCAATTTTTTAAAAAAGCATTTGAGCGAAAATCGTGCAATTTTACTTAAATATCTATTGTATAAGAAAGAAATATCTTGTAACAATTTGAAATGAGTATCTGCATTATTTTTCGATGGCGAAAGTGTTCTTCTAAAACAGCTTGTAAGTATTTTTCTTGCAGGGCAAAAATATTGTATTAAAAAAATTTTCCTTTCAAAATTATTTCAGTTTAAATTAACTATTTACAAATAGTTTCAGTTAATATGTTATTAATTTTTTATGCAGAGGAAATGTTCATTCTTGTGATACTTGAAGATTAATTAGAATTTAAAATTTAAACGTTAAAATGAATATAAATATACTGAGTGGCCAAATTATTATGACCCTCTCTTCAATGCAATGTGGTCCTTCTTTTTCCCTTTCTACTGGACGGATTCTTCTTGATGATGACGGATTCTTCTATTGTACATGGTATCACAAATTTGAGACCATATCCAATGGAATGCATTTTCCAATTCGTTTAGAAGTGATGGTACTACATCCAACTACTTGATACCTCATTTGATCTCATTCAACCTATTTTCAGTTGGATTTAGATTTGGTGATTGTGCAGGCCAATTAAGCAGATAAAGTCTCTGTCATGCTCTCTGAATCTTCTGCAGCCAATACTATCTTTATGGAAGGGGGCATTGTCCTGCTGGAAGTATCTATCCACGGAAGGACAATGTACTTAATTGTACAGGATGTACTTAAAACAGGATGTTCTTGATTTGCGATAAAATGTCTATATCCTTGGGTATTCAGACATTGTTCCAAGACAATCAAAGGACTCTCACAGTGCCAAGAAAATATTCCCAAAACCATAATAGTGCCTACACCCTCTTGTAATGTTGTGTCAGTGCAACTGGGGTCATTCTTTAGTACTGTTTTCTCCAAATTCGCACACTGCTAATATGTACAGTGTTATTGAAAATGCAATTCATTGGACCATATGATCTTTTCCCAGTCATCTAGTGTCTAATTCTAGTGCCCCTATGCAAACTGGAGACATCTTCTCTTATTCAAGGACGATTTCGTTAAGACGTCTTTGCTGTAGCTCTTTGATTAAAATTCCCCACAATCTGACGTACTGTAGTTCTGCTGGACTGGGCAATCCTGGCAAGTCTCCTTTTCAACCTTACATCAGTAGCCTGTGACGACCGCAAGCTTGAAATTGCGACCGGGTTCTCTGCTTTGTAGACCTCTCTCTGTAAACATTACCAGCTGCTGCTCTCAAACACACTGCAAGTGCAGCCGTTTTGAAGATGTTAGTTCCGACACTTTCAGCGCCTGCAATTATCCCAAGTTCAACTTCAGTCAAATTACATTTTTGCCCATTTCTTCTCAAACAATACAGGGCTATTGTTGCTTCACTTTCCATGCATTCCCTTTTTATAGCTATCTCTCCATCCATAGACACAACATGAATCTATGCCTGATCTACGTGTAATGCCATGGGGGCATAATAATTTAGCCACTCAGTGTATACGATAAATACTTAACTAAGCTAATCTTAAAATTTTCAAATGTTTTGTATTTACAGATTTTAGTATTCAGAAACTATTTTTTTTAATTAATTGTGAGTATTTAAATATATATAGTTCACAATTAATACGGGTTTATTGAAAGGTGAATGAAGATATCTATAAAAATGTTCACCGCGTTACTAAGTCAAATATTCAAAATTTGTTGAGCAATTCAGGTTCTAAAGTTTAATCTCTCCCTGCAGTAAAATTCTGCTTCTTATGCAACAGAAACTATAAAAATTAAAATTTTACAGAAAAATATATAGATTAGAGAACTTCAGCAAATTAGAAGATATTCAGAGAGGGGCTGCTCAAAATCAGAAAATACAAAACAAAAATTTCACATTTGTTCTTCGAAAAACGGAAAAGTATAGAAATAATATCTAAAATTTCTTTATTCTGAAGTAGAGGAAAAACAAAATATTATTTTAAAGAAATTTTTAAGTAATATTATATTTTCAATTATAAGATTTATAAATGAAGTTAATAGAATTAATCTTATGAAAATCGTATTATTATTAATAATACTGGTTCGTTGATTTTTTTCATTTAATATTTATTAAAATACCTGCGAGTATATGTAAAAGGTAGCTCAAAAATATAAAGTACTAGATAGATGAAATTTAATGAATCGTGTATATAAAAAATAATTATGTTTCAAAATTCGTCAGTTTATGACATATTGGGGTTGGTATATACGATTGTATGTGAATCTCAAAATTATAAAAAAAAAAATTAGTGTCATGAAAAATTGGCATTTTGATTAAAGCGGTCTTGGGTACACAATCGAAGACATATCTAACAAAATTTGGACTTCATTAGTACAAAGGAAAACTCCCAAAGTTCATACACATTTTTCATACGATGGAATACAAAACGCGGTTTGTTATTTCATTCTGGGAGGGACACTCAAGTTTGCAAACAATGCCGTCACCTCGAGATTTTGCCATCTGTTTTTCCAAGTCCTACTATATGTTTCTATTTTCATGAAAAAGGCGAGAATAGATCACTACCCCTGGTTCTCAGACGGCCTTTTCATATTATTTTCCCTCTAGTTAATGTTTCAAAGTTTTTTTCTATACCACTACAAATTTACGAAAAGTAAATAAAGAAAAAACGATTTTGATAATTCTTTCTTGTTTCGCTTAGTATTTACTGGAAAGTTTTATGATCAAGCTATGCTTTTTCTTGTAAAAGTGTTTAATTAAAAAAAAAGATGTTTTATACGTTTGAAAAAAAATTCGTAGGAAAAAACAACATTCTGCTAGGGTGATGGTCAAATGCACCATCACTCTTTGAAATTATCAAATAAACAATAAAAATAAGTGTTTTAAAGGCTTACATGAGCATTCTTCATTATTATTCATGAGTTTTGTATTACATACGGCCTATCGAACAGAGAGGAAAATCTTTTTGTTTCCTTGTCTCTCCGAAAGAATCTTGTGGCAAATATTAAATAATACAAAATGCTGAATTCCTCTTTTTTAAGTGGAGAGTACAAAAATTCTCCTTAAATCCTATCACTAGAATTCGAAATTAAAAATTTCTCAAAAAATAATATATATATGTGGTAAGTTTGGAAACTAGAAGAGAAAAAAAATGATGACTTTTTATCTGATTTCGGCTTTCTCTTATAATAAGTATAGAAAAAGTTTTGTAATCATCAAAAAATTCGAACTCGAAATTTGACAAATGTGCACATTTTAAAACTACCTTACTTTGAAAAACGCATTTTTGGAATTATATTTCCGAGTTACTTTCTCTGTCTGGAAACAATATAGCTCTAATACACTTAAAACAAGACTGATAGACACAAAAATCTGACATGCGAGACTAAAAACAACAATGTTGTTGAATTTCTGTAGCATAATTTTAAAACGTGTTAAAATTTAGAAATTATAAAAGCATTGAACTATTTCGACAAATTCTAAATAATAATAATGATTCTGAATAGTTAATAGTAATTTATTAAATTATTCATTTAAAAATATCAAGTGTAAAGTAATTTCGGACGAAAATTCCTTTCGAATTCCGGATTGGGCGTCAAAACGGCTGTCGTTCTTGAACCGTATTTGAAAGGACTCGAATTCCCAGAATTAAAGTAAATAAAATGTGAAATACTATTCCATACGAGTAATAATTCTGAATAATTAATCATAATTTTTATAATTATTCTTTTAAAAATTATTAAAGTGCAATGTAATTTTGGGCAAAAAATCCTTTCGAGTTTCGAATCTTCATCTCAGAACGAATAATGGTTTTTGATATAAATTTCCATGTATTCGAGTTCCCGCAAATTAAGAAAACAAGATATAGAAAAATAATTCTATACGAGTCCATCATCAGAGGATTCGTATTCAACCAGAAATGAACGTCAGTTCTGAGCGCCTTTTAAACCGATGCCGGTACTATCGAAGTAGCGTGAGTAAAGTAAAATTTATTTTGTGAATAAAAGAACTGCGTTCATTCTATTACAGTAAAGCTTCAACAAACATAACTTAGAAAATTGTTTTAAGGGTAATTTATATCGAAAATAAATCTTTTTATAGAAATGTTCATGAAAATCTAAAATATTAATACACAATAATCAAAAATTAAAATTTGTTCAAATAGTAGCATTCCATATTGAATTAATAAGTAAAAAATCGCAATCTCAAGGATTTTTGACTTAAAGTACAACTTTAAATCAGAAGTGCTAATATCAATTATAGTTTTTAAAAGGGGAGAAAAAAAAGACTATATCCTTTTTAAAAATTAGTATAACAAAATTTTTGATGCTATTTTTGAACAAATTAAGATTTTTATCGTTTGAATTATTTATTTAGTTTTAAGCCACTATCGTTTCTGTTATTTCATTTCACTTCTTGCAGGTTCCAGATTTATGAAAATACATTTCGAGGGAAAAGTTAACTGTACGTTATCGAATTTTTACTAATATGGCTAAACTTGCATGAAACATTAAAAAGTTCGCCAAATGTCTGCCTCATATTTTAATACGCACACCACAGTTGGCAAGTAATCGCCTAAGAAGAAATTCCAATTTTGGCAACGATACTCTAACATTGTAGTCTATCTCAATCCTGTTCGCTTCTTTAAACGATTATAATTCTACGAAAG
>JAPMOR010118498.1:0-21655 GCA_026543865.1 Argiope aurantia | reverse complement strand
CATATTTTCCCTCCTGATTGATTGGTCACACGGAATTCCGTTGCCTAGCAACTGCCCATGCGTTATGCAGGAACTCAATCAGTATCTATTTCCTTTTCATCAGACCACAATTCGTGTTTCATTTCCTCCTCTAGTGTGGGTGGATTCTCTTCTTAATGCTGGGCTTGCTTTACGAAATACGAACCGAATATTAGTTTTTTTTTTTTTTTCATCCTTTGTATGCATTGGTTAGTTTTCCTGAATTATCTATTTGCTATCTATTAACGTAAAAATAAAAATAATAAAAATTCATGAATCAGAACAGTATTTTGTTGCTTTTTAGTTACTTTTAGACCCAAATATCGATTTCGAATTGTGGCCTAATAATTGGCATTGAATCTTGCTTAACTGGTTGGACGGGATTAATCATTAGAAATTATTCACAATAAAATTTTTTTGTATTTCTTAAATATATTATTTTGTTTGTTTTTAAAGCGTCATTTTTTTTGTAATAAAGTGTCATTTTGTTTCATTTCATTTATTATCTTTCCGATTTTTTTCCCCTGAGCATACACGCATCAATGCACGCCACCTCATGCGTGGTGTCGCTGCACAGGTCCAGAAACGCTGCGTTAAAGTATCAAGTGATGCTTCAAATTTTGTGAACAAATATTGGCCGACTCATTGCTATTTTCGCCATCAGGAGTTCACATCTTTTCCAATTAAGCAAAACAAAAAACTGTAAATCATGGAAATTAATTATTTTTCCTATTAAACTGTCTGTTATTTGGCTCTTAAACTCCAACATCATAAAACGCCAACATTCAGTCATTTTCATATTAAATTGCA
The DNA here is from genome assembly GCA_026543865.1 of Argiope aurantia. Taxonomy (NCBI): domain Eukaryota; kingdom Metazoa; phylum Arthropoda; class Arachnida; order Araneae; family Araneidae; genus Argiope; species Argiope aurantia. The sequence goes on along the minus strand of JAPMOR010118498.1, from coordinate 20,827 downwards.
TGAATCGGACATTTTTTTTTCATTCAATTCAATCATGCAATGTTTCCTTCAGTTAAAGGGAAACAAATTTCTAAATATGGTATAGCTAAATAAATTGAAGTTTATTAGATGTTGCCACCACTGATTAAGAAAAAAGTACGCCATTTTTATGGAAGAAACCTCCCCCCCTTCTATTTTTGGAAGTAAAATAAAGGTATTTTTAAGATTCTTTAAATATTAAATTAACTTCCTTAATGATTATTCCTGCCATTTTATTCTTTTAATTTTTATTTTTTAAATATTATCGACAAAAAAGGCTGACAATTTCATGGCTCGTGCAGATTTTTTTTTTTTTTTTTTACTGTAATTGAGTTGTTAAAAATTATTCAAAATTTTAACTAGATGTTGTTAAATTATATCAGTGACTATACGTTGTTTATTTGGATTTATTTGCAGTTACTACTGTTCGAGTTTTATTTTAATATCAGTTTACTAAAATGGTTGTTAACATGGGTGATCGAACCAAAGAATTTCAGCAAATAATCTTAATTGTGAATCCGTCATTCAATCAATCGTCTGGACTTGCTTATAAAACAAGTGCATTGGATGACTTTTCTATTACTGTTAAATTAATTCATGAAAACTGTGAAAAGATATCTCAAAATTTTAAAGAACTTCAACTGATACCAAGTGAAAAACTTTTTGTGAATAATTTCAATAAGTGTAATAGTTTAATTTCAGTCATTAAGGAAAGGCTGAGAATTGTGGATTGCAATTTAACAAATCTAGATCCGCATCAGTACTCCTTTATTAATAAACAGCATAAACAACACTGCGAGACTATAACATTAATTCTCAAGCAGAAACACGTAATGCTATCAAATGAGTTGAAACAATATCTTGAAAGATTTTGTGGCTTTTTAAAATCACGTCATCAACGACTAAAATTGTTCCATGATGAAAGCATTCCAATTTCTTTGTTTCCTGAAACCATGATTTCTACCAGCATTCTTTTAGAAGACGAAACGAAGAATAGTTTGCAAACCGCCAATCAGCAACTACATTTTGACTTAATCGAAAATATTTCGCCAACTAATCAACTAACTAAAATTGAATCAACAGTCATCGATATTGGGGAAATGCTTAAAACTATAGCATTAGTTGTTGAAGAACAAGGAGACTCATTAAACAGAATTGATTCGAACCTTGACACTACTTCATTAAATGTGGATTCGGCACATTCAGAATTGATGAGACATCTACAATCGGCAACTAAAAATCAAAATCTAATGTTGAAAGTTTTTGGTGTTCTAATAGTAACTGTTTTTCTCGTAGTTGTTATTGTGTAATTATAGGGCTCTCATTAGTTTTGGATGTTTTAAACAAAAAGATGAAATATTTTTATTATTATATTCATTAATTAATGTATTTCTCCATGAAAAACAATACTCTTCGACCTTTGGTTAACTTACAAAATAAAGAACTAATAATTCGGTAATATGCTTCGAAAAATTCTTGTGCTGAAAATTTCAAACGTAGGAACAATATCTTCTTCGTGGTCATATACGCTAAGAAGTGTGGGAATTGCAAGGGATTCCGATTTGATTTATCAAATATTTTTCTAAAAATTTCAAATAATACGATGTGATACATAATTTATTGAAACACTTCAAACCCATATTCTCTTTAATAATGTACACGTGTTTATTTATTTTCCTTTTACCCTTATAATCTGTTAATACCCTTAAAAATACAAGAAATTATTATTTTCATGATTAAATATATTTTTTCCCCATATAAAACAAAATTTGGCTCCAATTTATCTACTATCTTACTGGATGTTGTTTATTTTTATGTGGAAATTAATGATAATTAGCAGATTCTGATAACTGTGAAGAACTGAATCCATTTATTTGCATCTTGTATTTATTTTAACTATTTTGAGTTTCTGCATACATTTGAGAAACAGATTTCATAATGTAACTCAGATTAATTTTATTAGTTACTAATCAAGTTTTATTATTTTAAAATCTTTATAACTATTATTTGAAAGAAATATATAATTATTGATTAAAAAATATAATTGAAATTCAAATATTTATAGTGCATAAACATATATATTTGTATGCATGTTTTAATTTTTTTTCCTTTGTAAAAACATAGAATAATTTTTATCTAATTTAAGCTAGATATTCTTGTTTTAAAACACAAAGTGAATTCTTCTCAGTAATTTGATCTATTTTGAATCATTATTTTTTTACATAAAAGTAAGCAGAAAAAAATTCTCATCTGCACTTTGAAATTAAACTGTTTCTCTCTATTGTTATTATTTACATAAATTTATTATTTTTGAAAAGCGAATATATTATCTTTCGAATAATATATTCGCTTAATATATTCGCTTTTAAGCGAATCTTTTTAGCTCATGTTGTAATTTTTTTTCATGTTTATCTTTGCAGATATTCGGCAACAGTTAAATGAACAATTGAAATGCCTGGATACACGGGTGGAGACTCAGGCAAGCCTTGTTGCAGAAATCCAAGACTACTTCCGGCGGAGAGCAGAAGTAGAGTTGGAGTACTCCAAGAATTTAGAGAAGTTGGCTAAAGGTTTACTTCTCAGGCACAAAGCGGAAAAACAAAAGTATATACATTTCTTTTCTTTTTTTTTTTTATTCATAAAAGACAATTATAGAGAAGTATTTAAAATTGTGATAATTTATTTGAATTATTTTTGTTAAAATTATAAAACTTTTTTTAGTTGGTATATGTATTTAAATAAGTATGGGGCTTTAACAAAAACAGATGTTTTACAATTTCAATAATAATAATAATAATAATAAAGAGACAAACATTGAGAGAATTATTACAAAATGGAGTCAGTCTTGAATTTCTTTCACCTTCACTTTATTCACTTTTGTAGAGGCACCGTAGTTAGATGAAATGCATCAAAGCAATACCAAATTTTTATCATTATGAGTGATAAACGAAATAAAATCTCTTAATAATCTTTTCAAATTATTTTTTTTCTTTTAGTTAATAATATCCTGTATTTTTGTCTGATAAGTCTTTAATGTACATACATATAAAAAGAAAGATGGATAAACATACTATATTTTGTTTTTCTTCAAGGAGTAACATTTGTTCGTACTTTTTTCCCTCTCTGACAGATTATTGTTGTCAACGGGATATCTGAAAAGCCATATAATGAGATCATTAAATTTGACAATGAATGAATGAATATGTATGACCTGTTAATATATTCTATTCTTTCCTTCTTACTTTCTTAATTTTTTTCAAATTGTAAACAGACTTTGTAGCACCTTATATAAATTTTATACAGTATTTATTAAATGAAAGAAATATAATCAGAAAACTAATACTTTAATTTCCAAAGTGAAAATCTACTAATATAAAAAAGTGCTTGATACTTTAATACTATACCATCTTCATTGGTAAAGGTTGTTAAACTATTTTTTAAATCTATTGTAACCTGTGAAAATAATATTATTGATCTTCATGTAAAATTGCTCAAAATTTTATTAAAACAAAAACAGAATCTTCTTTCCTTAAAAGTTAATTTCATTAACTGTAAGAAACATTCTCCCAGAATTGCATTCTATCAATAAATGAACCAAAAGTTACAAAAGTAAATCTTTCCATATTAGTTTCTAGCTTTAACTCTAACGAAGTAATAATGTGCAATAAATTTCATAAAGGATGGATTAGATTATGGAAATATATTCTGTTCTACTTTATAACTATCAATGAATAAACCTTGTTACAAATTTTTTTAAAAAATGGAGTTTATAAACTATCAAGTTTGTATTATTAACTTAATTAGTTAACACTGGTTAGATCCTTTCTACTCATTTCTCCTCTGTCAAACTGTGTAGGTATATATTTTTAGCATAATTATAATATAAAATTATAATTGCATATTAAATTTTTGGGGATATGTATTTAAATCTGCTTGAAATTGAAAAATCGAAGTATTACTTTTAATAATAATTTTATTTAAACTTTTAAGGATATCTTTTTAAAAAAATGTTTTTATGTGCAATTTTCAAAATTATTTTTCATTGTTGCTGTGAAAGTTAAATCATTTTCAATTTTTCTTCTAATATCTAAATATCTTTCTGTTTGTTTTTCTTTCATTGTGGAATGCTAAAGATTGAAAGTTCTGCTAATTTTTTTAATTGAATGTATTAGCAAATCCCTTAAGATATTCCTTAAGATTAAGATATTAAATAATATTGTTGCTTATATGTTGAAATATCATTTTTGTAATGCTTTGATTTGCATATAGGCATTTTTCAAACTAGTTATGCTTTTGGACTTGCTTATATAATGAGGTAAAATATGGTGTACATAACATAACACCTCTCCATGCCTCTATCACAATTTGATATTTGAAAATATTTTATTGAGATAGTTGTGGATATTAAATTGTGACAAAGAAATTTACTTGAAATGAAACATAACTAATATTCTCTATCCTAACCAAACTCTCAAAAGACAAGTAGTGTAAATCTTATGCTTTTAATATTAATTTAATATCATATATTTTTGCAGGCGGGAACAATGGCATTTATTTTCTTCCTATAACTGTTGGCAACACTTGATTAATACTACTCGAAGGCAAAGCAGAGATCATGCTGCCATCAGCGAAATCTATGCCAATCACATAATCAGTCGAATGACCTGCATCATAGAAGATGTCCAGAGGATATACAGAAGAGTAAGATTTTTATTATTTTCATAAATAGCAAATATATTCTTAATTTTATTGCAAATGGTGGCCATAATCTTACATACTTTCAAACAAGAAAGTTTTTTCCTTTTTTTTAAAGTATTACAATTTTACAAATTTTTAATCGTAAAACATTATTTAAATTAAAAGTTATTATCCCATTTGATATTTATCTGAACTCCATTAATGATTATTAATTCAATTTGGATTTTTTTTTCAGAATTAAAAATTAATAATGTGTTGATTTTCATAGGCTGGTTAATTAGATATTAATTACATTTTGCTTTCTGAATTTTTAAATTATATATATTGTGAAATATATATGCATTTTAAGATTTAGTACTAAGAAAACATTAATCTCTTTGATCTAAAGATTTTATATTTGTTTTAGTCATGAATACTTTTCTTATTTCTATAGTGCAGAGAAGTTGGCATAGAAATTCATGATGAACTTTTGAAAGTGTTACATGAATTACACACAGTAAGTTTTGCATTTTATATTCTATGTGATATAAAGTTATTATTAAAGCACTTATTTTCTATGTGGCATATTAAAATTCTAAAGAGCTTACTTTGTTTCTGTAAAATATGTAATGGTTTTAATTGGGGAACTACTTTTTTCAGACAATGAAAACATATTACACTTATCATAATGAAGAAAAACAAGCTGAAGGTAAGCTAAGTTATGTAGAAGCTCAGAAAAGTAAATTAGAACAAACAATTCCTAAGGAAAAACTGCAAAGATCCAAAAAATTTCGCCTCATTGAAAAGGAAATCCAGAAAGTAAGTTTTCCAACAATTTTTTTTTAACTTCTGTATAAATATAAAGAGAGTACATTTTATAATTATTTGATTTGTGCTTTTTAAAAACTATATACAGTTTTATTGAATATATTCAAGTGCAACTTATCATTATTTAAGAATTGATTTTATGCCTGTAAATCTGTGTTATGCAACATTTTGCAAAAAAGAGAAGATGGAACTTCTAATGTAGGAGGAAGAAACCCTATTATATTTTTATAATTAAATGTGATGTCTATGAGATCAATTTTCTCTAAGCAGTTGACATATTAATTTGCAATAATTTTTAATATTTTCCCCATTTTCAACACTAGTATGCATCATAAACTGATGGTATTTTCATGTTGACAACTTAATTCTCTAAACTTTTTTATAGAATTTTTTTTATTTTCCATTTTTCTTTATCTGTGTTGTTTTGAATGTCTTACTTTAAACTATGAAATCCATACATTTCAATATGATGTGTACGTAGGTTTGTGAAGTCCCTCACCATTATACTTTTTTCAGTGACAGAGCCTTCGTGTAAATAAATACAGCTCTAACTGTTCAATGAATGTTTTTTTTGCAACAAAAGAGAATGTTTGACTTTTATTTTTTAATTAGTACTGTTATCTACAACGGTATAATAAACAACTGCTTAGGACTACTGCGAATCAATTTTTAAAAATTTTGAATTTATTTGCCATATAAATAAATTCTGAGATATACAAGTTCTATGAATTAGAAATTATTGTCTGTAGTGTATATTTGCATTGAATTATTAAATAAATGGAGGTAAAAGTTAATGTTTTTAAAAACATATATGAATATCAATTATCTGTTTATTGATATAGTCATATTTCAATTGACAGATTCTGTAAAATAATGTTATATTAAAGTGAAATTTGTTATTCATGTGTTATCTTTCATAATAATTAAATGCTTATATTTGTAAGTTAGGAAATCATTAACTAATAAATATGGTTGATTTTTGGAGATTTTTATTTTTAAATAAATAAATAAATAAAGACATATTTTTACAAAGTCACTCAAATAAATTAATGACATATTAAGTTAAAAACATGTAAATGTGGAATTAAATTTACTTATTATTAAATTAGGAGTTTAATACTATGCATTGCCTAGGGCCACAAATTGTTTTAATCTATCATTGATTATTTATGGAAGTCCTCCAAAATTGTGTCTTAAATTTCTTTATGTTTATTTTTAAAATTTTCTTTGCTTTATTGCTCTTCCAAGCTGTTACATAATAAGCTCTCTAGGTTATATGAAGATTTCCGTGATTTTTGAACTGTGATAGAATAAGGCCAATTATACTTTACTGAGTATAAATTTTCTTCACTTTCTTAAACAAAGATATAAGTGTACTATGTTGTTCAGTTATTCCGTCTAAATGAGTTTTGTCTACAGTATTATCCTAATAATTTTTATATGTATTCATAGTCTTTTTATGTTATCATACCTTGTATTTTTTTATATTTCTTCCAATTTTATTGTAAATCACTTATCAATTATATAAATATACTAATTTATGATCTTAAATTTTCAGCGTCGATTGAAGTACAATGATGCAAAACTGAAAGCTTTAAAAGCTAGGAATGATTATTTGCTTTGTATGGATGCAAGCAATGCTGCAATTCACAAATACTTTGTTGATGACTTATCAGATATCATTGATGTAAGTTATTTAGCATTTAAATTATATTTGCTTTAAAAATTATATAATTAAATATTTGTCTTTGCTTTTCAAGAAAATTTAGAAGTGTTTTATATTAAATAAAAAATTTTTTATTTTTTTATTCATATAATATGTAATTTTTGTTTTGTAAAATAATTATGAATGATCTTTATAAAGTACTTTTTATTTGTAAAAATAGCTTAAGCATATTTATTTAAAGAACAATTTTTTTTTTCATTAAAATATATAAAATGATTTTTTTTTTTGGTTCATATTAAAATTGAGTTAAATGTTCTGAATTTTTTTGTGCATTTCATTTAATATTAAGCATTTTAATGTTATAAACAATCCTTTATACAATTTTTTCACACAAGATATATAATGATCTTATAAATGGTTTTTCAGTATTCTTATTTCTGTTTTTAAAAAAAATTGTTTAACTTTTCTTGCTCTTTAAAAAGTTCAGTATACCCAAAAATTAAACTACAGTTTGAAAAAAAAATGAACAAATTTTAAGTCATTAATATAATTTATTAAAAGATGCATTCTTTTTACAGTGCATGGATTTTGGCTTTCATACATCTATTGCTCATACTCTCATGGTTTCTATTAATGCTGAAGAGTGCCTTAAAAAGTCCCAGCAGGCCAGCATTGATGGGATGAATAAGTGCATTACTAATTTAGACTCTCGTGTTGATAAACAGCGTTTCTTGGAGTACAATAACTCTGCTTTCATGGTGCCAAAGAAGTTTGAATTCCAGCCACATAAAGGAGATGAAGTAAGATTTTCTGAATTGCAAGAGAATCATAAATTAAGAGAAGCGCATATTTCGGTTCTTTTTTATATTGTCTAATGACATTTAAAATGTTAGTAATAATAATAATAATAAAGTTATATAAAAAATTTTTTAAATTCCATCAGGAAATTGAATGTTATAATCATTCTACAAATATTCTTATCCAGTTTCTTGAATTCGTGGAATGCATTGATTTTTATTTACAGATTTTAGGCCTAAATGCAAGGAAAATAAATTAAAATTTTTGGGAAGGAATACTTTGATTTTGAGAATAATGGCTTTTTGGAATTTCAATCTAATTGCTCATGATTGTCTCTTATGTATTTGAAGTTTGCTGTAAAGAAACCATTGTCAATTATAACAAAATCAAATAAGTATATTTATTCAAGTTGTGTTTAATATTGTGTATATTAGGATAATGAGATTCATTGTTACTGTTATTATTATTATTATTATTATAGTAGTGCAGTTAGTGTTAATAATAATTGACTAATCACATTGATTGACATATATTTAAACTTCTGTATGTTATAAATTTTAAATGTATTTATGTTACCTTTTCTAGCACAATTAAAAGGTGATTAATTTTATACATAATCTGAAATAATGTACAAATACTCCTGTTTTCCTAAATTGATTTTATATCTTTGCCTCATGTTTTTTAAAGATTCTTTTTTATTATACCATCATCAGGTATTATAAATGACATTTATCACTATGATGTAATTTTCTTTAGACAGAAGTTTTTTTTTTTTTATTCATTAAAACTTCTTTGTCTATGCACAATTTTACTAATTATTTCAATTGCTTAAACTAAAGGTCACTCAGATAAGTGTGGAAAAGCCTATACAAGAAGAGTTGGAACAAAGATTCAAGCATGTTAACAATAGGCTTACAACCTTAAAAACAGAAAGTGAAGAGGTATTTCAGTTTGTTTACTTGCTTTTTCTTTCATACTTATTCTCTTTGTGAAATTCTTGAAGAATAGTTTTGCATTAACTTGTGAATTAAAATTTTATAATTGCAATTTCAGATAAAACATAATTACCGAAATACCTATTAAATTTTTTTTTACTGTATTTTAAAATTAAAGTTATTATTATTTTAAATAAATTTAGTTAGTTATTACAATTAGATGTTCTATTTGCATTTGGACTATAGTTGAATCAGTCAGATGTTTCAGCCTATTTAAAACCAACTTTTGATTTTTTAAGCCTTTTTTGTTTGTTTCCACCATAGATCTGGAAAACATTGGAGACAGCTGAGAAGACATTGTTAGAAATGCTGAGTGCAAAAGACTTCGATTGTGCTGTTCTGTTTGAAGAAGATGGGGCCAATAGGAACGGTCTGAAACAACCTGAAACACTTGCCTTAAAACGTAGAGCTGATAAACAGGAAACTGAAGATTTTTATTTAAACGTATGGATACATTGATATCTTCTTCATTATATTTTTAAAATATTTGGCTTTTATAATCAAGAACTATTTTTAAATCTTAAATGTATTCATTTTTTAACAGAAATTTTCAGAATACATAATGACGAACAATTTGATTGCCCGCCTTCAAGCCAAATCTGACCAGATTGCTCGAGGTCTAGGTATAGAAGGTGAACAATCTGCTATATTACCTGGAGGAGCTTCCCCACACATTGCTGCTCGACCGCACAATTTACCTCAAAGGCTTCGAAAGAAGCGTATTGGACGCACACCTATGGTTGGACAGCCAAAACTCTTTGGCGGAAGCTTAGAAGAGTATTTAGAAGTAAGTTATCAGAAAATGCAGCTGTTATACTGTGTTTAGAGATTTGGTAGATAAATTGTATTATTAATGATGGGATTTTGTGTGATTCTTATCTCAAATTATAAGAAAGTTTTTGAAAGCTATCTTGAATAACTTATTAAACCATCTTTTGTAGGACATATATTTTATATAAATATATTAGTCAATTTATATTAATATATATTTATTATGTGAAAATAATATTGGTATCTCTGCATTTTGGATAAAATTTAATTGTTTTAAATGTTTAAAACTTAAACATGTTTTTTATATACAAATTACTGAAAAAATTATTTTAAAAAGAAGTGAATTTAACAATCACTTTTTCATAAGCTCTAAATTTTGTGCATGTTTGTGAATTTCATGAAAAGTTTGATTTAAAAAATCTGTATTAATCTTTCAGAAAAATACAAAATCAATATTTTTAAAACATTTATATAGTTCTTGTGTTTTAACTGCATGCCATTAGGAAAAATACAATCAAATTTTCTTATGGAAGAAGCTATCAGTGAGTAATCGTTAGCGATTAATCACTGGCCTGCAGTTAGTATAAATGTATCTAAAATTCAATCTTTATAAACAAATTCCATTGTAATATAATATTAATTCATTTATAGAAACAATATTTGATGCTTTTTTTTCTATTTCAAAGCTATCAAAATTTCTCAAATTACTGATTTTAAATTAAATAAAAATGTCTCTTGTATAGGGTTTACTTTTTTGTAATTATTTTTAATTGGCTTTTGCATAGTTAAAAACTTAAAATAGATTTACTCTAAATCATTTTATTTACATTTAACTTTAGAGTACTTAACTAATTATAAAAAATATTTTACATTTTTAAAAAATATTTAAAATTTAAAAAAATTTTTTAGTAACAATGGTGATTAGACAGTTAAATGAAATTTTAATAGCTGAATTTCTTCGATTCACTTGGAGCAATTGTATTTTTATATTTTAATAAGTTTTTTATTCTCATATGTTTGATTTTTTTTATAGGCAACAAACCAAGAGATACCTTTGATAATAAGAAGTTGTATAAGAGTGATCAATTTATATGGTAAGTTTTACCTTTGCTGAAAGTATTGCTATATAATATTATAACAGTTATTCATTACTCCATAACTATCTCTTTTTAGCCAGATGCCATAGTATCATTTTTAAAAAATATTTTTTCTTGAAGTAAAAGATATTTTCTTTTTATCTGAATTGTCAATGATAACAATAAAGAGAATAATATTTGCGCTTAGGTTTTAAAGTAAAAGAATGTTTGACTAATTGTTAGAAATGTTTTAACTAAATATTACTAATGAATTTTTTGTTGCACTATAACTAATAAAAAATGTATTTAAAAATAGTAGGTAATTGTTTTATTTATTTTTTAAAATCATCTATACGAATTTTAATCATAACTTTGAAATGAAAGTTCTTATATAATATGCATGTGAACAGATATATGTTTAGGTAAGGATTTTATTTGTATTGTTATATATATATTTTTACTAAGCATAGTTAACCTGTTTCAAAATTAGATGAATATTTAAGAAACCTGATAATTAACTATCTTATTCAACTTTGTTTAGGATTGCACCATCAAGGTATATTTAGAGTATCTGGTTCACAAGTTGAAATAAATAACTTTAAAGAAACATTTGAACGTGGTAAGAAGTTTTTATATCATTTGTCATTTTTCTTATCTATTTAGTGCATGTATTGATGTTTTGACATTGTAGTATATTTTCATTTATTAAAATAGAAATATAATTAAAATAATTTTGAATTACTAAAAGTATCATTTAATTTTATTAAAATAATTTGATTGTAGTTGTATTTATTATTATTATTTCTTTGTTTTCATGCATACTGAGTCATTTCAAATGTGCATATACATTTGCTTTATATATTCATTATTTGCATATAAAGTAATGTTATAGCATTTAGAGAACTAACAGAACTATTATCAAAAATTAATTCCTGGAATTTTGATGAATATTGATATCTTAAATTGAAACTTTAAAAATTGAAGTTTCTTAGCTGAAAGTTTTGATCAATATCTGTATGCATATACTGCTAAATATAAATATTAATTTTTTTCATTTATTATACTTATTATTCTAGTTGCTTTATTGAAATATTTAGAAAAATTTAAATCTTAACTTTGAGTATTTTTATATTGACTTGAATGAAGTAATCAAAATAAATCTCATAATTTCATCAGTTGGTTTTTTTGCTATATTTTTACTTCTTATATACAGCCAATTTGAATTTATATTTTAATAAATTCAAATAGTATTTATATGTATTATATTAATACTATGTATCTGAATAATCATAAGTTAAAATAAAGATAATTATTACCAATTTTACAAGCATAGTTTAGTTATCATGATAATGTCATAAAATATTTAGATTCTTTCTTAAATCTCCAATAAAGTAAAAATTAAATCTTTGTAGGAGAAGATCCATTGGCTGATGTATCCGATGCTAGTGATATCAACTCAGTTGGTGGTGTGCTAAAGCTTTATTTGAGAGAACTACGTGAACCACTCTTCCCAATATTTTATTTTGATCAGCTTGTTGATATTTCTCGTAAGTGGTACCATAATTTATATTTATATTCTTTTTAATTATATTTAAAGTATTATAATTAAAGATTTAGAAAAAATTGGTGTTAAATAATGTGTAGATGCAGATAAATATCTTTCTTTCCAAGATTATTTGTGCCTATTTGTTCCAAAGTGATGGTTAATTTTCTTTTTTGTATGTTTTATGAAATAAATAGACTCATATGTATATCTGATTAATTTTTATATACTTTGTTTATTTCAGAAGTTGATTCTAAAAAGGAATTTATCTATAGAGTAAGAGAAGTCATCAACAACTTACCTAGAACTGTTGTTGTTGTATTGAGATATCTGTTTGCATTCCTGAACCAGTAAGTTTTTCTACAGAATTTATAATTTAATGCTGTATGAAAATATTTTGATGTCTCAAATATTATTCCCACTGCCAGTATTCTAAATCAAAGGATACTGATGTTTTCTGTTTTTGCTTCTTGTATTACTAATACTTTATATATATAATTATAAAAACAATATAAAATGTAATCTTATTGAAAGTTTTATTTTTTATTGTTTTAAAAATATGGAGAAATGTCTTTAATAATGTGTCATGAGATGAGAAGATATGAATTTAAATTAGGGGATATTAAATAATCTAGAAGTACTGATAAAATTAGAAAAATGTAACACTTTAATTTTATGATTTAATATTATGGCAATAAAAAATTCGTTTCAAAAATGAAAGTACAGGTATTGCACATTATTTAGAAGCTTCTAATTTCAGATTTCTTTGTGCATATGTAATTTGTTTAGTATTCATATACTTGATTAATTCATTCTATTGTGAATACGATAGAAATGTAAATAATTTATGACAGAAGCTTTGTAATTATGATTTTAAATCTCTTAAGTACTTTCAATACATTTGTGTTGAAAATGTTGTATCTCAGACTTAATGACTTGTTAATTTTATATGTGTATATTTCACTTTTTCAATGGCCATAATGTATTAATTTAGGATTGACTTATTTATACTTTTTTTTTTAGCTTGTCTGAATTCAGTGATGAAAATATGATGGACCCATACAATCTAGCCATCTGCTTTGGTCCAACTCTTCTTCCAATTCCTGAAGATAAAGACCAAGTTCAGTATCAGAATTTAGTAAATGAACTCATTAAGAACATCATCATTTACCAAGAGGAAATATTTCCTGATGATGGTGGAATGGTTTATGAAAAATATATCAGCACTCATGTTCCTGATGAAAAGTAAGAATGCTGTTTTTATAAACTCTTTTATTGTGATAAAAAAAATGTCTCATTTTCTTTTACCATATCTCAATATTATTCAGTGTTTAAGCACAAAACTTTTCAACAATGGCTATAATTGTGGAAACCTTTTAGAAAAAAAGTGCAATTTTGAGATTTCATGAATTAATTAAATTTAGTAATTTTATTAAACGAAATATCATAAAGTAATATATCATTTTCAAGATAAATTTACCAAGAATTTATAAAATAACTTTTATAATAAATATTTGCATTGTAACAGTAATTATTAAAAAGAAAAAGGAAACATAGAAATAATGATCGAGACAATTTTTTTTTTCTTATAGTAGTTAGTACTTAATTGGGTCAACTTTAATATAAATTGTTTCCATGAAATTCACTAATACTTTACCTCCTCAGCTGTTATAATACCATATATTATAATTGAGTTATTGTGCTGTTTAATTGAGTTTTATTGTTTGGTGTAAGTTTCTTTAATTTGCTCTATAAATTTTCAATTGAGTTTCAATTGATCAGGGCCATTTCAATAGAGAAATGTGATTGTCTTGAAATGAGTTTTTACATACAGTGGCAATATGACATGAAGCTGAATTTTGTTGAAATATTAATTAGTCATTCTCTGGGAAAATCTCCACATTCCATCAAGAAAAGATCAAAAGGCCTCAGTTTAAGAATGGTTATTTCCTTTATGTATTTTGAGCATTTATATTCCCTATTTATCACTCTCATTGATTTTGCTGTCATACTACTAAAGATTATAACACTAACTGGGTAAGAAATGTCATCTGAAATGAAAATGAAATGAATTTCATGAAATTTCAGTTGCATCACTCCAAATTACACTGCCCATTGTTCTACTATCCAGTTAACATGATTTTTTGTTCAATTTAACCTTTGCTTTGGAATTTAAAATGGTCTTTTTTTCTCTTGAAATCCAGTATTTCGATCAGATTGAGTTAAATGGTCCTTACACTCAGCATTGCTTTATTGTTGTACCATTTCACTTTGTATATTGCCAAATAATTTTTTGCACAGTCTTTTAATCGTTCTGACATCATTTTCTTTTAACACCACTGTGAAATTATAATATTTTTACTTGAAATGTGATTTATCATCCTTTTAATAAAGAGAGGCAGACACTTTTTGTACCATAATTTGCATTTCCTTGAATTGATTAACACTTTGCATTATTGAATGCCTGTAAATTTTTCTTCACTTCCAGTGAAGTCTAGATTAAAATCCATTGCACTTTTGTTATGTATGTATGGATTTAAGTTGATCAACATAATTTAATCTGCAAAGGAAATTTCTTATAAATTCAACCAGGAAACATAATCAGTTTAGTTTTAATATCTTGATAGTTTTAGTATGAAAGGAAGCTGAATAATTATTTTACTTTTGACTTCTAATAACAGATGGCAGTTGTCAATTTTCAACTTTATTTCTTGTTAGAATCGTTAGATAATGATGCAGTTTCTCAAGTTTTCAGAATTATTCTGAAAAGATTATTTTTTAAAAATCATTCTTATCTGGATATGCATTATCCCCCCTCCCCCTGTAGAATCAAATTATTCTATTTTATTAATAGAAGATGTAAATATATGTGATTTTATTTACATTTTACAAAGTTTTAAATAAATTTCAATTAATTTTTCAGTGATGTTGGTGATTCTCCACCTGATCCAGTTTCAGATCTAGCAGATGATTCAGAAGTGGATACAGTGCAAAGTGAAGATGGTAAATTTTGCATTTTTTCCTGTAAGAGCTATTAGTAAATTTAAAATAAATGGAATATTTTTCATAATTTTAATGAAATAGAGATTTTTAATTATTTGTTTTTTATTTTATTCTTCTTATACTTGAATAATTATATAGTCTAATATAAATAATTACATAAGAAAGCATATTTTTTATAGTTTTCTAAGTTAAAAAATTACTTTTATAAGGTTTTAAAAACAAAAGAAAAAGAAAATTATTGACACTTTCAAGATACACTTAGTAAAATTGTTTTGATGGATTTTTTTTTTCAAATAAATTAAATTATATTTTTAAAAAATTCCTTTTCTTAATATTATAATGGGAATTGCATATCATATTTGCTGTGGAAGCTATGTTAATATTGTTAGGCTTAAAGTTATTCAACTTTAAGTTGTTATATTTTACTACTAACAGTTTCAGTAATGACAACAAAAGTATGAATGCATGTGCTAGAATGTTTGAGCTTCTATTTTATGTTTCAGCACTAAGCATGTTTTTCACTTTTTAGTTTCAAATATTTTTTTCCCCTGCACATTTTCTTTAACAACTAATTAATTTTATTTGTAATAATTTGCAGATGCAGTATTTCCTGAACAGGAGATAGCCATCAATTTATTTGGCAGTATGTTTCTAATTTCAGTTTTATAATTTTTTATTTTTTTTTATTCCTTTAATGCAACTGAGTTTTGGTTGCTTCTCTCTGTATGTGTGGTGTGTGCGTAATTTTCAGTACAACAAATTATTCTTTTCTCTCATCAAACCCTCATCTTTATTTCATTTATTTTTAAAAAATATTTAAATGCTTGTTGATTATCAACATGTATTTTTAAATTCTTGATGCTTTAACTTCAAAATGGGAATAATTAATGTATAAATAGGAAGTAACAAGCTTGTAAAATTTTTTAGTGACTTAAACCGTTTATGCCTTTGCATGTGGATTGATTATAGTCTAATATTCTCTTAATGTAATTTGCTCACTTTAAATACTTTTATCTATTGATATTCAGCTAAAAATGCATCAGTTGATTTTTTTTTTGTTTTGATTCTTGCATTACGAACAAATTAAAAAAAAAAGAAACTATTAAATTAAAAGTATTTGTAGTGATTTTTTATGAAGAGCGTTTTCTTGAATTTTTGTCATTAGTTTTACCTTGCATATTCTTAAAGGTTTTTACTGATACAGTAATTTAAGAAAGCTTTTAATTTAATTGTTTTTTATTATGTGATATGATATTAGAATTTATACATAATACGAAATAATGAAATAAGTTGAAAGAAAATAAAATTCGGACCTTTTACAGCTTTCTTTTTTGTTTCACTCATCTGTTGCTGAATAGTTTTCGATAAGATTAAATTGCATTCTTCTCTTAAGTTCTGAAAAGAATATATGCAGGCCTACCTGTATTCCATATTATAGAAAATACTGCTAAAAAATAGAATGTTTGCAGATAAAATAATTTTAATATGCAGTTAAGAGACTATTTTCCCAATATAACATCTTCAGATCTCAGAAAATCTAACTTAAATCGAAGTGTAACAGAAGAACTCTAATTATTCCTTTGCTGTGAAGTGTTGTCTAAGAGTCATACTTATTAGTTGCTTTAAAAAAAGCCTTTCAATAGAATCAGGATTTAACTAAAATTTTTGGGGCTATTTTTTGTTGTTGTTGTTGTTGTTTTTATTTAAGGATTTTCTATTTAAAAAATGGATTAAATACATAAAAATAATAGTTTTTGCAGCATATTTTAAATCAGTAATTAATAAAAGGAATTTAAGTGTATTTCTTTTTTTTTTAAAATAGTATTGTATAATATAAATAATTAAGTGATCGTTTTTCTCTTCTTTAGAAACAGAAGTGCTTGAAGCTGTTGCCCAGTTTGATTTTAATGCCAGGTCACAAAGAGAGCTTTCCTTTAAAAAAGGAGATACTCTGCTTCTCCAAAACCAAGTATCCAATGACTGGTGGCGAGGAAGCTTCCTTGGAAAGGAAGGTCTCATTCCAGACAAATATATCCTCTTGAAAATTAGGTAAGTTCATCCACAACTGGATTTTAAAAAAAAATTATATTTTCTTTCATTATTCGAAAATAATAATACTGTAACAAACTATAATTATTGAGTAATATTTAAAAAAGCTAAATTATTTCTACTATTGCATGTTTCTAATCTTTTTTGATTCCATTTTATAAAAGTTGGAAAATGTTTCTTGTTATCCTGAAGATAGAAAAACTTGAATTCAAAAAATAGCTTTTTCATACCAAATGTTAATTGCTATGTGTTAAATTTCTTAAATTTTTTGAAATAAATAAAATATAATATTAGTATCAAATATAAGACATACATTTCCAATGAATGTTAACTTTCATTTGAACATTTTTTTAAAAGAGTAGATCAATTCTAAGTATGAGAATAAGCATTTCTAATCATTGATTTTATTTTCAGAGATGAGGATAAAGACAAGAGTAGTATGGATGGTAGTGAGAAGAGACGTACCAGTAGCAGCAGTGATTCATTATCTGGCATCAGTCATAGCCCTAAGTCTTTGTCTACTTCAGGTGTCCCTGAAGACTGTAGTTCTACATCTTCTTTGGATAGACGAAGTCTTAATAGTCTTCATCCCCAAACTCCTGAATGGGAAGGCAGTCAGCCTCCATTTCCAACTAAAAGTGAACCTTTTGTTGAGTCTGAACCCATTGAACTGGAAACTACCCAAGTTCTAGATCTTGGAACCACTAATGACAACCCTGAACCTGAAAAGGCTATTGTCAGTACACAGACAGCACAATTCTACGATGAAAGCAACCGTAGACCAAAGAAATCCTGCAAGGATGCTCCAGATCTTGTGTTAGATCTTCCTATTAACTTACCTAGTCCAGTTTCTGGTTTAAAAAATGGCAAGAGTCCGGCAGACGATAGTTCTCTGACAAGCCCATCAAGCAGCACGGACAGTCCAGAGTTGACTGCAGCCGAAAGGTTTGCCAAATCCAACCAGTGCACCATGAAAAAGGGAACGATGTCCCGTAGCGCAAGCCACGTCACGGGACCTCCTTCTCTTGATGCACAAACACAAACTTTTTATGCTGTGAGACGTAGTGCTAGCACTGGGGACAACTTAGGACCTTCATCTCCAGATCTGACTGTTGATTCCAAAGATAAAATTGTGTTGGGAGACTCCCAATCTGAAACAGTATCTTTTCCTCAGTCAAATGGTAAAGCGAGTGTGAAAGTCGAAACAGTTGAACTCAACTGGAGTAAAACAGATAAGACAAATAATGAAACGAAAAGCAAACCAGAAGCTGTTGAAGCAGAGAAAGGGGAAGTTGTTGGAGGTGGAGTGTCCTCTTTCAAACCACCTATTAAAAGCAAGCCACCTCCAGTCATGAAGAAACCAAATCGAGCTGAAATTAAAGCACAAGAAGTCTACCAACAGACTGCATGCTGAATATACTTAAAAGTCATATGTTGGATTACGTGGTTACTTTTTATAAAAATGCTGATAGAAACTTTTATTTGTATGGAGTTGTTATTTCTAATAGAGTGGAGGAAAGCCAAAGGAAAACGATTCGTATAGTTTTTTAAATTGTATAGGACTTTTAAGAAATTTAATATTTTCCGCTTTTAGAAAGGTTTACTCGCTGACTGTTGGAGGCAAGATGTGTTTTTGTAATGCTTGCTGTAAAATATTCAGGGAGGATTTCTTTTTAGTATGTCTTTATTGATAATCATGTGTGGGTGCACAGCTCATTTTTATTGTTGAATGTTTACTTTTATTGGAATCCATTCAATTTAACTCCAAGTGAGATCTTAAAGAGTCATAAAATTTGCTTCTTTTTGAAAAGAATTGTTCAAAATGTATTGTTAAAACTTCTCATATTTATGAATTTGTAATGCAAAAGGTTCCTATTTGTGTGCTTTCCAATTTTTTGTGGATACATTTTCAAAGTTGCCGAATCAGACATTTGTGTTTTTTCTGCTGTAATTTGGTGAGTAGTGGACAGTTTTTTTGAAAGAATGTATTTATTTACAATCAGTGAATCTTTCAAAGTCAAGAAGCTTTTTCAATTATGAGGTTTTCTTTTCCTCAATATAAATGTTAAGCTGCAGACCTAAGCATTGTGACTTAGACTTTTCTAGACTGAAATGCTGTGGTTTAAATGTATATTTTGTAATGCTAGCTTTCAGGCATTATTCTGGAAAACCTGTCATGCTGCGAATATATTATTTCCAAGAATGTACTGTATGTTTAAGACAAAACTACCATTTTGAAACTTTTGGAAAGTGTTTGTGCTGAATGAATTAATATTTATATATATAAGGTAAATGTGAAGTGTATTTGTATGCTGTTTTTTTTTAACGAGAAATGTTTTTATAAGAAAGTAGTTATTACAAATCATGTCATCCATTTAATTATATGTGCTGTGAAGGAAATTACAAGCTTACATGCTGAATGCTAAATTTGGCAACTGCTCTGAATATGATTGGGAGTATTTTGTGATTTAAATAAATTTTTGTTTATGAAGTTTCAATTTCAGATTGAAATTAATACTTGTGTATGCAAAAAAATGCACTTTAAAATAATTTTCTGTTAGATGATTTTTTATTACATCAAATATTGAACTTCACACAAAGTAGTTGGAAACAGAGTTTTATAAATCGTTAACTAATAAAACACTCTAGTTTCTTTCCTACTAAAGCACATAATTCGATAGCATTGCTAAATTTTCTTTTATCTGTACTTTTTTATCACTTTTCAACTCCATGTATGTCACAGCTTTCCATGACTCTGTGTTTTATTTGTAAAAAAGTTTTCTAGCTCATGTATAGTGCATCGAATTTTGTTTGCATATGGGTGTATATTTAAGTATACATTCATATACAAGCATTCATCCATGCATACTCCAAATGTCTGCCTTGTGTTTGACGAAATAAAGAGAACAAAAACCGTCACCTTGTGACTTGTTTTACTGAATATATATTATAATTACTCATATTTTCAGTGCTGTTTTATCAATACTAATTAATCTCTCACTTTTGAGTCACTTAAGGAAAAAACATATTTTCTTGCAAAATACCCATTTTGGAAATTTATCTAGTTTTAATCTAACAATTAAAACCTGCGGTTACCTAAGAATTTTTATCAGAAAAATCCTTTTATCCATTACAATATGTATTAATATCTATTTTTTTTTTCTTTGGGAATGATACCAAATAGTAATTGAAGGAGGAGAGACAGATGCACCTTCACAAAAAGGGCTCCCTGAACAATTATCAAAATAGTACCCTCTCAAGTTTTAATCCCAATATAAATTTTTAGAGTGATAATAGATAGAGAGGAAGATAAGGATTGAAATTATAAATAATTTTTATCTTTTAGCTACCTTCAGCCAACTTAAACTTAATTTTTGGTATACTTAACCAAGAAATAAATTGG
>JAPMOR010118492.1:0-10141 GCA_026543865.1 Argiope aurantia | reverse complement strand
GATTAGTGTACAAATTTTCGAAATCAAAAGTATTAAGTTTATTAATGTTGTTATCTTTAAGAAAATCCAGAATTTCTTTGTTACTAGAAATAATAAAGTGTTCTTCATCTTTAATTTTGTCCAGGATAATTTTTAAGTATTTAAAGAAATGTTTACCCGTATAGTAATTATAACTGCCAGTGCTACAGGTCACAAATCTGAATTTTAATGGATTTTTATGAAATTTGACTGTTGGGAATAAATAAGGATAGTTAAGAGAGCAAGTCTTAGTTTTGGTTTTTTTTTTTGCGAATGCTAGCATTCTTTTATCTAATTCCTTTTTCCCGGTGTTCTTTAACAAATAAGTTGCGTTAGAGTTATATTCATTAATTAAAATTTCTTTATAATGATATTCACAAATTAAACAGAAATTATTTGCTGATTTATCTATTCCTGTAATAACAAATTTTTCTTTTAAATTTTTTATTTCGTTTTTCAATGTTTTACTAAAATAAACCCCACGTTCTTTAGATCTGTCAAAATCAAAATTCATTTTTATTTTTATTTCCCTTAAAATTCTCACCTTCCATTCTCTGAAACCTTCCGCAGGCCAATGGTATTTTCTAGATAATTTGGCAATAAAAACATCCAAATCATTACCAATAGAAATCAAGATTTTTTCGTGGTTTATTTTTTCTCTTAATCTAAATTTTGTACCTCTTCCCATTAAATCTCTTAAAGAGTTGGATTCAATAATTTCTAAATTACCTGTAATAATATGACCTTTATCAACATCTATAAAATCTTTATATTTTTCTTTTTTACAGTAACAATCTGTAATATTTATTTTATCTAAATTTTTGCCATAGTAGTTATAATTACAAATTTTTTTCTTTAAAGTTGAAGTGTAACTAAACGCTATTGAAACAGTTGTTTTATCTGATAGAGGAAAAAATATATTATTATTATGTACAATTTTGGGCAATTTTAGATATTCGAAGTAAATATCCAAGAATTTAATCACACAGAATTCTTTGTAAACATTATTTTTATTATTAAAAAGTAAATCGTTTTTTCCAATGTTAAGCTTAAATTTAATTAGATCTAGAATAATACTTTTTGTATACGAATTTTTAAACTCTAATTCCCCGAATTTATTATTTAATAACCATTTAATTTTATTATTTCTGAGACCAAAAATGTATTTCCTAATTTTTTGAAGGTTTTCACTATTGTGTTCCAGATAACAGTAATTCTGAAATTCCTCAAAAATAATTTGAAAATTGCCCCCTTTTCCTTTACCTCTTTTAAATCTTTCAGAATACTTATCTGTATTTAGAAAATTTTTAAATATGTTAAATTTGTTATAAATGCAATTATTGTTTAAATCTGCATAGCCTTCCCCCATTTAATTTACTATTGAGACCATAGGGAAATAAAGTTTTCAGGTTGCAAATATAAATGTTTTCCAGATCCAATCTTTTGCTTAATTCGTTAACATTGTCTTCTAGAATATAGATATTAATATTGTTAAAGTTATGGTTTTGAAAATGCTCCAGTTCGAAGTCCGTAGTCCTATTTTTTATGAAGTTTTTAATATCGGATCTGTGATTGTTAATTCTTAAATTAAGCTCGGTGCTAGTTTGGCCAATATATTTTAAATTACATTCTGAACAATTAAAAAGATAAATCAAGTTTTTGTTTTTACAGAATATTTGTAATTTTGAGTTATTATTATTGATCTGTACCTATCTGCCAATGGACATGTCTTACACTTCCCGTTACCACAAATTTTATATTTTTTTGTATTTTTAAGATTTTTTAAACAAAACGATTGTGTCAGTAATTTTTTCTCCGTGAATGCTCCTGGCACAAAGCTATCCACAGTGCCCCTTGGTAGAGCGCGCGACGGGCCATGCGCTATGACAAATTCGTTATTAACTTCTTTCATAGTTTTATTTATTTTTAAAATGAAAATATATCTCCTAAACGCCAAAAAACACGGAATTCTCGAAAAAGTAAATTCACGAAAATGATCTAAAAATTCTTAAATTTTTTTAGGCATTATATTAAAAAAACCTTTTGTAAAACCCTTAAAAAACATTTTAAAATTTGCAGTTCGTGGAAAAGCGCACCTGCAGCTTAATTCCAACCAAATGCAAGAACAAGTAACCAATCTAAATCAAGAAATAGTTTGAAAACTAAACTAAAATGAAAACGAAAGCAAAACAATTTCAAAATCGCAACAAAAATTAAAATCTATTCAAACAAAACCAAAAATGGAACAGGTAAAAAGTTAGACTTTTAGCTGACTCTACAATTCAACAAAGTTTCTCTTGAATTAATTAAGTAGAGACAGTGGAATTGGATCACGAAATAAGAGAATATTTTAGAATAAAGTTACTATGGGTTAAATTAAGATAAAATCTTGAAAATTAATTAAATTGAATTTAGATTTAAAATATCATCACACACACACACACACACACACACACACACACATATATATATATATATATATATATATATATATATATATAGTTTGAGAAATAGGAAATAGGGAAAAAAACAGACCAAAATCATTAAAAAAGCTCCAGTGAAAACGCAACCGAATGAGCTAGAGGGTGCTTGCTATCCGTCTGAGCTAGACAATGAAAGCGACTAATCAACAGACACATCCGTGTTTGAATTATGCTCATATGCATATGGACAAATAAACGTAGTTCCCTTCCACCTTTTTTGTCAAAATTTTGATAGAAATTTATAGATTTAATGCTAAGATTATATACCAGATTTCATCTCTCTAGTTCAATACGTTTTATAGGTGACGTGTTGAAACACAGGCAAAAATAATTTAAAAAATGTTTTTTTTAATGGAGATTACATAAAACGAGAGGATTTTTCCAAAATCTCGAATTTTGTGACGAATATAAGATTCTCTCTATGTATATTTCTCTTGCAAGAAAGAAAATGTATTATATGTATATAGGATTCCAAAGGAGAACAAACCGTCTGGTCTGGTTAGACTCTTGTCACCAAGATCCAAAGAATAACAGGTCACAAGCAAGCTCTAAGAAACTCCTAACATGCCGGTGAAGAGCTGACCCCACTGCTTGTGAAACTGAGAATTTACACCTTTAAAGATAAAAGAAGACACTTTACAAATCTAGAATTATTAAAAAAAAAGGCTATAGAAAATTCTAGAACACTAACAAATGAACAACAAGAAATTAAAATTTAACCTTTAATGTAATGCGACTTGTCTGGGATATGAACCACCAGCATTGTGCTTTGGAAGCGCATACTTTACCTCTGAGTCGCACAGACTATAGGCCGGTTTGCCTTTTTGCGACAATATCAATGCTATTAAAACAAAGCAAAGCTAAATTTGCATTATCGAAATAAATTGCTTAAAACAAACGGAAACAAAGCATTTACGCAATAATAAAAACAAATATACAAAAAGATAATAAAAAATTGAAGTTCAGCGCGTACAAATCAATCTTTTTAACAGTTCAATTCTGAATAAAATTTTTCTTTTACACGACACTGTTGTTTCAAGAAACGCCTTCACGGGAATTATTCATGGATATACCACATGTTAGCTTTTCTGCCCTCCCCGTAAGTCTACTAGCTTCGTTGCCTTCAAATCAATAGACGCCGCAGACAAACAGAATATACAATGATATGCAAATGCAGTTTCTATCATATCGGTAAGAGACGTGTTTTGCATTCTTTTTTATAGCATCTAGCTGAGAAAGCAAATAATATATTTTTTTAATCTTATTCAAGGTCAGGATATGCCGTTAGTTGAAATGTTTCATGAGGGATTTCCGTATTTTAGAATAATAATTTTTTAGGCGTTTTAAAATTCCATAAGTGTAAATAAACTGGACAACAGCTTCGATGTTTAACTAATAGAGAATCTCTAAGCCATTAAACATAGGCATGCACTTTCATTGGAAGGAATTATATTTTGTATTTTTTAAATTAATTAAAATGTTGATACAAAGTTAAAGACTAAGTTTCAATTAAATTTCTGTATAGGCCTCGGACTCTATCTGCCATATTTCATAAAGAGTTGATACTGTAACATTTTAAGGTATTAGGCTTGGTTAAAAAGATACTTTTTTCGTAAAAATTAAAATTCAATTTTATGATTTAAAAATATTCGAATTCTGTAGATTCTAAAAGTCTATATTCTTCTATGATTCAACAGTTGCAATAGTGAGAACAAATAAAAGTTGAAACCGGAAAGTGTAATATTTAAAACCGGATGATATGAAAATTTTTTAAATTTTATTTTTGCAATGAAATTCTCCGAAAAAAAAGTTTGAAATATTTGTATTAAATGTATACTTACCCATCCATAATTCATTTATTCCAGTCAATTATTTGAAAAGAATTATTGAAAAGAACATTTATTTCTAGTATATTTCGATAAATTAAATAACATGTATATTTTTTTAATGCATTTTCTGAGAAATGAATATTTTACCATGATTGTTTGAAAAAAAAAATATAATATTTCAAAAGCAATTCGATAAAATTTTTTATGCCAAAACTCTTTGGAGTTGTTATCGACTGCA
The DNA here is from genome assembly GCA_026543865.1 of Argiope aurantia. Classification (NCBI taxonomy): domain Eukaryota; kingdom Metazoa; phylum Arthropoda; class Arachnida; order Araneae; family Araneidae; genus Argiope; species Argiope aurantia. Next base: position 5,573 of record JAPMOR010118492.1, on the reverse strand, counting down.
GATTTTTAAGGTCGCTTCATTTAGTCATGTTTTATTATCACTTTCATTTCAAAACAAGGAAAAATGATAAAAATTCATTTATAACAGTTTTAAATGTTCATAAAATATTTATTTATCAAAATAATTTTTACCTTATTAAAATAATATTACCTATTGTATTTTAGATAATTTAAGACATATATAGGTGAAATAAAAATTAAATATGTCAATATTTTTTATTAATGCCAATCTTTAAAAGTTGAAAATTTTAGTTATCAAGGTATTTTTTCTCAGACTCATTGTAATATATTGATTTATTCTTCTAATTTTGATTTTTTTATGTCTCTTTCAGTTATTTGGCTTATAATCAGATAGCTTACAAATAAAAAGTATTCCACTTTTCTATATTTAAAATTGAATGAATTATAAAATTATGAACATTATTTTTAACCATTCAGCTGCCTTCACAAACAAACAGTAACGTTGACAGATGGATTTTCATCGTGTTGCCTATTAATATGCTCCAAAATATTTGTTAAACATTATACCATAGTAAATTTTGGCAAGTTTTCAAGTCATTGTAAGGATTTTGGGTTCTTTCTTTGACGCTTTCAACATGTTGTTTCAACATTACTTGTTGAGAAATATGAATATTTAATACTTTATTCATATTAATTTATTATGAATAAAGTATTTCCGAATATCTTCTTAAAGAATTGGGCCAAAGTTATTGAAATACTTAAAAGGATTTCAGCGCATACTTTTTAAAGAGAATTTTATAGCATTAATTTGAAATTTATACTGGATCAAGGATTATTTAGATTTTGGATTTTGTAAGCAAGATTTTCTTACCTTTAAGCCATCTATTAGTATTATCATTATGATTTGACTCCAAGGTGTTAATCTCGTCCTTTGTGCCAGTTCTTGTACCCGAAAGGGGTAAAAAAATTTGAAATTAATTTTAGTCAAAATAAATTTTAGTATAGAAATACAATCACATTTTATTTTCTCATATAATAAGTATGTAAAGAGAAAATATTGCATTCATCAGAATATTCGAATTCCAGGTTTTATACGTGCTTCAAACCTCCATGAGGCCGGAAAACACATTTTTGGAAAATGTCCATTTGTCTGTCTGTGACAGAAATAACTGAAACTTTGGGCTAGATGGCTGAAATTTGGTATACAGTCTTGACACCAAGTTTGAATATTTTTATCAAATTTTGATTTAAATCTGTTTAGAGGATGTCCGTCTGATCGGCTATTCAAATATGAGTTAATACGATAACTACAAAGCGAAGAGAGATAGAAGATAAGATTTTATAATGTGGCCATCTATCAAAGTTTGAAACAAAACCTACAAAGGCTTGATTGTCTTTCGGTCCGTATTTTCAGAAACATATTAACGCGATAATTGAAAAACGCAGTGGTTAAATATATCAAATTAGGCTTCGGATTTTGTGACTACAAATGGAGTTTTGAGTAAAATCTTTGTTTCAGTGGATTGACAAAAACCTGTCTAAAGCACAAATCCGATTTTCAGATACTATTAACCGTTTTTCAAAGATTAATCCTCCAAAACCCTCGCCAAGGATAGACTTAATGAAAATGCTAAATTCACGCCAAAAAGTGATTTTTCGTTATTATTGTACGCCATTATAGTAAAGGCGTTCTCTGGGACGATGAGTTTATTAAAGTGTATGCGAGAAAATTTTGGGGAGACCACTCTAGCTGAATGAAATCATATATTGTTTGTGAACATCATAATTAGGAAACTCTTTGATCTAGACTTTTAAAATTTGGTAATTCAAATAAATTGGTAATTTGGTAATAAAATTTGGGGTAATTTTTTTAATGTCAAATTTGTAGATTTTTATCGAATTCTGACCGAAATTCGTTTACAGGAAATTTATCCTTCCGAATGCAAGTGAACATAGTAACTTCAAGTTCTAGAAAGATAAGCATTAGTTCAAAAATTCAGCAACATGGATTGATAAAATTTTATACATAGATTTAACGCGTAAAGAATAGTCTACATCGAAATTTGAACCAAATTTGATGAAAGATTAAAAGATTAACCGCCTGTCTGTCTTTACATTCGTGTATGTATGTATGTATATATATATGTGTGTGTGTGTGTAATGATATTAGCTTTATCTTAATTTAGCCCATATTAACTTCATTCTCTTATTTTCTGATTCAATTCCGCTTTCTCTACTTAATTAATTCAAGGGAAGCTTTATAAAAATTCTTACATTTGAACTTTCACACTCTCCGCGTGAAGGGATAGAAAACTGTCCAGTAAGCACATTCTTTTTAAAAGATCCCTGTGTTTCCCTTACTTGCGATTGACATGCGTCAGAAATACCTATCAGAATCTTAATTATATATTAGCTATGAAAATAGTTTAGTCGTTATGAAAATAGTCGCTCTTCGAATAGTTTATTTCGCTCTTCTTCCCCACTTCTGCTTTTGTGTCGCGCAGAGAGCGGACGTACCTTGTCCGCGCCTTCTTGTATATATATTATGCCTTCCCGGGATGGATTAAAGCGAATTTAAAAATGCAAAATGTCTCTTCTATATCTTCGCAACTGCCTTCTGATTAAAAAATTATATGCTCACGCACATTATATATATATACTCTGTTTTTTTTTTTTTGTTTGTTTGTTTGTTTGTTTTCAACTGAATTGCTAAACACAATCGTGCGAGACTTTGAAAATGAAAATGGTGTTCAGGGTTTTGGCCAAGATCACCAATTTGTCTTCTTTTAGAAAGAGACGAATAGCAACTTTATTATAAAATACGCAAGAAAGTTTTGGTAAGACTACTGCTGTCGATTTTCTTTAATGAAACGGCTCAGGATTAACATATTCATTCTCAGTACAAATGATTAAAGCTTTGATTTTGTTTTTGAGCGCTGCCAAACTTGTGGTTTAACAGAATGCTTTGTTTGAGTTATACCTTAATAAGTTAGTTGAATTGACTAATTCCCGCATTGGTCTAAAAATGGTGGAGAAATTCTACGATGTGTACTAGTTTCATGTTGTTCGAAATAATGTTACATTTCTTTTCTCCGGCGTCCTGGTGTAGGGGTAACGCGTCTTCCCCGTGATATGGGCTTCCTGGGTTCGATTCCCGGTTCGGGCAAGGTTGTTCTTCATCCATTCTATCTGTGAGATGTGTGAATGTGCCCCATGTAAAAAGGGACAGTGCAAACGAATATGATGCCTGACTAACAAGGGGCTAGGCAAGCGAATGTGATGTTAAGGCGAATGTGATGTTAAGCATTCTAATACCCTAATTGGCGCTACTAAAAAAAAAGAGGCCTATTCTCGGCTTAAAATCGTTGACTACGCCCTCGAGGTTTTTCATGGCAAGTGCCATTAGAAACAACAACATTTCTTTTCTATTTCCACAGAAGAAAAAAGATGTGAAAGACAGAAATATTTTCAAACTTAATTATCTATTAAGACTTGGGTACTTAAGCTTTAACTTTGTAATATACAATGCCTTATTTTCAGTGTTTAATTTAAATAACTAATAAATCCTTACCTTTTATCAGAAGGTCGTTTTTGGACTTCTAATATTTGGCCATTAAGGAATTAAAAAAGAACTATGTATGCTTAATATTGCCTTTTATTCTATAAAATTCAAATGAATACCTCACATGTATATAAGAGGGTTGCTTACGAATTATTGTAACGCTGTTAACATTTAGAATACGCTTTAAAAATGTTTTTAGCTAAAATTTAAAAAATGTTTATAGAAAATATTAACAATTGTCTGAAGCGTGAAATTAAAAATCCCATAAATATTTGGAATGAAAATGTTATTTAATCTGCAACCAGCAAACCGGAAGTCAGATTTTTTTAGAATCTCTTACAAATAAGCTCGCGGGCATGAATTAAAATTTTGCTTTAATAACATATGTAGGTAATGTATGCGTTGGCAAATAATGTAAAAAAATATTCTGGAATGAATGCATAAAGAATATAAAAAATTAGCCATTATTGGCTATCAGATTTTTCTCCCAGAATATTAACTTTTCAGGCTATTAAACTATTAATACAAAATACAATTAAACAAAGCGTTGATTTAAGAATAACTGTAAAGCATTTAATGAAGTAGTGGGATACCTTTATACAATGTTTTGTTTACATTTGATTGTTGCCATTCTACAATAAGTAATAAAGCTGAATTCTGTGCCACTATATATATAGAGGTAATGTTAACTTGTAAGATAGTTTAAGGTAATTGTAAATATTCGCAAGTATGAAATTTATTTTTTTATAAAAAGCTATAAAATGATTTTTGCTTTCGTCTTTGATTCATTTAACAAATGTTTCAGTTTTACTCTAATGATATACTAAAACTTTGATGAAAAATATTAATAAAGGATTTCAGATTATTATTATAAAATGGTGCTCACACACACACGTGACACCTTTACTAATCAGATTTTATTTCAGAGACCAGAAGTTTGAAATTGTGAAGGAAAGCAAATCTTTCAGTCGAAAATTTGAATCACGCCGCTTTAGAATTTTCACATCCGTCTACGAGAATTTCTAAGAAAGAGTTAAGTAAGCAATTTTCAAGATGCGAGGCGTCTTATCCTGGAAAGTGAAGTTACATGAAGGAGCACCTTGAAGGCTAACATTTGCCTTATCACGCAACAAAATTGCTAAGTTTACAATCTTGAAGTTGATTCATTTCTGAGAATTGAATGGTTTACAGAATTCGATAGTCGCAGCTCTCACGTAAGCAGGAATTGACGTATAAATCTGAAGAGTGGGGATTTCATCTTGTAATGTTGTAAAATATATTAGAAGTCGAATCAAAATCACAAAAATATTTACCAAATAAGCATTTCTCGAAGTTTTTGGAACAATTCAGCATTAGAATTAAATAAATTGATGAAAAGGACTATATTAATTAGAATTATATAAAATGAAAGGAATGAAATAAAGTATCCCGTATTTCTTTGATATGGAAATAAAATTCTGGATCCTTACGAATGTTATTTATAAACAAATTGTAAATATTTATAATAAAATTGATTATTTAATCTATGCACATAAAAATAAATGTTTGCCCGAAAAGAAAAAAACCAAATCTTGCCTAATTTTTAATTAATTAAAGTTTTAATAAATAGCCTGCTGTATGCATTTTAATAGATATTTATCCAGAAAGTTTATCCAGTGGAATGCCGAAACACATTGATACATTCCCCTTTGTTATTGGTAGAAATAACCGGAGATGATAATAATAACTATCTGTTATTCATTTTAAGCTAATTTTTTTTATTTAAGCAGTGATATATGCATAAAGTAGGACAGATAGTTTATAGATATGAATATATTTACAATACTTCTTTCATGATTTCAATATTTCATTCTAAGCTAGATTTCTTTTAAAATTTAAGCAGTGATATATACATAAAGTAGGACAGGTCATTTATAGATATGAATATATTTACAATATTTCTTTCATAACTTCAATATTTCATTCTAAGCTAGATTTCTTTCAAAATTTAAGCAATGATATATACATAAATCAGAAAAGATAATTCATAGATATGAATATATTTACAATAC
>JAPMOR010118488.1:0-10964 GCA_026543865.1 Argiope aurantia | reverse complement strand
TTTCAATTATGTATTTTCTAGTTACTTTCAATTATGTATTTTCTAGTATTGAATCTTTAAATGGATTGCTTCAAAATTTATAAGATAGATGGAAAGTATATTAATCCTTTGCACTCGAGAGATGACTCATGGTCACCTTTTCAAGACGATGAAACATTTGAACGTTTTATTCATTTTTCAATTTTCTTTGTTAAAAATATCTACAGAATGGCAAAAAGATGTCAATTAACTTTTCGAATTACTTTTCCGAGAGTAAAAGATTAACGTTTTTATTAGTGTCTTGATGCCTTGATCTTGTAATTAGAAAGGTTAATGTACACATGGAGAAAACATATGTAAGGCAATTAAAATTACACGGATTTAACGATTGACAATTTTTAAAGAAATATAGGAACTGAAATATATTTAACTGATTCAGCTGGAAATAAATATAGCTAATATTCATGCCGAACCATTTGGTCTTGGAAGGTGATATGCAAGAATTATTTTTCTTTAACTCTTGTATCTTTTCATTTAATAATTTACATTGATATTTTTAATTACATTTTAAAGGTTCAATTTCCATAGGAGTTAATTCTGCGATCCTAATTAGGATTAGAGCAGACACTATCAGTCTAAAACTATATAATCGTAGAATTAAATTAAATTTGTAAATAAAAATAACTATTTTGTAACTGTAAAAAATGAATAAATTCTATGTTGATGGATCATTGCAGAATGCAGTTTCATCAACATAGAACAAGAAGTTATTTTGGTATAAAGCAGCTGATTCGACAAAATTATCTACTTTATGTATGTATTTTAATTTCAGGAGAAATGATAAATGATGAATAGATTCTGCCTTCGATGGGGTTTTTTTTAATGACAAATTCGTCACGGATTTTCTTCAACCCAAAGACCAATCTTCATTTGGAAGACAATTTTTAAATATCGTTGGCATTCGATTAACCAATATGCATTCCTGAACAAAATTTTTCATTTCCTGCTTATCGAAAGTGAACTTAATTTTCATTCTTATTTAACTTAATGTTTTATCAACTTGAAATGAAAGTTCGGTTGATCGATCGGTACACATTCGAATCTATGTTAATCCGTCGCATCTTGTTGATAAAATCAGATTTTGAGCATATTTTTTGCTGCTTTACAACATGTCATTTCTGATTCACAACATTATATAGAGCAATACTGAAATTTTTGAGTAAATTTGCTTTGCTTTCTTTCATATATTTACACGACACATTAATCAAACTAAAATCTCATCAACATCATTTAGTTCTTAATTTTCGTGAAAGAATAGAAATTATTGGTGAGACAGAATGCTATCTCAACCCCATGGAGATTAAAATTACTTCCTAAAATATTGAAAATTATTCCACATAAAAAATATAATAATTTTTACACTAAAGAACATGTTTTTAAAAATTCCTACGTCAGTAGTAATAAATAATACAGAACTATTTATCATAATAAAATCCAAAAACGAAAGTTAAGGTTGCCTTGCAACAGTTATATCCTACAAATCTAAAAATTAAATGAACAACTTACTTTGAAATCATCAGATGTAGAGGGTGAATAATTAAACGATTTTAAGTTGATTTCAAGCTTTCTGAGATTTGTGCCCACTTCAGTAAGTCACGGAATCTTTCTGAATGCAGTTACAAATAAAGTTAAGAAAAGTTTTCAGATAACTCTACAAAAAGCAATAATTTTTCTCTAGTTTGTCTTCATCAAAATATAGGATTTCTTATTCAGTGCGATATCATCTCAGTAATCGCCGATCTTATTTATTTCTTGTTCCCAATCACCCTTCCTAACCTTATTTTGTTTATTTCATGGTTGAAATATTTAATAAAATTAAGGTTATAACATGAATAGAATAAGATTAGAATGAGTCAATTGCTTCTTAATTTAAATACAGTCCTTATTTTTCGAATACTATTTAGTACACGAAATATAAAGACAAAAGGACAAAATAAGGACATAAGGGCATAATCGCGACTGCGAAAGACTTTGTTCTCAATATTTTCAATCCGAGTTTAGAATTTTAAAGCTACTGTCACCTAAAAAAAATGGGAAGTATTAGTGGGCTTTTGCTTGACTATGTGCATGTGAAACCTTTAATTAAGAAGCTAAGTAGAATTCTAGACACTGTTAATTTTATATTTCAGACCCAAAATGTTAAGTTTTATATCGCGAATTTATCGGCCATTTCTCGTATTGGCTTTCTTATTGATTCTTAAACAAATTAATAACATTCTAAAATATCTTAGCGGTAAATGCTGAGATATTTTAGAATGTATGTCTTTCTTCATGTTGATTCAAAATACTTTTATAAAAAAATTAATAACATTTGATAATTTATTAAGGTTTATATATATTTGACAATTTATAAGGCCACGCAGAGCCAATTATGATTGTAATTAATTCTGCATAGAAAATGATGTAGGGCTATGTTATTTCTTTTATTTTTGTTAGCATCTTAAGCCGTTAATTCAGAATATTAATCGATTAGAAACATTACAAAATCATTAAGAAATTTTGGAAAACTGTGAAAATATAGAATAACAGTTAACGTAACATCTTAAAACTATACAGAATTTAGCAGTTGGATAATTTATTTCTTACATTTACAATAACTTTGACTGGATGAAGAATATAAGACAAGAAGAATAAAATGAAATTATTTGATAATTATACATTTAATACATTAATGTATTTCTTACAAAAAATATGATGAAACGTCTTCAAGAAATTGGCGAGCCAATATTCTATTAATTTTTCTGCAAATAGAAGAGCCAAATTTCTGTTTATTTTACTCAGAATAGAATAGCCAATATTTAGTTTATATTTCTGAAAATAGAATAGTCAGTACTCTTGCTATTTACTCTTCAGTCTGCATTATAATTAAATTTTAAATGAAGTTTAATTATTCACACCATATCTATTCAAAACATACAATCAATTAGATTAAATATTCGTTCGAATGGTAAAAATTTAAAATAATGAAATTTGAGAACATTTTTATCTAATAGAAAATTCTACTTGAATGAATAATTAAAAATCGTCAGCATTAAATTTTAATCTTTAATAAAAATAGTGAGATCTTTTTATATTTGAAATTGATTATTTGCCTGACAATGAATTGATCATTTTAATTAAAATTACATTTGAATAATTGTCAATAAGGTATTCGAAAAGGAATTAAAAAATATCGATTATTCTCTGAAGCTTCTTTTGAATATTTCGGTGATTAAAAATGTAGGCAATTAAGACACAGTGTGATTAATGCATTCATTTATTTGAAAAGCCGTTTTTGACAAGAAATGACTTCACCGAGAAGCAAGAAAACAGTATAAATTCATTTTACCAACAAAAGGCTTAAATAAGGCTCTGGAAAGCGATTTCCATTTGCTTTGATATTAATTAATTTTGAAAGCATGTAGGTAATTTGCTGGTCTTATTACCTTATTATTCATTCATTTTTACGTTTCAGTGTTTTTAAAAATCAATTCTTCAAATTTAGTGCGGAGTATTCATTTTGAAGCTGCGAATGTTTTGTTAAATATCTGAAAGTGATTTTTTAAAAAATAATTTTCTTATTAAATTTGTTTGCGTAAGATGAAACCAAATGTTTATTTTGACTGTTATTAAGATTTTAAAGTTGGCAGCTTTTATTTCATCAATTGCACATTTAAAATGTCATGGACATCTTATAGAAATAACTATGATAATTTATAAAATAATAAAGCCATGATAAATTATAAAACAAGTGTTTAAAATGATTGGCATTTATAGCATATGAAAAAAAAACAAGCACAATTCAAACATATTTATTGAAATTCAGATTTTAAACTTTACAAAAGCACGTAATAAAGCAAGATCATTTGTAAATAGTTAAGAGAAGTTTTCAATATCAATGTTTTTGAAATATTTATTGAAAAACAAAAACAGCTGAATTTTTTTATTTAGCTATTTTTAGAAAATATATTTCTCTATTATTTTCTAATACAAATCATATATAATTTATTCAAATTATTATTGATAATACGAAACAGAATGTCTTGCCAGTAAACCCCTAATAATAGAAAACGTTAATTTGTTGTTATTGCTTATAGTACTTGTCATAGGCAAACCGTTGATAAAGTCTGCGATTTTAAGCTGAGTTTCAGTGTCTCTTATTTCAGTAGCGCCATTTAGGCCCAAGAGTGAGTCTTAGCTACTTATGTGCCATAGCCATTTTCACGGGGCGGACTTAGTTCATACATTCCTTCACAGATTTTAATTTAGACCTGAATCAGAGAACGATCACCTCTGATCCAGTACCCCCCTCCAGAGGTATTGTCTCGACTTGGAGGACTTTATGGCTACGACAGATTTATACATGCACCATTCTTTAACATTATTAAAGAATTCGTTTTATAATTTTACTTCTAGTCCCCAAAATTATTTTCATGCATTTAGAGTACATATATCATATATAAGAGACAAGTTTTGGTTTAAAACTTATCTGCGTTTATTCTTGATTGTTGGACATTCTAAATTAATCATTCAAACAAGCGCAATTATATAAAAGATGTAATCAGTCCAATTCTTGTCAAGAATACCACTAGTTCATTTATATAGGAAAATAGTTAATAAACATATATTATATTTGTTGTCAGGACCTAGAATAAACATTAAAAAAATCATCGCATCAAAATCTGTTAGTTTGTACAATTAAACGCTACACTGAGTATTCGAGAAACTTGATTTATGTCATGACAAGATCGTAGAATCGACTAGGCACTTTGTAGTTCACGAAAATGGGGTTCGAACACATTTTTTTCCGTGCCTTTGCTTTTTTATAGTGAACGCATCATACCCAGTTTGCGCATTCCTTATAATGGAAAATGTATTGTCTTCATGCTAATGCGATCTATAAATACTTTCTGCGGGATTTATTGAAACATTTTGTTTTTCGTTACAATACTGCAATAGGCAACGAGATTAAACAGCTGATTCAACAGTAATTGCCCTTTTCTGTTGATTCATTTTTCCCACTTGATTTCTACACTTGACACTGGTGTTCAAGGTTCATGCAGTGAACTATTCTTATGTAGTTTCTACGACTATTTGCATCTATGCTATTTATTGGCATTTTGAAAATTATGTTCTTTGATAAAAACATGAAATTTAAACTATGGGTATCTCGGATTGAAAACCTCTGTATCGGATTTACGATTTATATATATGCTTATAAAGCTTTTTCCATGTTATCTTTTGAACATGATAACTAGAGTAAATTTGTTTAGATTTTAACTGACTTGGAATATGTTGTTAGAAATGTAGAAATTTTGAACGAGTTCGCAATTGGCTCATCTAGTTGAAAGGGGGTGGAAATGTCTGTCTATTACTTGTTTTCACAAAAGAGATAAATAAATAAATTGGCTTTTATCCATAATCTTTACTTCAGGTCTTTTCAGTTCTGATACAACAGTCGCAACTTACATGATAATCTACTGAGAGCTCTCTTTAATCGTCTCTTTAGTTTTGACGCCCCCTTTAGCCTTCAATTTACTATGTTTTTCCACTACCTCTACTCCCAAAATGCTGTTGATACAGCATTTGATGTACTCATATGTACAATTATGGGCCTTAAAATTTTCTCATTTCAATGTTTCCTGTATTCGATTTTTTAAAATAAAAAATTAATAAATGCGGATTTTTTAAGAGAAAGATTACTAAATTCAATGTAAAAATACAATAATCCTATTCAAATCGGGATATTCAGTTATTAGATTATTCATCCCTTAAACGACCAGAGAAAAAAATGTCTATATTTTCTCAAATTAAAGCAAATTGTGAAAAGTTATGAGTTAAATAAAGCTATCAAATCAAGAAACAAATCAAAATAATTATTTTTTTTTCTTTCTAATCAGATTTCTAACAATTTTTGTCAATTAAGTAGATTTAATCCAGTAGAATAAAAAATTATTTCATCAAATCCTTTAAATAAACTCATAATTAACATAAAGAGTACATTTTTAAAGTACATTAAGTTTTGCATATTGAAAGGTTTTCTCCTCAATTCAATAAAGAAGTTTTTGTATGGCCTGAAATACGATTGATTTGATTTTGTATAGAAAAATTCAAAATTAGCAAAATGAAATAAAAAAAACAACTAGTGTGTAAAAAATAGAAAAATGTTATACAAATTTTTTAAAGAAATTGTAAAGTAACAACACAATAAGATGATGGCCTTTTGGATCGAATCATCGCCCCAAAATTTCTCATTTTAAGCATAAATAATGTTTTTGAAACACATAGTATTTATTACTATTGTTTTATGTTTAAAAGATTCCACATTCTTATTCTAAATATTTTTTGACCAACTATTTAATATATTTAACTAAAACATGGCTGTAAGACGAATTCTTTTCTAAATCTTGTTTGAATATTATATAGCTTAGTCATATTTTCTTGATAAACAAATGAATAAATAAATGAATGCACTTTCTGACATCCTTTATCTACATTCGTTTCTATTTCATACCAATCAAAACCTAACCATGCGTTCAGTGACGGTACCTTTCTTCATTTGGGCATTTCTTAACCCCTTAAGTTCCATTTTCCATTTTTACCAGATATAACTTCTATTCGAAACAGAGCTGGTTAATATCCATTTGCACAAATATGGGGTTTATAACTTTTTTTTTTCATTTCTCCGTTCAATTTATATTTTTGTTGTATGTGAAAATTTATTCAATTTTTCCAAGAATGTTGATAAGTTACGTCGCTTTCAAAGAGAAAAAACAAATCCTTAAACATTTCTGTGTTAAGGATTTAAGCTTTTCATTTCTTTAAACGAAACTCCATTGCAATCCATTAAACGATAGCATTGATTATTCAAGTTTCACAAAATAAAATGAAAGCTAATATCAGGCGTAAAAAAAGTATATGATATTAAAAGATAATTGCAAGTAATAATTTATTTTCTTTCCATATTATATATAAGGGAATTTTGTTTAATTAAACAGTCTTTTTATTCCAGATATAATCCATTATACAAAACCAAATATAATATTTAATTCAGTAAATTTGTAAATAACAAAAGAGATACATTTTCAAAATTCATAAGATCGTAGCAAACGGTTTTCATATCGAAAATTAGCGATGTATTATTCCTTCTGCAAATTTGGAAGTAACAAAGGGGATACATTTTTAGAATTCATACGAAGAAAAGCACCGAGAATTTGAGAAGCATTATTCCTTATATTGTTGTTTTAAAATGAAAAATAAAAGAGATGAAGTAAAAAAGCAAAAATAAATAAATAAACTCTTAATATTCTCAAACGAGGGCCAGAATCGATAAACAGCGTTGAAGTATGTAAACAACTCACCATCTTTGATGGATGGATAAATAATCACCACAATTTCGAGGTTGGAAAATTTCTTGTGTGTGCATAAAATAGGCGGTAGGGGGAAAAAAGGCAATGGCTTGGAACACAGGAAAATAGCACGCATGGGATGTTATTTTCATTCACACCCATTAAATATTTACTTTCAAAATTACATGTCAATAGGTTCATTTTTCTCATTAGGGATTTTTTAATGTTGCTCATTATGATGAATATTTAGTTTTCTTGTTATGTAGTTTTAAGTCGTGTTTTTGAAAACGTTAGTATCAAGGTATAAAGTCAATAATTAGAGGATATTCTCTTTTCTTGGAATTTAACTTTATTGCAGAAAAAGGGAAAAAGATTCATGAATGACGAAGGAATGGGGGAAACCATAAAAGTTTGTAATCTGGATACGAAATTTTAAATGGATAATTTCCAAATATTCTACCAAATAAAACGAATGGATAATTTCCAAATATTCTACCAAATAAACCGAATAGATAATTTCCAAATATTCTACCAAATAAACGGAATGGATTGTTTCCAAATATTCTACCAAATAAACCGAATGGATACTTTCCAAATATTCTACCAAATAAACTGAATGGATAATTTTGAAATACTCTACCAAATAATCTGAATGGATAATTTCCAAATATTCTTATTATCACAAACAACATCATATGTAATCTATTTGTTTTGAAAAAAAATTCTTTTACTTTTTAGTGATGAGTTCATGTATAAAATGAATTTATTTTGTATAAATGAATCTATTCATAATTATGAGGTATAAACAGTAATTGTATAAACTGAATTTATTCATAATTACAAGGTATAATATGTATTTGTATAAAATGAATTTATTCATAATTACGAGGTATAAAATGCATTTGTATAAAATGAATTTTTTATAATTATGAGGCACAAAAATATTGATTTCTCCGTAGTAATAATTCTAGCTTAGAGCATGAGTACGCTACCATCAATGCATTTGAATTAACACCTGGGTGCGATAATATTCTCGGTAATTTCAATAAACTGGTTGTTGATGTACAATTATTCACATACCTACCTGCTATTTAATTCCAGAAAATAAATATTTCAACGATATGAAAATTAATGATAGGAGGGAAAAAGGTGAAAGGAAAATTTAAATTATAAGAAATTGCAATTACTTCGCCAACGCCCATGATATTCATGCTGGAATGAAAGTTCTTAGAATTCTGAAAGCATGCTATTCCATTATTTATAATACTTTCTAATATATTCAGAGTAATATTCCCATATGAGGTTTCGGTGATGTTAATTTAATGGTTTGAACTGTCTCAAAATTATATTTACATTTTCCATGCGTTTCAGTTTTATTAGAGTGATTCATTAAGATTTAATTCATAAGATACAGGTTCAAAAACTTAGGTAATGTAAATCATGACTGATTGTAATAGGAGCAAGTTGTAGCAAACATTATAAGGTGTACTTACACACTTAAAACTTCGAAAATCGTTCAAAATATCGAATATTTTTTATTGTTTCAAAATGTTGTCTGATTCTTTAGCTTTCAAACGATACCAAGATGTTGTTAATATTCGGAATATTTCTCGAGTTAATTATTTTTTTTAGTTACTTTCACTAAAAACTGCAGTTTCGGATTTTTTTAAACTCATTTTATGCAGAATGATATTTTTCCATTATATTTCTTCATTCAAACAATCATAACTCAACAAGAAATTAACCAAATACATTTATTTATATATCAAAATAATCTGTATAAAACAGTGAATATTTTGTGCCTCAACCAAAGTTATATTTATAGAAATAAATTTTTAAGATCTATTTAAAAGTTAAAATTACAGAAAAAATCTGTCTTTTTCTATTTATCGTTGATGAAAAAATAGTTTTAAAAAAACTATATATTGTTATAAATTGATTGAGGCAGACAACATGAAGACTAACTTTAGGCATAATTTCCAACTACAATTGTATGTCTGTACAAATTAGAATTTAAGATATTATGTTTCAAAAAATATGCTAATTAGTTCATTAAATATTATTTCATTAATTATTAATTAATGTTATATGGGGTTTTTTCATTAAAATGAGTTTAAACATATATTAATAAACTACTGTGAAAAAAACTGGAGTTTTAAATTTAAAATTTCAAAAAAACCTTCTAATGTGTACGTACACCATAAGCAGATGTTTTTAAAATTTTTAAACAGAATTTTCTCTAAACATGATTCTTATGATAGGTTTTATTATATTAGCTTAGTTCGTGAGACACGTAGAAGCTGTGAACATGCGTCCCGTTTTAGCTAGCTAATGAGAAAAAAATATTTCGTAAAATTTGATTTTGTATAAGTTAGTTGAGTTGTCTATTTTACCTGTCTATTAATTTCTAAAACAACTGCTTTAACTTAATTTATAATCTCGAAATTATTTTATTAATTAATAACAAAACTATTCAAACTATGTGATGAGGCAAATTGTAACAAAATCTGTAGAGCAAATTATTATACATTACAACTTGTGAAATTTATCTTGATTTTCGTTTGATTCATATAATACGATTTTTTGCATTACATTTTAGTGCTTCTTCAACGATCAGTTCTCTCTCTAAAGATTCAACTGGGAAAGGTTTAAGCAAAGGCTAATTTAATAATAATAATAAAAAAAATTAAAAAAAACCCTTTTTTGCTGACTTTCCTAAAAAAACATAATGGCATAACTAATAAGGAACAAAAATAAGAAGGGGGAAAAAAACAGGATAAGGGAAATAAAAGTTTATGAAAAAAATTCCAAAAGAAAAAAAGAAAAAAAAAAAGGAAAAAGTGACAAAGGAGATTTTGAATTAACATAAGGTTTTAAAAAATGATTTTGCTCTAGCTTGCAGAGAAAAAGACCTTACAATAAGATGACGATATTTCATATTATAGCATATTACACTAACATTCCATTTTAAAGTTGTGTTAGTATGATTTTGGGATTTAATTTGCACCTCCTCTTTAAACTTCCATGTCATACCAACATAAATACATTTGATGGCAGACAGGTTTTGGCCAGTTTCATTTACATGAAGGTCCTTCGGTGAAGTCGTGTCTTCACACCAGTCAAATCGATCCGAAGCCAATACATTGAAACATACCACCATGAACCGTAATTCCCATTAGAAAAATGGGTTCAATATTTAATTTGTAAAATTTAGTATAAGATGTGTGATAAAAAGCAATCTGCTATTTGCTTGAGTTAACTGCAATTCTGGTGCAAACTGACGTTTATGTTTATTGGTACAATAATTTTATTTTTATTTTAATATAAATCACTTGATAACTATTATTACCGTTTTATCAAATGATAATGATTTTCAAATATTTTTTACATTTCGACTAATAAAATAATGATGAAAAGAAAAAGTATAAATATTGTTTCTATTGTTGAAACTTGCCTCATGTCTATTGTGTCTTACCCCATTATAAAGCATAATTATCTTATACACCAATGAATAAGTATTTACCTTTTTGATGATAATACTGCTAATTCCATACATGACAGCAGAATGAAATTTATTGCAATAATATTACGAAATTC